>CM053793.1:271071843-271671843 GCA_028749045.1 Cupressus sempervirens | reverse complement strand
TATGTAGCTTGATTAATCATATCGCTTCAAGCTCAGTATAAACTGAATCTCTTGGTTAACACTAAGAAGCCCCATTAACACTAGAATCACATCATGCCAACTAAAAACTCAGTAAGCACTACACAACTTAGTTTGCACTAGTAAACTCGACATACACTAAGATGCTCAGTTTACATTGCTACTCATAAACTGTATAGTAGCTTTTCAATGCAAACTAAAATCTGTCCAAAGGACTTGGTTGCAATTGTAGAAATTTGTAACAACTGAAACACTTGGTTAACACTATTAACTATTAAATATGCTTGGTATAAGCTTAACATATGAATAAGTGTATGTCACTAATAACTAACATGACTAGAATGTCAACAATCTGACATTAGTGACAAAAACACTTATCAATCAAAATAGAATTATTCATCAACTTATGTCTGCAACTTGGTAGAGTATACTACTTTTGAGATTTTTCAAAATTATTTTTGTAAAGGATGCATTTCTGTACACGGTAATGCTCCCCCATACATAATATATAGTATACTATAATATACAAAAAGATAATATCTTTAATATCTTATCCAATCTTCTCACATCTTCTCTCTCTTATATCTCCTTGTTCTCCCCATTTTATCTCCTTATAACTTCTCATATCTTCTCCCCCTTTTTGACATTAATGCCAAAGCTCTATGCTATATGCATTTACATAGTAATGCCAAAATGAGACAAGAATTTTGAATGTACCTTCAATATTAGTGACAAAGTCTTGTCCCAATTCTCTTGCAAGACCCTGCATGTGTGCAATGCCACCTCTACTTCTACTGACAATTCAATCATGTGGTCTACAAAAGAGAAATTATTGTCATGGATGAGGGTTTTTGAAATGGTAATATGCTTCCACAATGCATCCATGTTAGGGAGAATCATGTTCTGGATATCTATAAAAGTTGATATGATTCTAGATTCTTCTCTAAGTAGTTCTACTTACACATCTATCTGAAATCTAATCTTGTTGAAGTGAGTAGAGCTAGAACTCGGGTCAAGCTACAATTGTTGTGCACTTGCCTTCAAATCTCCATCAATTTTAGATAATTTTTCTTTTATTTCTTTTGTGAAAATTGATGTGTCACATAACTTGCCAAAAGGTAATGATACATTAATATAATAATTTTATAGAGCCCAAAATAGTAGATAACTCTACTTGGTGAATATAAATTTGTTGAGCAATGAGTTCTAAAACTTTATTCTTAAACTTCTTCTTAGCTTTCTGTAACAATTTATCCTATCCATCCAAATCTTCATTCTATTTTTGGACTACTTTTGCTAACTGATACAAAATTGGTTATGAAGTGTCAACTTATATACTTAGAGCCTCTGCTAGAATGTTCTTGGCATCCTCAATAATCTTGAACTCTTTGTTCCTTTCTTCTCTTAGCCTTTGTTGCTTGGCTTTCTTTTGTAGAAGTTCACCAAAGGTTTGCATCTGATCTGGAGTTAGATTTGAGATGTCCCATTTTGGAATGATAATCTCCTCATCAAGATCTATATCCTCCTCCTTTTCTTTACCTTTACCCAAAAATTTTGTGCTCGGTTGAGGCTTGGTCTCAACTGTCCTTGCACTTATTACTTATATACTAGGAATGGAAATAATGGTTGAAATAGTAGGACTCACTGCAAAAATCGATACTCCACTCATTGATATATTGATGGTAGGTATACCTATTGTAGCCAAAATTGATGTAGAGGGTGGAACTTGTAGCTCGATAGATGAAGTGCTAGACACTATTATTAGTGGAGTACTGAGTTGGACTAGTGTAGAGATTGATTGGATGCTTGTGCTCGCAGTGCTGGTCAGTCAATCCTACTAAGGCTATCTCTAAGCTTGAGGTTATCATTGTTTTTCTTGGAGAATGAGGAAGTGAGGCTATAACTGCTACAACAATCTTAACTGGGTCAGTTTCCTCAACATCTTGTGTGTCTTTCTTAGTAGCCTCCTACTCCTGATCCTCTTCATCACCAACATTATCAAAATGAGTGACCTCTTCATCATTTTTCTCTTCATCCTTCTCTTGATCATCATCACCATCATTGTCACTTATAATAACTAGAAAATCACTCAATTTGTGAAGAAGATAGACTTTTTTCCATGTGTTTATCGCATTCTTCACAACATGCTCTATTTCATTCAACAAAATAAGACAAGTATTGAATCTTAAGATTAACTTTTCTTCATTTTTCTTCAAAGATTCTTTTACTTCCTTATCATTCAGTTTTGGCATAAGTTGCCTCAGGGTTTTCTCATGAATATCCTTTGTACTTTGCATCGCATGCTTCCATCTTGGCTTAATCTTATCCATTCAAGAATTAGTAATTTTCTAAGTGAGATGATTAGGTGAGAATTTCCACTTACCCATCTTGGCTATCAATATATCTTCAATCTGTTTCTAATCATCAGTAGTTTTGGTCTCATATTTCAATGCTTTGATGTTTGTTATTCTAGAACCTAATTCCAATTCTTTCATTCTCTCCTCAAATGTGGGTGGAGACCTCTTGAAAATTATGTCTCCTCCTTTATCTGCTTTCTTTCTAGAGGATCTTCTTGTGAATATGATAGTGGATGTCTTGGAAAGCTTGGTAACAATTACCTTACCCTTTTTCTTTAGTGGCTCCTCTTCCTCTAATTCTTCTTCATCATCTTCTTTTCATCTTCACCTTTTCCCTCGGTCAACACAAGAGTGGAACTTGTTTTCAACTTGGAAATCCTCTTCTTGCCTTTGTTAACCACCTAAGGGAGCTTAATCTCCAGTTCTATCCTGGCCTTAGCCTCATCATATGTGCCAAAGTAGGCTACTTTAGGATTAATTGGTTCATTTACTAATGCCTCAGTTATATCCTTAATTTCATCAATGTTGACCTCATATCCTAGAGTTTTCACCCATGCAATTCTAGGCCTAACTACTTGAATGTACACCTTGTCACTATGCACCATAAAAAAAATGTCATCTTTATAATCCTCTACTAGTTTCCTTGGAATTTAGTATCTGTTATTCATTTTCTCCTTGAATGCATCAAAATAATTGTCCATGATACTAGTATAATTCTCTCCCATTTCACCAATGTATTCATTTATCTGATAAAGTATTGGCATATCTTTCATCCAAACAACAATACATTTTGATGAAAAGAATTTCTGAACATAGAAAAATAAACAAGTGTCAAAAGTGAGCCAAAATTACATGGATTTTTCTTTGATGTCCTAATGATCTCCATATTTTTTTGAATTGATTCAATAGGAACTCAGCAAGGTCAACAAATACGTTGTTCGTGACTACCTTATAAGCCAAGTCTATAGCTTCACATGACACATTGTTCAATCTACTTGAACTGTAGATTTTGTGGGCAATGATATCAACACTAACTTTCAATTCCATGTCAGTGACACTAATTATTTTCATTCCCCTTCCATCCCACTCGGCTAGGGTTTTCTTCTCTAGTTCAACCCAACTTAGGGTTTTGGTCATTTTAGCTTTTTCCAACATTGGGAGACCAGTTATCTTGTGGATCATCTTCTTGGTGATCAAAATTGGTTGCTCCAACCATAATTGACTGTTATGCATAGGACTGAGGATAAACCTAATCCATTTCATTTTGAAATCCTGTGGCATGTGAGGAATATGAGTTAAACTTTTAGCCTTGAGATGTTGATGCTCAGGTTTCAATATGGCATCAATGCATAACTCATTTAAACATTCATGCATTTCTAATGTTCCTATATCTTGTATAGCACATTTGAAATGAGAACATATATCATTAATCAACAGTACCTTAGGAGGGATTTGAGACTGTGCTCCACTCAAATCTAGGTTTTCTATAATAGTATGCGTTATCTTGAAATATGATGCATTGTATTCTACACCATGAACCAACATATCTAAACCTTATTTGACTTTGTTGCTAGTAGCTTCCGTCTTCACTCGGTAGGTTTGAGAGAATTCAAAAAAATTTGGTAACAATTTGCTCAAATCATGTGAATGCTCTTGAAGATCACTTTGCACAATTTTCTCTTGAAAATTCATGGTAAAAATGACTTTGATTTCATTCGTTTAATCAAATGTTTGCCATAAATGCCTGGTATGAATATTTGCTCAAATTGAAAGACTATCATCCACTTCACTTGCATTGAATCTCGGTAGAGTCTTTTCATGACTTGGTAACCACATAAAACTTAGTTACTCACAGCCTCGCTCAGTAAAGTCTATGAATCGACCTCACTTGGTAAGGAAGGTAACTTGATAATAACTGGTACTTGTATTCTCAATAGACTTTGAAACCCATTATTTTCTCATTTGCTTTCTAATGTTATCAACTTTTTCCTTCTTTTCATCTTCAATTCTTCTAGTATTCATATAGTTCTTGGCAGGATGACCAAGTTCTATACAAATGAAACATCTTTTGGTAGTATCACTTTTCCTCGTGTCATGCTTTACACAATTCATTTCAATGTATTGAAATTCTCCGCAGTAATGACATCTACACCAAGTGTTATAGTCCCAATGAAATATACCTTTTACAATTTGTTTTGCTAGATTCAATATCCTAGTTTTTCTTTTTGATGACTTCTGCCCATGTTTTTTACATTTGTGACATTTGCCTTTAAATTTTGGTTTCTCTTTGCATTCATTTTCTCTATGACCATTCTAATTGTACAATTGTAGTGTTTTCCATTGAATTTTGCTTTCCCATTTCTCCAACATTTATTTGAAGTATGACCTATCTTACCATAGTGACTACAACTAGGTTTATTCTTTTGAGTTCCTTTCGTGGATGTTTCACCTTCTTCTATATATCCAATTCTTACTTTTCATTTTTGTCTAAAATGATTTTGATAATTTAACTGATTCATGTTTTCTTGGGATTTCATCATCCTTTCGTTGTTTTGCCTTTTAAAGTTTGGATCATTTTACAATCTTTAATTCTCTAATCTTGGATTCATGATTTCTCTTGGATTCATGATTTCTCCATTTGCATTGGTGAGCTTATCAATATAGTCTACTTGCTGAAGTGATAGGTGTTGAATTTAATTATTCTTTCCTTCTATCTCTTCTCTTATCTTATTTTTCTCTTCCATGACTTCATGCAATCTCATTGATTGAATTTATTGCTCTCTTCTTAGTTTTCTAACATATTCTTTCTCTATTCTTTTATAATAGTTCTTTGATTGCTTCTTTAGCTTCATCTGAGTTTCTTGAATGGATGTCTTCAATTCTTTCTTCAATGTAGAGTGAATCATTCGTCTAGATTGCAAGGTCTTTTCTTCTTTTTAGGGACTAAGAGAGTTGCTTGTTTGCTTTCTTGAGTTGTCCAATGGCTAGTTCCAGTTCTATCTTTTCATTGTCAATAGCCTTGTCAATTCTAAATACCTCCTTTGCCTTTGATATTTGCATAAGCTATTAAATTTTTCACTAAGAACCACAAAGCTCTAATAAGAATTGTTGGAAATATTATGATAGGCTAAGTTACTGAGAGGGGAGGGGTGAATCAGTAACCATTAAAACTTTTATCCTAGTTAGAAATTAATCTTTTTATGTGAATTCTAATCTAACTACATGCATGAGAAACTGAAAGCATGAAAGCATACACAACACTTCAACACAAGATTTGGTGACTTAGAAAGTTTCCAAATAGAAAGTAAAACTGGGGTGGTGATGATACCCAAAAGCTTTAGTACTGTAGTATAAAGTTTTCTTATTAAGGCTTACAATGATCACTTCTAATGATCTTCCCTATTAGGAGCAATAAGGCCTACTAGGTTCACCTTGTAAAAGGATTTACAAACATAGAATGAAGTATGCACTTAGTAAAGAGATTTACATAAGACTCTTAGGTCTACCTTGTTAAAGGATTTGACTGATCCACCTATTAGGATGAAACAATAGCTGATCTATGATTTGTAACTTGGTTAACTAAATGAGATTCCTTTGCGTGTATAAATCACCTTGCCATGATAGGTATATCTTTGCTACTCTTTATACTACTATAGTTTTTGTAATTCACTCTTCTGCTCTTCTATGATGATTACATTACTTCTCCTCCATATATTTGGATGTGATATAATACATTACATATATATCAGTCTAATTACATAATTACGAAGTCGACCACAATACAAATTTTCACAAATATTACAAAGTTAGCCGAAGTGTAGAAAATTGGGTCCTAAAGACTAACTTGGTGAGGTTTTGATACTGAACATCCATTGTCAATGCTTGACATTATTATGAACTTAGTAGACATAGAAGTTCAATCCATACTAATCACTTTCAAGTAGTCTTGAACTCAGTCTGCACTGGTGACTCAGCAAATACTGCGAGACTTAGCATGTAAACTAAATCACTTGATTCACACTTCATAGCTTGGTTAATCCTATCACTTCAAGCTTGGTATGAACTAAGTCTCTTGGTTAACACTAGACTCACATCACATCAACTATGAACTCAATAAGCACTATGCAACTAAATTTTCACTAAGATGCTTGGTTTACACTACTGATCATCAACTTTGTAGTAGCTTCTTGGTGCAAACTAAAATCTATCCAAAGGAGTCAGTAGCTACTATACAACTTCGTAACAACTAAAATATTTGGTTAACACTATTAGCTATACAATATGCTTGATATAAGATTACAATAGAATAAGTTTATGTCACTAATAATAAACATGACTGGAATGTCAACAATGTGGATCTTGTGGTACCTACTTCCCATATCAATCTTAGAGAAATACATTTCTCTAGCAAGAGCATCCATCATGTCATCCAAATGTGGGATAGGAAAATGATACCTAATGGTTATCCTATTGAAGGTTCGACTATTGTGCACATCCTCTACATTCTATCCTTCTTTGGGGTTAACAACATTGGGATAGCACAAGGACTCATGGTTTCCTTTACCGAACCTTTTTGTATGAGCTCAGTCACTTGTTTGTCGAGTTCTTCATGTTGTGTCAGACTCATTTTGTATGCCACTTGATTTGGAAGACTTTCTCCTTGAATAAGATCAATATGATGTTGGATATCTCATTTTTGGGGAATTCCATTAGGTTATTTTCCAATGTAATGTTATTCAAATAAACTCACTCAATATCCACATGTATCTAGGTCCTCCTATGTGTTATGGCAAATGATTATTTAAAGAAATTGCTAAGGGAATTCACATAAAACCTCTCATATTCCATTACACCATTACCACATTCAACTCTATTCTATTATAAGAATAATATGGAAGCCCGTAGTTACTTTTCAATTCACCATCTTATAGGGTAACATCCTGAGTTAAATTTACTTAACTAATATCTATTGTTTCAATCTAGTTAAGTTATTTGACATAATCATATATTAATGGTATACTTTACTGATTAAATTTCTTAAACTATTTATTGTAATTCTAATAACTATTAATCATTTGCAAGCCCACTAATAACTTATTAATTTATTAAATGAATCTAATTCTCCTATTTATTGTTACAAATTCATTCCCATTTATTTAATTGTGTTACATAACATACTTTATTATTGTTGATTTTCATACCCTCTCTATACATAAATTAAATTCCTAATATCAATGCCCTCAAGTTTTCCGCTACCTAACCATTTGTTTTAATTCCCCAAACTATTAATACAAAACCAACTACAAAATGATTATAAATCTAAACTAGCCTCTGAACCTAATTGAGTTTTATCTAAACAATAACAACCCTTACCCATTCCCTAATAAGTAAAAGTAATAAGGAATCAACAAAATTCATTCTGATGATTATCTTATTCTTTTCCCTCCTTTCCAAAATTCAAGCCTACCTAGGTCATGTGCTCAAACATCATTCTTTAATTATTATTATTATTATTATTATTATTATTTAAAAAAAAACATGTGACTTGTTATTCCTTGGCAGGGAGGATTTAACATCTCTGATTGATAAAGTTTAAGTCCCCTAGGGACCCTCCCCAAGGCTACCAACTACCTCTCCTTCCACACGTGTGGAGCTCCCCTCTACTTAGGCGTGATGGGGTGGTAGGTGTTTCCCAACAAAATCTTGCACTTTTTGATCATGCTAGGCAACTAGGATAGAAGGGGGCTTTAATGCATAGTCTGCACTCCCCTTTTTGCACTCTTCCTTAAACCTAGGCACCAATATTGGAGGGTCTATATTGTGTCAGGAAGCTATTCAAGATTTCTTCTCCATGTGGTACACTTGGTAAGCTTTTAGCAATTTTCAAACATGGGTCAACCCCCCACACCCCACTCCAAAACCCCCACACCCCACTCCAAACCCCCCCCCCCCCCCCCCAACACTTTGTCCAAGTAATTGACTTCATCCAAGGTGAAGTACAGATCACCTCCCAAGCACTCAAGTATTGGGAATTAGTCATGGGTGAAAAATTTAGGTAGGACCCCATTGTCCCCTCAATAAGGTAGGCCCCATCAAGTAGCCTTTTTTGCTATATCCTTGGGGGATTGGTCACCTAATGCATGGGATCCCAATTTAAATTTGGTTAATATAGGAATGCAATAACAAGGTGGGTAAATTGGATAGTTAATATATTTTATTTATTTAGTTATCCATTATTATTATTATTATTATTTTCTATCATGTCTTAAAGTTTATATATAAATATAGGTCACTATCAATGGGATGAATTTGTTAAGGGCTTGAGTGTTCATCTAGTATTAGCCCTACTATATCATTTCTCTACAACTTGTAGGTCCGACTAGGAGTTCAAGTACATGTTCAATATTATTATATTAGTTTTTATTCTTGGGGCATTATTTTTTTCTTTCTCCCATACATTTTCTAGAGAGGATAATGTGGGTCTACAACAAGTCTATTTTGGATTTGATTTAAATGTTACTTTTCTCAACTAGCCCATTTTATTTTGAGTTGGTTTGTTGTATCAAAAAAATTTCTAAGCGGATATATTTGTAATAGGATATTATTGTCTACTTAGAAAATTTATTTGATCTTCAAAGAAAAATCAAATGACTAAATGATTAAGCTTATTAGTATATGTCAAGCCAAAATTGTAATAAAGGGTATGTGTAGGATCCTGATGTGCCAAAAAGTGGGGATTAGAAAAATATGTAGTTCTGAAATGCCTTAAAGAATTTCAAATATATTCCCACTTTTTTCCCACCCATCCTAATACTAAATAAAAATAATTAATACCTTCATAAGGCCTACTATATCTTTCAATAGCAACCATATATGGTCAACTTTGACAATGTCCCAAAAATATGTTTTTGGCCTGTTCTACCCCTTTGTATTGGCATTATTGGGACTATATTTTGGTTGATGATCTTGAAAAGATAATCTAGAGTAATTATAAAATTTTGACAAAAGTATATGTTGGTGGCTTAGCTATTTTACATTTTGGTTTGTAGATAATCTTTCTAATATACCCAAATGCTCCATTTAGAAGACCTACCTCTACCCAAAGATTTGTAGTCAACATCACTCTTGAATTGTTGTTGATTAATAATTCAATCTCAAGCTCTCCATTTGAACAATCTTCTATTGCATTCAAACTCCTTACTTTTGTTGCAATACTTTGTACAATAGGATGCTTCAATGAATGTAATATTATCTTGTTATGATTATAAACATTGTCATTTTTGGAGAACAAATGGAAATTTTTTTGAAACTCATCATTTTTTGTAGGATATAAATTGATAGGAGTTGTCATCATAGGCAATTTCTAGTCTTTAATTTGTGGGTTAGCATATCTAAGATTTGTCAAAAGTTGACAAAATCTTGTTTGTTCAACGTATTCCCCCTCTTGTCTAAAATTCTTATCTAAAGTTCCTATAGTTTTCAATTCCTCACACAATAATTTTGCTTGTCTTTTCCTGTCATATGTAGGTCTATCACTGACTGGAGGCAATTGATGCAAGTCTTTGACAAAAATCATAGATATACGTAAACAAATTTAAAATTAAAAAATTAATAAGTTTTTTCAGAATCTATAATGTGTTTAGTATTTATATATTGTACTAAATATGGCATAATATCATAACATGTACTAATGGAAGTGAAAATATACCTACAAAGCTTTTATGTGAACTTTGTCGAAATGCCCTCCTCAATTATGAATCTATGTTTTCCAACATAATCTGACCAATAAGGCTAACTTCATTAATCAATATGTATTTGATATGTTTCATTTCCTCTTGGAAATTTTTAAGATGTGAACATTCTAGCTGTGAAAAATTTCTTACTAGTATTCTTAGTTTTGAGTGCATAGTGAGAGCTCTAATATTAAATGTTGCAACTCCTCTTGGTGCTACTAAAAGAAGGGGCGAAGGACATGAAAAACATGCATTTTGAATGGCTTCATGAATGACACCAATCAAATATAAATTTCATTTTCATGTGGTTCCTTGAATTATCATGAACAATGGACCTCTATCTTCATTGGTATAGTAATGTGTCATAACTATGTCCATATCCTTTTGTTCTTTATGGCTAAGGGTTGTATAATTGATGCATTGATGAATATTATCATATATGAGACATCCATGTTCCTTCATATTTTTAATAAATTTGATTGCTCCCATTGTACACTGCTTACCTTGATATTTAGTAGACCAATTTGTATTGTTATCAATATCTCTTCTTCCTAACATATCTATTTCTGATAATTGCACATTTTGACCATTATGAAGTATATATATGATTTCCTATTTATTCTCTATAGTATTACTTGCAATAGCTTCATCTTCTTCAATATCTAAAACATCAATATTTTTATTTTCCTTTGTAATTGTTTCTTTTTGGACATTCCAAACATTATAATTGAATAAGTCCCACTTTTTTATTATGGAGTTGGCACCCACACCAATATCCCTTTCTATGCTATGAAATGGTTTGTATAGTAACAACTTTGTAAACTAGAATTCTACACATTTTTGTGAAGCATGTGGACGAATGGATATAAGTATTGGAAAAAATCTAACTATAGCTTCTTTTTCCCTTGTCTACCATTTGTCTTCTCTTTTTCCTTTTCGAATTGTATATTCATGATTTGACTGTACAATGCATAAATTAGTGCGATGCCCTCCATACAAAGAGGCCTTTGTTTATATCCATCAATAAAAGATTTTTTTTTATCATCAATGTTCTCCTCATTATTTAGAGTTGTAGATTTGAGCACTTCATGTGAGACATTTAGATTAGAAAATCTTCTACTACACTCCATGAGAAAAAGCTCTAACAACATATGATATATTTCTTGAGCTCCAATGTCCCTTTTATTACAATTTCTATTAGAATCCTTCTATATGCATGTGCAGCTAAATCAACAAGGTTTTTCATGTTTGAAAGATGCATCAACATATGGTTGTATGTTTCATAGCTCTTCTCATCTTTTGATTGGTACTTTTCTATGGATTTTATTACTACATGTTTGGGAAAAAAAAAAGGTTTCTATTCTACATTTTCTCTTCATAATTGCAATATGTGATGATTATATGAGTTCACTCTATCATTATTTCTTGTTGGCTAAAAAATAAATTCACCTATTTCTATGTCTTTGTATAATTTAGATCTAGTAAGATTCAATGGCCAAGTAGCAAGATATCTAAAAACATTATAAGAAGGTGAATGATTATTTATTTCATTAAATAAATAATTTTGTATTATACAAATATTAATAACTATAATAGTTATGTACAAACCATCTTTCCTTTATTTTTTTGCATAGACATGCACCCTCTCTACAAACTATGTGACACTCAACATAGTTTAGTATTTCTTCATAGTCATTATCAATCTCCATATTGGTAAGTTTTGTTGTAATTTTGAGACAAGAATGTTGACCATAATTTTGGAAGGCCTACTATTGAAATAAAGATATTTGACATATGTCCATTATATAAATATAGTTTTGAAAAAATATTTTTTATAAAAACAAGATATTTTAGACACAAAAGATATGTAATCACCTGTATATTTTTTTGATGTGGATCTTCTCCAGAATTCCATGCATGAATAATGTGATGACAATATTTTAGAACCATTCTTTGTTCCTCCTCATTTGACTAATCAATAATGTCCATATTGTTAACACCATTGATCCATAAAAATTGATGCACATGTAGAGAACCTCTATGTTTCCATTCATATCTACACCAAAAATATTTGACATCCATTCCATCTTCTAGAATTTCTTTTTTGAATATTGTATATCTTAAATGCATGTTATGTGCAACTATATGAGGATATTTGATAGCTCTTTTTTTTCTCCAATTTTGAGTTTCTTGCATATTGGTTGGGCATGTTCTTAGGATGCGAAAATGTAGAATAGGCCATTACATATCTATTGCACTTAAGGTGAAAATTATTGTTGGAGTGCCAATTTGGTGAAGCATGTATGTCAAGTCTACATGATATTTAATCCAGTATGATTGTGTTCCCCTTAATGTTGATCCAAACCGCATCAACTTATCACCTAAATGAGGTTGTGGCATTAGTTTTGTATGTTTATATAGCTATTTGATAATGATGGAGATGTCTTGGATATTTCTTTTCACAAACACTGCAGATAAATTTGTTGCTTAATGTTTGATTATCATGTTCATCATATAATATCTAACTCATAGAGGTTTATCAAACCTATGATCCCTATACAATAATATATTCTTAAAAAATTCATGTAGATGCACATGCCTCATCCATGCTTCTAACAAATCACATCTTCCATAAGGGAATACTGTGGGAAAGGCCATGTCTAGCAAACCTTATGTTACATACTCATTGATAGTAAAAGCACCAATACTAGGCCAATCAATCAATGTTGTTGGTTTTGCATCAAGCTTAATAACCCACAACTGAATTAATTCCATTTCTCTTTGGGAATTTGGTTTTTTTGAAGCTATTGATGCAGTGTGCTCTATTGTATTATGTTCATCAATCTTTGCTATAGGACTGACATATGTGACTTCATTGGCATTTGAGTCAGTTTCCATTTGTATTGTATTTAATCTACAATATATATTCATATCTATTCCTTGGTAGGTCATTGAGAGTGTTTTCATCAATAATAGCATCTGAATAAAGTTTTCCATGCTCTATTTTGTGTTTTAGTTCTTTGTAGACACAATTTCTATTGATATAAAAATTATAATTTGTTCAACCTTGATTCCTTCTTCTAACAATAATAATGGGAAAATTTTGTATTGTGTATGGCAATATTTTTGAAACCTATTGTACATTTTGAGGAAAACTCATGGTGTGCCCTCTATATTTATAGTGACCACTTTTTGCATGGGTCACTTGTAGTATTGAGCTTACACGTGCAATCAACATTTCCTCTACTTGTGTCAATTTTCAAAAATCATCTGGTTGTGGCCCATGATCCATATTATTAAAAGATAAAATTATATGAATTCCTCTTTCTTGTCTACATATATTGCACATAGGACCTTTAGAACTTTAGGATAATTTGATTCTAATATATGGTTCTTGATAGACGTAACACATCTTTGGGGTTCTAAAAGTATCTAGTTGAGATCTAAACTGAGATCTAAACTACATTTGGAATCTTTTCAAATCAAATTGAACTAAACCATTAGAATTGTGTACATTGTAGCCACTATAATGAACATGTAAATTCATTTGTAATGAATTCCCATTTTGAGGTGTTTCTGAAACATGATATATTGAGACTAAATTTTCATATTCATCATTGAACTAAATATTTCCATTCAAGTGATGATAGATAGTCTCATTTGGTCGGGCATGATCCTCTTGTCTTTCTTGACTTTGAGAATTAGACATTTTTTCCCAGTGTGATTTGATGAACATTTGTTTTTAGACTTATATGCTCAGAGTTCTTAAATTTGAAATATTCTACACTTAGATTTGCACTTTTTTTAGCATATCATTCTCTATCAACTTGATTGCACTTCCCTTTTTTCTTTTCTCTTTGAGAGCCTATTTGTTGTTCTCTTCTTTGTCTATAATAGTTTCTACAATACTCTCTTTGGTATTCTCTTATTTATAGTCTTCGTTACTCTTCTAATTTAAAATTTTGTTTTGGATGACCCATAGCTGATATTGAAAAAATATAATAACAAATTCTTTTTTTTTTTTAATATAGTTAATAAAAATAATAATTAAATTTATACTTCTATATGAATCAAGGCTAAGTAATTCATTTATCTATTTTAATATTGTGTTTCTATTTGTTGAATAGATGTTTACTTATCAAAGACACATAATTTACTTTAAAATTGATTAAGTAATACTCATACACAAATAGTGAATAAGAATATAAAGGTACATTTACAAAGATTTGGTGGGACAAACATTTTCAACAATTTATTTATTTGTGGTTTATGCTACTGCATGAAGTCAAAGAAAAACAATATAATATCAAGCAGTACATAAGTTTTCAATAGTTTCCTTATTTATAGTTTTTGCAAGTACATGAATCTAATGAAGACTTGGTAATAATATCTACTTGTTCAAGTGATGTAAGAAATCATCATGTAAGATTTGGGAGTTGAACAATTTATTTAGTTATGGTTTTTGTAACTAAATAAACTCAAAGAACCCTATTACAATATCTACTTGTTGAAGCGACATAAGATATCATAACATAATATTTGAGAGTTTTGTAATTTATCATGCTTATCATAAAGAATCTCTCTCACAAATACTTCAATGCTTCCTATTTTACAAGATTCTTTTTAAATGAAGGATTCCATTTCTCTAGATACATTGACATCAGTATCATAAACTTCATCTATATGTAGTGCTAGGTTCTCAATATCATTTACCATCTCTATGAAATGACCACAAATGTTTTTCATTACATTTTCCATGGATTTTTCTATGTATGCATTTGAAGCTATGGAAATCATAGGGGTCAATGAAGGTGGCCTATCTATGGTGTCTTATGTATCTAATATTTGTATTGCACAATTTTTCTCATTGCATCACAAGTCCATTGTATATCTAACCTATGAATATAATTAAAATTTGTATCATGTATACTATCAACTTCATAATTCAAATCTAATATATAATCACACAAAAATACAATAGAATATAAGAAATTTATTTATTAAAATAATAACAAAAAATATTATTTAAGAAAGAGAATCGATATAAGGTACCTGGATAATGGCTTTTAGAAAAAGTTAAATGATTTGTATGAGCAGTATATTAGATACCTACAATTTGAAAAAAAGCAATATGGTATGAGTCCTAAAAATATTGTGATTTTGTGCATGTGCTTTATTTGAATAAAACATTTATATTCAATTAATAAATTCAAAAATATCAAAAAATTAAAAATTTAATGATTAAATTTTAAAATAGTATAATTTATAAGATCCTAAACCATTTAAGATAAATAGATACAAAATAAAGCTAACTATAAGAAAACTAAATATAATATATTAAAAGTTAGTTCTAAAGTAAAAATTAAAATAGTTCTTAAATTTATTTTTGTATCTATATCTTATATGAGTAATAATAAATTTTTTATCTATCGAGCTAGATGATCTCACTACTCAACTCAATTAATAACAACATTCTATCTTTAACTGATTGGCTTAAAGAGAGAGGCATGCAGGGGGATGTGGATGGAAAAGATAGGGGTAAAGCCAAATTTGATGATGATAGTACCACTAGTATCACTTTATCTACTCTGGACAAGGAAGAACATAGGACTCACTAGTAGGAGGCCGAGGAGAACCAGATGGCATAGGAGGGTGCCCAGGTCATGCAGGAGTTGGAAAGAAAGATTGAGGATTAATTCCTGTCGTTTCCCTTTTCGGTTGGCTTTTTGTTCTAGATTTTTACTGTTTCATTTGTCTTGTCTTTTCTGTTTTTCCTTTTCTTTGGCCTTTGTTTATTTGGTTGGGCCTAGAGCTTATTATTAGCCTTTAGACTTGTTACTTTTGTGGCTAGGCTTCTAATGCTTATTTTCAACCTGTTATGTTTTAACTCTCGAGTATTAGGATCCCTGTAAAACCTATTTATCTAATAAAAAAATAATTAATTTTTAATTAATAAATTAAAGAGATGTTGAAAAGATAAAGTGTAATAAGTAAAAATAGATATCATTTTAAAAAATATTGAACAATAGGAAATCATTGTTTGGCATGAATTAATTAAGATACATATCAATTATCACAAATAGAAATATTTTTCATCATTAACTCTAATAAAAATAATATATACATCAATATAAATAGTCTATAATAGTAATTAAAAACATAAAAATAGAAAACCCAAAAAACTTAAATCTTAAATGAAAGCTCTTCATACTAATTTTACTTTCTAGAAAACATAATAAGTGCTATGTCACTTTTTGATTAAAATAATAATAATAATAATGCAAGCTTTATATTAATTAATAATAAAACATAAAATAAAGATAATGTTTGTAGCATTATATAAAAAATATATAAAAATAGAATCATGTCAATGATAAATATATATTTTTTAAATGCGTAACTTTCCTTTTTATTAAAGTTTTCATTTGCCTATTATTATTTATATTTAATTATGATAACTGTCACAAATATGAAAATATGAAACATAAGATATTGCAAAGTGAAAGTAATATGTGGTGCTAGTCACTATATATATTTTAGCATAGTAAATTGGGCACCATGTGATCTAATTTCCTGAAAAATTCACATGTGAGCATGGCAGGTCAAAAAAGATGAAGGAGATGATTATGACTAGGTTATTCTTTGCAAGAAATTTATCACCATTTATGCTTTATAGATTTTTAAAAATAGGGGTAAAATTTATTATGATAGAAAGAAATACAACAAGGAGACCTCAACAAGGAGCTCGATCCTGAGCAACAAGTTCATCAAATTCTTGCACCATCTCAAAGGGAAGTTGCCCCCTATCAATAATATTCCAACCCAAAGCATGACTAGAAGCCCATTTGGCTAAAAAATTAGTAGCTCTGTTCCATTCACGAGGAATATAATTGAATCTAATGAACTCAAAATAGGTACAAAAGAGAATAATCTTATTAATGACAAACTAGTTTTTGAGGAAACATTCTCATATTTAGATTTGAAGAAAGATTAACCCTAGTAAATGAAGTGATTAATGTCTCTACCCATAGTAGATGAAGCAAATATCAATTGATGAACATTCAAAGGCTTGCATTTATCACCTTCGCCTTGTGACTGAATGATGGCATTGAGATTTTATTCAAATCAAGACTAGGTAATTTTAATGCTAAAACTTATCTACCAAATTGAACCATTTGGTTTTTAGTTGCATCTCTCATTAAATAGGTTTCACAATGAATTTTAGAATATTGTAAATTAGAGAATTAACAAATAGGATAAAGCATTTTATGCTATATACATATGTAATAGAGAAGAAAAGAAAATAACTAGGTGATTTGATTGTTGAAATAAAATATGTGTTTGATTTTTGTGAGGCTATTGTGTTTGAAGTGTTGATGGTAGAGTTACCATTTATAAGTTTTTATTTGTAATGATGTCTCTAATTTTTTGGCAAAATGATGACACACTACAAGCATTTAAAGGGTTAAAATGGAGAACTATAGTTGTAGTTAGAAATAAAACTATTCACATTAATTATAAATACAAATTTAATAACTTGTGTGTGCTTGATTTTTGTTATAATCTTTTTTTATAACAATGTTTCTAATTTTGTGAAAAAATGATGAAAAACTGCAAGCGTTTGAAGGGTTAAAATGGAGAAATATACTATAGTTTTAGTTAGAAATCAAACTATTCACATTAATTGTAAATAAAAATTCACTAACCTATGTGCGCTTCATTTTTGTTTGAAGTGATGACACATTGCAAGTATTTGAAGGCTTAAAATGGAGAATTGTAGTTGTCAGCCAGAAGTAATATATGTCAAATTGTAGTTGTCAACAAGTATTTATCATCAAAGAACAAGATCAATGGAAATAGTTTGGTCTCAGTATAGTAACCATGGACACAAAATTTTTCATTAATAATATTCCAATGTAGGATGCCTCTCAACATAATTAAATAGTTAAAGTTGAATTTTTTAAAAAAATCATATGCTTGAGGTGTTATGTATAGAGATGGTGGTTAGTTATTCTAACATTGAACATAGATTTTTTTCCTGTTGTCAAAAGAAAATAAATAGTTACCCTTGTATTATATAAGAAGCCAATACCCTACAAAATGGATTCATATTAAATTTGGATTGAATTCATTCATTAGGTCTGGGGCATCAAAGTCTTCTATGGCTAGAATTTTTAGGTGAGGTATGGTTAGGTATGGGTATGGGTAGATTATTGCAGTACCATTATATAGGGATTCTATGCATAACATGCCTATGCAACCCCCTAAAGGCCAACTATATTTTATTGACACTTAATTGCTCAAAATATTTTAAAAACTCTCGAGGTAAAATTGGGATAAGTGAAAATTATACATCTGCTTTAGTGGCACTATGGTTTTCCAAGTTCTTTATTAGCTTCATTGCTCATAAGCCAAAAAAAGGGTTCAAAATAGAGAAAAATAGAAAAAAGGAGGAACAAAATGAAAAATAAAACAATTTAGCTGTAGGTATGCTTGTTGATTACAATGATAACCTTGTTAGAGCTATGAATACTTCACTAGAAATGAGGCTCTATCTAGGATGTTTTTGAAGTAAGGATATCAAAATAATTAAGTCCAATTGATGTATGAGGCTTTCTAGGTTCTTTTCAAGTGGGGAATGAATACACTTACACACATGTGTAATTAGGGATGAAGGTGTGTTCCCCAATTTGTGGTTTCTCCTATTTTGAGTGCATCTCCTAGTTATTGGATAGGTGGACATCAAGGTAGTCAATCATTCTTTAAAAAAAAAAAAAAAAGTTTTATCCTTGAAATATTCAAGAACATTTCTTTGGGTGGGTGCTAGATGTTGTGGTTTTTTCACTCCTTCACCCCATTGCAAATGGGGAACCCCTTTTTTCCTTTTGGTCTTTTACTTTTAGCTTTATTTCTTGGTAGTCTTGGCATCAATCTTCCAGGTTCCCTCTTTTGAGCGACAATTGGT
This sequence comes from Cupressus sempervirens, assembly GCA_028749045.1. NCBI lineage: Eukaryota > Viridiplantae > Streptophyta > Pinopsida > Cupressales > Cupressaceae > Cupressus > Cupressus sempervirens. The sequence continues at coordinate 271,652,770 of CM053793.1, read as the reverse complement.
AAAATTGGTCAAGTTCAACAAGTGTTGTCCATGTGGCTCCCAAAAAAGAAATTGTTTGTCTGTCTAAGAGTTGAATGTCTTGAGATACTATTTTTAGCTTGTCTATTTTTATAAATGTTATCTATAGTAACTTTTATTGCCTCCCAATTTGACCTTATTTTGACTTTTGAATGACTTATTATTTTAAGAAAGTCTATTTTTATTTAATTTCATTGTTCCTTGGATTGACCTTATTTTAACTTTGGGATAACTTGCAGTTTGTTGTTCTAACTAGACTTTGTCCTTTCATCTTCTTCCTTCTCTTGTGCAACTATCAACTACCTCTTTGATTGTATTTTCTCACCTATCTTCTTTGTCTTCTTTAATGGACTTCCTGGTATTGTCTGGGTAATGGGTTGTGCTTCCATCCTTCTCATGATGAAAACCTTTCCTTTTGGCCTTGGTGGTGTCACCATTTCTTGCTTATCTTTTCAGAGGTCTTCCTTTACTATTGGTGCAATAATCACAACCTTCCTTTTCTTTGTGGCTTTTTGCTTCACAAACATAAGCTATTTTCCTTTTCCTTCCTTGGCCTACGAAGGTTGACCTGACACTTCTCCTTGTTCCAGTTTACTAGCCTCATAAACTTTTATTTTTTTTTCTTTTCTTCCTTAGGTGTGCCAACTTTAGTAGTCAACTTAGCAATAACTAATTCATATGTACTAAATTGCTCGGCACTAGAATCTATATCTTTTGCCAATAGTGTAGTGACAATTTCTGATACGTGATAAACATCAAACTTATATGGAATAGGCCTCAACCACACTACCCTTGGTATTACTACTTGTGTGTACACAAAATATGTGTCCATAATGAAACATACTTCATCATAATATTTATCTACAACTAATTTTTGAATTCTCATTCTATTCTTCATTTTTCTTTTGAATTCATCAAAATAGTTGTCCATGATAGCTTCAAAATTATCTCTATTTCTCTTTATTAGGTCATTTAACTAATTCAAAATAGTCCTATTTTTGTCCGATGCAACTGCTCAAATAGTAGGAAAATAGTTCTATACATAGAAAAATATACAAACTATTAGGGAACCAAAGTTACATGATGTGTTCTTGGCTTTTCTTACTTCTTCCAAATTATCTATAATTTCTTTTAACTATAGCTTAGTAAGATTATTTGCATGATCTTTATTTATAATTTTATATCCCAAATCAACTACAAAAAATGGAGCATTGTTCAATCTTATAGATTCATAAAACTTGTGTGCAATCACATGTACAAAAAAATTAGTTAGTGGATCCTAAATGTTGTCTATTAACATTCCATGACCATTTCACTTCACCTCGATTAGATTTTTAATTTCATTTTGTGTGCCATCCTTATGCTCTTATAAGGTCAATCCAATATAGGATACCCAACCACTCGTCAAATAATTTCCTTGTTGATTTTGATTGGTTCACCTTCAAACCATATTTTCAAGATAAAAACTTAGATTAGAAATATCTTTATCTATTCATTCTTAAAAACTTTAAGAAAATCTAGGACATGAGATAACAATTTTTCTACAAATATTTTGTATTCATCTTTTAGAATTCCATCTACACATAACTTATCATAATTTGTCCTGATTTCAAAATCTCTACTTTATGCAATCTTACATTGATAACATGATCTGATGTCTTACACAATCAAGACTCTAGGTGAAATAGATGATAATGCTTCAACAATATCAACAATGGTTTCAATGATAACTATGTTTTTGAAATTTGGTGAAGTTCAGTGATCATTCCTTATCAATTCTACATTGTTATCATTTGATATTTCACTTCAAGATGCCATTGTGAAATGGGGCTTTAAATAAATTCCTTTCACAAAATACCTTACTCTAAAATAAGAGTAATATTTACTTCTATTCACAAATTTGATGATAACTTGTTGTGATTCCTTTCTTTAGTCGTTGAGATTTCTTTATAATCTTTTGTGAGCACCTTGATCACTAGGTAAGAAAAATAATCATTCAAATTTGATATATACCTTCAAATTTTTCAATTTTAGGTTTACAATTAATATCCTCATACTCGGATAGTGTATGAAATTTTGGCTCATCCTTAACTTTAGTTTAATCAAATTTATTGACTTAGTCATAACCAACTTACTCAGTCAATATGTAATCCGTGTCAAGTAGTCAGTGTATAGTGCAAGACTCGGTCAATATAGACCATACCATTGAGGCTCAATAATTACTAAATTTTCATTTCTAAAATTTCTCATTGTATCTCTTATTATGAGAATATATCTTTCCATCACTTTTAATAATAGGGACTAATGTAAAATATATATTTCAAGTGCACTATTCCTACATATCTCTTCCTTTAAGTGAGATGTGGTATGATCACAGGATCCATTAGATTGGGTGATCATAGTGTATTCTACCCTAGTGCTTCAAGATCTTAGTATTTTTATCCATGTCTTCTTCTATTTTCTTTAACAACTTTATTCCTTGGTGGTGATGTAGGTGTCCTGGTTTTATAGTTCTTACTAATGTGTCCCACTTTAGGAGAATTGAAACATATTATCTCACCATTTAGCTATTTCTTGTAGTTTCCTCTGAAATGTGTCTTGATGCAATTCTCTTGAATGTGTCCATATTCTCCATAACAATGAAAACTATACCATGTGTTGTAATCCCAGTCCTAGGAATTGCCTTTCTTTGCTACATGATTCTATTTTTTGGGTGGCTAGTGTGATTTCTTTGTAAGTCTACACTCATAAGCCTTATTTCCATACTTTTGACAATTGTAGAAGTGACCTTGGAATCTAGATACCTTTCTAGTTAAATCTTTGATTTGTGTTATGCATTCATGAGCTTGATGTCCTCTCTTGAATTTAGAACAAGTACTACTTTGCTTAGGTTTAGGAGTTTTCTTACCATATTTTCTTTTGCAAATATTTTTTGTATGTCCAATATTTCCACAACAATGGCATGTAGGGTTTCCTTTTGCATTTCTTTTTTCTCCACTTTTAGATAATTCTCCTTCTTTAATAGTTGAAGATTTCCTTTATCTAGGTCCTAATGTATCTTTTTGTCTCTATGACTTTATCATGTCTTCAAACTATTTAATTGCTCCAGTTGGTTTTTTAATCCTTTCCATGAGTTCCTCTTCATTCCTAATCTCATTTCTCAATTTTTCATTTTGTAACTTTAGATTTTTTATCTCCAAATCTTTTCTATTGGCTTCATGATTTGCAATTACTATTTGGTTTATCATACAAACCTAAGAATTGGTAATCTTCTGAACTTCAAATGATGTTTCTTCAAGTCTGATAGATATCTCCCTTTTCTCTTCTTCATCCATGAGCTTATCTTCTATTTTTTTCTACTTTTGTTCAATAGATTCAAGTAGTGTGACAAATTGAATTTCCTTTTCTATCTTCAGATCTATTTCTTCCTTCATTAGAGCACTATTCTTCTCTAGTAATTATGTCATTGCTTCATCTTTCTTGCTAGTTTCTCTTTTGTCAAATAATCCTTCTCTCTCAGATTCTATGAATTAATTGTTGTTAAGTTGTGTACCCATCTCTCTTCTCCTTTTCAGGGATTTTCTCAACTCTTCTTTTGTTGTCTCTAATTGTTACAACCCAATTTGGATTTCAACTATCTATTTCCTAGTGGTCTTTCCAATCTTGAATACTTCCATCTCCCATGGTCTTGGGCACATAATTTTTTAAGCTTTTTGACAAGAGAACTATGCTCTAATACCAAATTTTGAAATACGTATGAGAAACACGATACTAACAAGGGGGTTAAGGGTGAATCAAGATCTTAAACATTTGACTTCAAAATCAATTTCATTAAATCATACCTAATTCATTATTAAACTTTAATGTTAAAACATAAAATAAGTTCTTCACATCCATAACAATTTAACACATAACACAATGATTTGGTAACCCTAAAAAACTTCAAGATGAAGGTAAAACTAGAGTGGGGATGAAACCAAAAAATCTTCATTGTTGCAACAATAAAGTTAACCTAATAACATTACAATGTTTGACTATGATATATGATCTACCTACTGAGAAGTATATCATGTTAAAGACTATAAGACTATTAGGTCTTTCCTTGTAAGAGGGCTTGACTCTTACAACAAAGTAAGAAATAAGTTAAGAGATTTACATAGGTCTATTAGGACCACTCTAGTACGAGATTTTCCCTATCTCAATTATAAAATTACTAATTTAGTACCTAAGCTCCAGTATACTCTATAATTTGATCTTGCGTCTCCAACTTCCTTGATCTCTAATCCAATTCTCTTAATTTGATAAATTTGTTCAATCCTTCACTATTTTTATTTGTCTTTGTACTAGATTTTTCTCCATAAATTTATTGTTGCTCCTTCATATGTGCAAATTTTTTATGTATTTCAACATGCTTGCAACCTCTTTTCACTATACAATTCTAGGGTTAGAATCCTCCTTAAATATATTTCATGTGGAGCTTCTAGATATTAATCAATGGTTAAAATTTCATCACCTTTTTCTATTTATATTGCTTTTTCTGATTGGTTGAATTGTTTGTATAGGGAACATAACCTTCTACTAGTGACACTTAATAAGAATTTAATTTGGCTCTATAGATATTAATGTTAGGTAAAATGATTCACATGTGATTTTGTGCCATTACAAACTTGCATACCAAAAGTACATTACTTGGCACTTGACTGCTTTGACACTTGGTCATGTATGTTGTTTCTCAGCTTTGATAAGTCTTTTTCTTGACACTTGAAAAATCATCAATATTCTACAACATCATCAACAATGGTTTCAATGATAAATATGTTTCTAAAATTTGGTGGAGTTCAGTGATCATTCCTTATCAGTTTTGCATTGTTATCATTTGACATTTCACTTTAGGATGCCATTGCGAACTAGGGTTTTAAATAAATTCCTTTCACAAAATACCTTACTCTAAAATAAGAATAATATTTACCTCTCTTCACAAATTTGATGATAATTTGTTGTGATTACTTGCTTTAGTCATTGAGATCTCTTTATAATCTTTTGTGAGCACCTTGATCGCTAGGTAAGAAAAATAATCATTCAAATTTGATATATACCTTCAACTTTTTCAATTTTAGGTTTACAATTAATATCCTCATACTCATGTAGTGTATGAAATTTTGGTTCATCTTTAACTTTAGTTTGATCAAATTTATTGACTCAGTCATAACCAACCTACTCAGTCAATATGTAATCCTTGTCAAGCAGTCAGTGTATAGTGCAAGACTATGTCAATATAGACCATACCATTAAGGCTTAGTACTTACTAAATTTTCATTTCTAACATTTCTCAATGCATCTCTCATTATGAGGATATATCTTTCCATCACTTTTAATAATAGGGACTAATGTAAAATATAGAGTTCAAGTACACTATTCCTACATACCTCTTCCTTTAAGTGAGATGTGGTACGATAATAGGATCCATCAGATTGGGTGATTGTAGTATATTCTATTGTGGTGCTTCTAGCTCTTACTATTTCTATCCATGTCTTCTTCTATTTTCTTTAACAACTTTATTCCTTTGTGGTGATGTAGGTGTCCTAGTTTTACAATTCTTATTGATGTGTCCCACTTTAAGAGAATTGAAACATATTATCTCACCATTTAGCCATTTCTTGTAGTTTCCTCTGAAATGTGTCTTGAATGTGTACATATTCTCCATATTCTCTTGAATGTGCCCATATTCTTTTGAATGTGTCCATATTATCCAAAACAATGACAACTATAACATGTGTTGTAATCCCAGTCATAGGAATTGTGTTTCTTTGCTACATGATTCTATTTTCTAGGTGACTAGTGTGATTTCTTCAGAAGTCTACACTCATAAGCCTTATTTCCATACTTTTGACAATTGTAGAAGTGACCTTGGAATCTAGATACCTTTCTAGTTGAATCTTTGATTTGTGTTATACATTCATGAGCTTGATGTCCTTTCTTGAATTTAGAACAAGTACTACTTTGCTTAGGTTTAGGATTTTTCTTACCATATTTTCTTTTGCAAATGTTTGTTGTATGTCTAATATTTCCACGACAATGGAAAGTAGGGTTTCCCTTTGCATTTCTTTGTTCTCCACTTTTAGATAATTCTCCTTCTTTAATAATTAAAGATTTCCTATATCTGAGTTCTGATGTATCTTTTCCTCTTGATGACTTTATCATGTCTTCAAACTATTTAATTGCTTCAATTGGTTTTTTCATCCTTTCCATGAATTATTTTTCATGCCTAATCTTATTTCTCAATTTTTCATTTTGTAACTTTTGATTTTTAATCTCCAAATATTTTCTATTGCCTTTGTGATTTGTAATTACTATTTCATTTATCATACAAACCTAAGAATTGGTAATTTTCTGAACTTCAAATGATGTTTCTTCAACTCTAATAGCTATCTTCCTTCTCTTCTTCATCCATGAGCTTATCTTCTATTTTTTTGTACTTTTGTTCAATAGATTCAATTAGTGTGACAAATTGATTTTTTTGTTCTATCTTCATATATTTTTCTTCCTTTACTAGAGCACTATTATTCTCTAGTAATTATGCCATTGCTTCATCTTTCTTACTAATTCTCTTTTGTCCAATAATCCTTCTCTTTCAAATTCTATGAATTGAGTGTCATTAAGTTGTATAGCCATCTCTGTTCTCCTTTTCAAGGATTTTCTTAACTCTTCTTTTGTTGTCTCTAATTGTTACAACCCAATTTAGATTTCAACTATCTATTTCTTAGTGGTCTTTTTGATCTTGAATACTTCCATCTCCCATTGTCTTGGACACATAAGTTTTTAAGCTTCTTGAAAAGAGAACTATGCCCTAATACAAAATTTTGGAATATGTATGAGAACCAAGATACTAATAGGGGGGGTGGGGGTGGGGGTGAATCAAGATCTTAAACTTTCAACTTCAAAATCAATTTCATTAAATCATACCTAATTCATTATTAAACTATAATGCTAAAACATAAAATAAGTTCATCACATCCATAACAGTTTAACACATAACATAATGATTTGGTTACCCTAAAACACTTCAAGATGAAGGTAAAACTAGAGTGGGGATGAAACTAACAAATCTTAATTGTTGCAACAATAAAGTTAACCTATTAACATTACAATGTTTGACTATGAGATATGATATACCTAGTGAGAAGTCTATCATGTTAAAGACTATAAGACTATTAGGTCTTTCCTTTTAAGAGGGCTTGACTCTTACAATAAAGTAAGGAATATGTTAAGAGATTTACATAGGTCTATTAGGACCACTCTATTACGATATTTTCCCTATCTCAATTATAAAATTACTAATTTAGTAGCTAAGCCCTAGTATACTCTATAAGACGATCTTGGGTCTCCACCTTCCTTGATCTGTAATCTAATTCTCTTAATTTGATAAATTTGTTCAGTCCTTCACTATTTTGATTTGTCTCTCTACTAGATTTTTCTCCATAAATTTATTGTTACTCCTTCATATGTGCAAACTTTTTACGTATTTCAACATTCTTGCAACCTCTTTTCACTGTATGATTCTAAGGTCAGAATACTCCTTAAATATATTTCATGTGGAGCTTCTAGATATTGATCAATGGTTAAAACATCATCACCTTTTTCTATTTATATCCCTTTTTTTGATTGGTTGAATTGTTTGTCTAGGGAACATAACCTTCTACTAGTGACACTTAATAAGAATCTAATTTTTCTCTATAGATATTAAATCTTCTAGAAATGTTAGGCAAAATGATTCACATATGATTTGTTCCATTACAAACTTGCATACAAATAATACATTGCCTGGCACCTGACTGCTTTAACACTTGGTCATGTATGTTGTTTCTCAGCTTCTATAGGTATTGTTTCTTGACACTTGACAAATTATCAATATTCTTAGTCATTATTGTGTTACACAACTCATATTATATTCCTTAGCTCACATATTTACTCAGTCTCAAATGAATTCTCCAAAATCATTATTCTACTTGATCTAAGTATTTTCTTCCTAATATTTACAAGATAATTCATTTGTAGTGATGACCTTGTAATCTTGAATAAAAAATGACTTGCAAATGACTACATGTTTGATCACTAATCAACAACATAGTCTTAGAAATCAAAAATAGTTTGAATGTAAGACATTACTTGTAGTCTAGTTAATGCTCTTGGCAAAAAAATAATCATGTTTATCACATGTCAAAGATATTTTTGACGTGGTATTGTGGAACCAAAAGTGGCTCTAAGGTTGTGTGAAGCTTATAAAAGAAGGGATTGTGGAGGAGTTTCAATATTGAGTGGTAGATATGTGCTTGTGAAATTCCTCCCATATTGAGTTGAGTTGATACTCTTATAAGAAAACTCAGTACAACTATGCTGTAATCTCCATTTATTTTATAATACATTATTCAAAAGTCACAATATGGGTTTTTTCTCTCATAAGAATTTCCCCACCATAAATATTTCTAATGTTGTGATGTGGAGCCTAATCATACTCTATGGTTTATCCAACACAATTTCCCATAGTTTATTTCTACGGGGGCTTGGGGTAGTGCCCCTAAGATAGGGTTAGGGGTAGTGCACCTGCAGGCTCCCTATCATAGTGCAGAGTGTGGTCAAGTGGCAATGCCCTTCTGTGAGTTTTTGAGGCTAGTACCCCTGATGCCAAAATGATCCTACTATTTTAAATGGTGTCTGCTACAATTTTCCTATTAGACAACTCATTCTAACCCTAATTTTGTAAGTCAAAAAAGATTGTATAAAATGGCTTAGGGTTAGAGGTTTCATAATGTATCGTGATACTGTAGCTTCTTGCAATGACATTGAGCTCTAAGGGATTGACGATTATAATCACTAGATAATAATAATATTGGCCTTGATGGATGAATGTACACCCAATTAAATCATTTTGTAAGAAAAGAACCTAGAGGAAAGGTTGAGTTATAGGGAATTACAATAGGTACTTGAATCAATTGGAATCTGACAAGATAAAGTGATTTTTTAATCATAGCACAAGTGGAGAAGATAGGTGTACTAAAGCCTAGAAGAATTGATCTATTAATAACCAAATACATAGGCGTGGTTGAGCAAAGGAGCATAAGATTAAGGAACTTGATGTTTATGCCTAGTGATGCAAGAGTGGACCAAGTGACAGTATAAGCCAAGTGAAATATAGCATCGAATGAACATCAATATTGATCGAGTGATAGTATATCTATTGAATAGAAAATTTAATAGTGATTGAGTAATCTAGTGATGATCAAATGTCAAAACATAGTTTGCTAAGGGAGAACATTTGAAACATTGTGAGAAAATCATGATTTTTATTCAAATCAATTGATTTCTTTGAATATGTAAAGCATATTGATGATAAAGATGGATGAACTATATAATTTAATTCAAGGGGAACCATATTGAGAGTTTCTATGCAATATTTCAATGAAAAATTTGGAGAAATTTCTTCAAGAAAAAAGAGGAGATGAAATGGTTGAAGGCTTTGATGAATTTGACAAAACCCTAAGATCTATGTTGATGTTTAAGTGGAAAATAATAGAATTAGCTATAAGATTTAAGCAGGTAAAATGGATACACTTAAAGAGGTTATCATAGTTGGTGAAGATCTAATAAGGTTGGTTTAGTTATTGATGCTATTTCTAATGAACTTGAGTAGGAGACTAAGAAGAGTTGTGAAGAGGTGAAGAGTGATTTCTTGAAGGATTTTCAAGTAGATCAGAAACATAGATGATAATGGAGGCCAGTTAGCTGATCAATATATGAACTAAGTTGTGACTTGAATTTGGAAAGTAATTTGTATTTATTATATCAAACATGTTACTTTCTAGCCATTGTATAAGTATTGAAGTCCTTTAATCAAGGTTAACCTAGAAGTCATATATGATTCCTTTAATCAATGTGAAATTCTAATGAAATGTTCTAAAGACCGTTAACAAGGCCACTCCTAAAAGGGTGATCAAATCCTTTAAAAAGGTTATATTTAATGGTGTGTTTTGTAACCTTTAACATGGTTGGCTCCTAATAGAGCTTAACTTAAAAGATTGAAAAATTGGTAACATGTTACTTGTGGTCTCTCCCAAATTGGGTTTCCACATTAAATATTGGTCTTATAATTGTGTGGTTTCCATATTCTACAAGTTTTTTACTATTAGGAAAGTGGACTACAAGTTAATGTAATTTATCATTTTCTATAGAGACCAAGATATTAAATGTTTAGATTTGAAGTATTTGACATGGTTTAAAGTTCAATTAGTACATATAGACCTTAAGATAACTAATTCACCCCTTACCCTAGCTCTTAGTTATTATAAATAATTTTAACAATTGGTATACAAACATTGGTACTTGTAGAGAAATGTTTGAAGGTACTTGAAGCTAAAGATCAAGATGTACAAAAAGGAGGTGCTAAGGTTGAAAAAGATGAACTTCCCTACATGGAAGAGTTTGATGAAATTGTATCTGGTAGGAATTGGAGAAATTGCCAGGGACTATGGAAAATGCATATTTTATGATACCAAGTCCTCTAACATCTTAGCAGATAAAAGAGAAGCAAGATAACAATCAAGCTATGTTGGAGATTGCATCAACCCTAAGCTATGTCACATTTGATGACATTAATGAATACAAAACAGCCAAGGAAATGTAGGATACATTGTACACCATCTATGGAGGAGTTGCAATTGTTTTTGAGATAAAAATTAGAAAGTTTGATCTAGGAAAATTTAATAAAATGAGAATGATGGAAGGTGACAATATTGTTCAATATTGTCAAAGAATCAAAGAGGTGGTAAATTACATAAGAGGAGCAAATGGAAAGATTGATGATGCGACTATGATCACCAAGGTATTGAGAACTCTACTTCCTATTTATGCTATTAGGGTTTCTACAATATAAGAATTGAGATGTACCCTTATTAACAACATAAATTTGGAAGGAGTAAAAAATAGGCTTACTACTTTTGAACTGTCAAATTTTGGTTTTCTTATTCCCAACTTTTGAATCTAATTTCAAATCTCAATTAGTTCTTAGTAAGAAAGGAAAAGAAAAATGTGTGAATACTTACATTGATGTTTATGATGATGGCCTTGATGAGCTTGAAGCATTACTATAGTCTTCCAATCATAGATATGTATGTAATGTTTCATTTACCTCACTAGTAGTGTCTTCCTTTGATAATTTCACTCTAGTCACCATAAGTGTACTAACTAGTTTAGATTCATCCATCCCAAATGTCTTAAAGATTTCCTTCACATAGTTTGATTGAGTGACATAGATACCTTTTATTATTTGATAGACTTTTATTCCAATTTTTATTTTATCTCACCAAGCATAGACATCTCAAATATATTATTCATCTATTTAGAAAATGTCTTACGTAGGATATCTTTTCCCCCAAATATTATGTCATCAAAAAATATTTCGGCAATCAACACCATATCTTCATATTCATTTTTTGAGTACAAATTACTATTTTCACTTTTTCTAGCATATCTAATCTTAATCAAATAAGAGTGTGATATTTCATACCATGCTCTTGCAGCTTGTTCCATTCCATGCAACACATTGTTTAACATATAGACCCTATTCTTCTTTTCAAGTTCAATGAATCCTTTAGGTTTTTCAATATATACATCCTCTTAAAGTAATCCATTCAGAAATATAAATCTTACATCCATTTTATATACTTTAAACTTATTATATGGAGCATAGGCCAACAATTCTATAGTCCTTCCAACATTTCCATATGTGAAAAAGTTTAACTATAATATATTCTTTCTTCTTTCCATATCCATTATAAAAAAATCTTTTCTTGTTCCTTACCACTTCTCCATTCTTATTCAACTAGTTTTTTAAAATCCATTTTGTTTAAGTATCACATTTTCATTAGTAGGTCTTAGTACTAGTATCTAGGGATTTTTCTTCTCAATCACATCAATATGTTCATTTGTAGCATTAACCCAACATTCATCATCAACAACTTTCATAGTTCTAGGTTCAAAAATAAATATTTAACATCTACCCTTTCGTATTTTGTTTCTTATTTGTATTCCAACACTTCTATCTCAAATTATCTATTAAGGTGAATAATTCCTCACATATTTTTCCAACATATGTTCAACTCTTTCATTTTTATCATTTCCTTTCCTTGGTAGAAGTTCAACTTCCTTCTTGGGTTGTACTATCTAGTTCTCAAGGGTAGGATTCTATAACTCAGTTGTCCTTATCCTGTACATGGTAGCTCTATGTTGTAACTTGATTAGAGAATTAGGTAAATCTTCATAGAAATAAATAAACTTATTGTAATCTTCAAGTTCTTTCTTGATTTTCACATAATTCCTCTCTGCAAAGCTATGAAATCTTACATTTTCACTTTCAATCATCTTGTTAGTAGCTTTGTGCACACATTTATAAGTGTAACTCTTAGAAGAATAACCAATAAAGATACAGGTTCATCTCCTTTAACATCAATTTTAACATTCCTTTCATCCTTGTAAATATAATATATATTTCCAAATATTTTGAAATAACTTACATTTGATGCATGATCGTAGCATGGTTCATAGGGAGATGTGTCTATTCTTTCTTCAATTGAACTCAGTTTAGTGTGAAAACACCAATCCTAATTGCTTCTCTCCAAAATATCTAAGATATATCATTCTTAATTATCAGTGTCCTTGTACAATCCATGAAAGATCTATTTCTCTTTTCAATGATACCATTGTATTGTGTTGTCCTGAATGTAGATGGATGTATTATAATACCATTCTCATTGCAAAAGTTAGTGAATTTAGAAACCATAAATTCACCACCTCTTTTAGATCTTTAATATTTCAATGATTTACTATTTTCCTTTATAACTCTATCTTTATACCACTTAAACATATCCAGATTATTTGATTTCACCTTCATGAACATTAAAATCATCATCCTTGAATAATCATCAACAAACAATATGAGATATTTATCACCACAATAACTATCAACACTGATTGAATGAAATTGATTAGTATGAACTAGTTCTAGGATATCATTTAAAGTTTGTATATTTCTAGAAAATCTACAATTTTTCATCTTACCAAAATGACATTTTTAACATATTCAACTCTACATTTTTTGTAGATCAGTAAGCCTCTTAAGATTTTCTTTCTTGTGATTTTTAACATGTTCTCAAAATTAATATGACATAACATTTTATGTCATTACTAAACATCCTCAATTATAGAAAATAGGAATTTCTCAACTTTAAGATCAAGGTAGAGTAGGTTATATTTTATTTTTATTCCTATTTTGAATAGGATTTTGTCATCTTCAAAGATTTTGACCCTCTTTTTCTCAAATTATAGCTTGTGACATGAGTATTTTAGTTATGTAACACTCAAGGGATTATATTTAAGTCCTTGAATCTAATATGCATAATCACATCTCATTTGATCACTCAACATTAGCAATCCTTTACCTTTTAGCAAGTATGGAACATCGTTACTAAACTTAATAGTTCCCCCATCTTAAAATTCTTCATGTTTATCAAACTTAGCTAGATCATTAGACATGTGATTTGAGAAATCACTATCATTAATCCATAAGTTATTCTTACTAATATGTGAAATAGTTTCATTTCCATACCTTTCACCATTTGGATCTTCCATGATTACAACATAAACCATTTCTACTACTTCCTTGTCATCACTAGAACTAGACTCGGTATGTGGTTTGTTGACAATGTAGAATTTATTTTTTCCTTTGTCTTTGTAATCCCTTTTGTTCCTGTACTTGAATTCTTTCTTGTCATTTCAAACATTTCTATTAAAATTATTCTATTGAAACATTTAACATCACAGTGACCAATCTTATTACATTTGAAAAATATCAAGGGTAGATTATATTTGTATTTACCTTTATCTCTTAACAATATTCTTGCAAGAAATGCTTCAAGATTATCTTTGTCATTGTCAATTTAAGAATCATTTTCTTCTTTACTTTTCTTCTCTTTCCTTTAATTATTGATGGTCAGTGAAGAAATAAATGCATTTCCCATTGTAACTATATTATTAATATAATTGATCAAGTCAAATACAGTCAACTAATCAACTAAGATATCAAGTGTTAGATCAATTCTAGGCACATCTCTTACTTTTTGAATTGTACAAACTTTAATAACATAAGTAGGTAGAACAATTTTGAGAACCTTAAAATTTTACAATCCATTATGTAGTTACTCCAATATTGATCCAAGTCATGGAACCAATTGGTAAGTAATTAGTATAAATTTTGTGAGAGAATGATTTCTACATCATGTGCACTCAACCCTCATGAGCTTGTACCATCCCATTACATTTTTCATGCAGGAGCATCGTAGGTGTATGAGAAATCTTCCATCACCCAGAAATATTTCCTTTCACTTGTTTCAATATGGGACATCTTAATGCAAAGTTATTTCCTGTGGAGACTTTCTACTTTGTAAATCAATCATACAAGCTTGGAATGTTCTAATATCATAGGTGAATTTTTATTTTAGACATATAAACTTGTCAATCAAGTTTCATGGCTAGATTATATGTATTTGTGAACATATTGCAGATTTTTGTTGTGTAATTTTGGTATAAAATCTTTAGGCTCAATTTTGAAATTTCTTAGAGGCCCTAGATGAGGCTAAAAAACTTGATGGATGGGCACTTGCATTGATCCAATCCTATCAATTAGGATCTAAAGCTTCCAAAAAGTGCTTATAATAGCCAATCAGAGAAATGTTTTGCGAACTATAGCCTTCTGAAGTTGGGCTACCCAAAATTTTGAAAATAAATGTCAAAGGTGTATTTTGTTAGTTTATGGTAACTAATTACGGAATTATTGTACCTATTATTTTAACCCTAAAGTGGCCAAAATACTTGTATAAAAGGTCTTAGGATTAGGGATTTTTTTAGTAATGTGTGATGCAAAATTATTTCTTGTGGTGGTATTGAGATGGAAGGGATTACAGATTGTAATCAGGTTGTAATCATTGGATCATAATAATATTAGACTTGCTATTTGGTGCACACAACCTAGGGTTTGGGTGAACCACATTAAATCTTGGTGTCTTATGTTATCTTCTATGCTATCTATTATTTTCTAATATTGTTTATATTTTCATGTAATTGTTATTTTTGTTTGAGGTTAATTCTATGAAATTTGGCCTACCATGTATGCATTGTTAGGGTCTGTTGGTGCTAGTTATTATGTTTGTGAGTCTAGAACCTTGCTAGGTAGCATAAAATTTCCTATTTAAGAAATGCTTGAATATTTTCTAGAATAGCTTTGGGTGATAATTCACTACTTTTTCTTAGAGATTACTATAATAAAGGCATCCATGTGGGTTAACATATTATAATTTTTTATTTTGTTATTCCACATTTGCAACAATAATAAGAAGCACATATTTTACTCTCACAAATTCCTATTATTTTATTATTTTTGTTATGTGTTTATGGTATTCAAGGGAGAACCCTTCATCAAGTGGTATTAGAGCTAGAGTTCCAATGTTTTTTTATAGATCGCTGACTATGACATAGTTCAAACTAGGACTCTAGTTTGGGATGAGTGTGTAGATAGATCTCTAATTGTGAGGTAGGTTACACTACGGTTTTAGTGGTGGGAAAGTCATAGATGTTACACTTAAGGGTTTTAAATCCCTTTAGAGATAATTGCAAGGTATTACATGAACAAATACATAGAGGAATGAATCTTGTCATAGAAGATGATGAAAGTGAAGATGAAAGAGAAGAAGGAAATGTGTATCAAGTGGTAGAAGATGATGATTTAAACCCAGAAGAGGAAAATATTTTCAAAGCCATTTCTAAGATTGGAAAAAGACCTAGTTTGAGGAACCTTAAACTAGAGGAATCAATCCATTGGATCAATGAATTGAAGAAGCACTTTGAATATGAAGATATTGAAGATCTAGATAGGGTCGATTTTGCAAAGGCCAAATGGAAGGGTTAAAGCAAGTGGGAAGATCTATTCAAGTGTATACCGAAGAGTTCTACTAAGTCCTCATTAGAGTTGGTCATGTGAAAGAAGATAAGGACAAATTTGTCTGCTATCTTAGTTGGTTAAGGCCACGAGTTCAAGAGGAGTTGAGTCTGGTTAGGATAGACTAGCTAGTCTATACCTCTGATCCTCAACTAGGATCTTAGTGTTCTTTTGATACCTATTTTGATCTATAGGATTCCTTGTTCACTCATGGATCTCCTGACTTGCCATAAACTACTGACTAGGTTAAACTAACTCAACCTTCAACATTACAAGCTTTGATCTCTAGTACCTACTCCTTATAGGCTCATTAGGGTATTCTAGGCTTCAGAATCCTTCCAACCTCTAATATATGATTTGGTAAGTTCCAAGATGGTTTTGGATCATTTAACACCTTTACAATGCATTGACAAGATTGGGTTTTCAATTGATTATAGAGTTTCTTCACAACAAGGCTACTAGAGGAGCCCCAATTAGGCCTCCCTCCAGATTTTTTGGGAATTTGACACCCTTTCCACAAAGAATAAACACTCCTATTCTAAAGAACATTTTCTTCTAATGACCCATTCTAAAGGATTTGTGGGGTCTTAGACTTCTAAAAGGTCGTACAACACCTTTGGCAAATTTGAGGGTTTTAAGGGTTTGGGGGACTCTTCACTGTCCTAGTCTTCAACAATAAATTTCCAAGGCTCATCAAACCTTATATTTCACAATACTACACCTTCAAGAACTTCTCTTCACTTCCTCAGAAATATTGGTCATGGAAATCCCTCCTTTGTCACCTGGAACACTTTTTTGCTAACTACTCCTAGGTAGGAAATATCAAGCTCACCTAGGGCTTTGTCAAACTCTTATTTACACCTACATTTTTGGACCCTACTTGCACATATACATAGGGTAGGATCTAAACTACTTGATCCCAAAGTGCCATGGAGATACCATGGTGATGATAGGAGCTATAGGCCCTACTTCATTATTTCTTCCAAACTGGACAATGGTTTGTCAAGCCTATCAAGTTAAAGAAATACAAATTAAATAACCAAAATCAAAACTAGATATTGATAGATGAAGTAAAACACACACACTATAATAACACAAGCATAATATTTTAATAGAAACACACTACTCAAACACTTCAAGACACTAAAATGACTGTTAAACATAGTTCTTGCATACACAGTCTGTTGTTTTGGTACATTTCTTGTACATACTAATTGCCAACCCCTGATATAGGGTTCCTCATGACCTTTATAGTCTTCTCCTTAGGGTGAGTATCTAGTTAGGGCTATTTAGCCTATTAGCATGGTTAGGTAACTCAAAGAGAAAATTTGCTAGCAACTTTTATGCAACTTTTTGTTGCCCGAGCAAATTTTGCTCCTACATTACTAAGACCATTTCTACATATTCCAAAGGCATTCTTGGGCTAAAAAGTCAAACAATTAGACCACCTAAGACCTCTAAGCACACAATTATGAAAATATCTCAATATGACAACTTTTGAAAAACTTTTTATTGCTCAAGTAGTCTTTCCCTTACACTCAAATGACCAAAACGTGGGTCCTCCTAAGGCACACATGTGCTCATATTGCAACAAAGACTCCTATTGTATTTTAATAAAAATAAAAATGATTGAAGTTATGTTATGTGGAATTGTGTTAGGTCTAATTCCTATAAATTTGGTTTGATTATTTGTAACTACATATTTATAATACCGATGCGACGATAAATTGGATCATATTCCATTAGAATTTTTAGTCTAAGTGACAAAAATAATCAGAAAATAGGTAAAGAAAAAGAAAATAGGATCACTCTTTGTAGGATTTGAACCTATGACATCAGGTTTTGGAGACCTATGTTCTACCAAATTGAATTAATAGCTCTTTTACTTTTTCTTTTCTTTTTTATTGAAAGAAAATATTATATCGATGTTTCATTGAATTAAATAACTATCACTTGAATTTTTACTTTTTCTATGGAAGATTTAGGATAAAAAAGGTTAGGGATGATAGGATTTAAATTTGCAATATTTTGTACCCAAAACAAATGCACTACCATGGTATACTACATCGCTTATAATCATGAGTATTTTTTATTCAATATTTTATATTAAAAATCAAACTGTATATTCCAAAATTCTAACTCATAACAAATGAATTCTCTTAGAATGACAACATGCACTAAGGCATTATGCCACTTACAAGGACCAACTGAACTTCTAGGACATAGACTAGGCCTAAACACACAAAATGAGCTTTAAGCTCTTATGTTACATGCTTCTTGAAAGAAGTTCAAAAAAAAAAAAGTGATGGTGGGAGCCCTTTGAAGGGTGCTCCTACACCATTAAATGACCAATATTGAGGAATTGTACCAGTTTTCCCTAAAAGATTAGTAGAAATTGAGAAAAATGTTTCATAAAAAGAATAGTGGAAGAGGTCATGGCCGAAGATTTGGTAGATGATCTTATGAAGGCAAAAATGATGTTTAGAAGCACAAGGATTAAGTGAGTAGTAGTATCCAAAACTACAGAGGAAGAAATTCCAATCTTTTCCATGATAAAAAAAAATTGAGATCAGAGAGGAAGATGTAAATGACAAGAATCAAGAAGAGGAGGTTTCCATGGGAAATTTTTTCAATATGGAGAAGAAGGAAATATAGCATTTTATTGTTCCTAATGCCAAGGAAGGATAGATCAAAGAGTGGAAGGCTATGCCATAGTAGCATATGTTGATGAAGATGTGAGATCATCACATTCTAAAGATACTGAAAGAGGAGAATTAATAGTTAACATAAGATTCTTGTTGAGTAGTGAGAATGAACTTGATCAAAGAAGATATTTATTTCACACTTGGTACAAATGTGGAGATAAGTGTTTTGATTTGATGATTAATGGTGGGAGTACTAACATTCTAGTGCCAAAAAATATGGTCACAAAGTTGAAGCTAAAGAGGTAGAAACACCTGCATCCATACCATATCGCTTGGATGCAAGATGAACACAAGGTCATGGTTAGTGAGCAATGCTAAGAAAAATTCAAAAATCTGGAAGCTACCAAAATGAGGTTCTTTTTGATATCATATTGATGGGCATATGTCATATATTTTTAGGTAGGACATGCTAGTTTGATTGGCATGCTATAAACATTGGGCAAGAAAATACCTTCACTCTTACAAAGGATGAAGTGAAACATAAATTGAAATTGGTTAAGGAGAAAGAAGAAAAGGTATGTAGTGCTGCTAGAATATGTCTTGTTGAAGGAAATGAGTTTCTCCAAGCTATGAAGCATAAGTATATGTATTTTTTTGTAATCCCAAGAGAGGGTAAAGAAGAAGTATATGAGGTACCTACACTGGTTGAGGATTTTTCGTGAGAGTTTTCTTGTATTGTTTTAGATAATGTACATGATGGATTACCATCAGTAAGGAAGATTAGTGACCAGATGGACTTGATTCTAGGAGTTAGTTTGCAAAACAAGGAAACTTAAAGAATGACACTAGAAGAAAATGATGAGTTTAACAAACGAGTACATGAGTTGTTGCATAAGGGGTTGATTAAAGAGAGTATGAGTCCATGTGTTGTACCAAAAATATTAGTACTAAAGAAGAATGGGGAATAGAGGATGTGCATAGATTTTCATGCTATCAAGAAGATCACAATCAAGTAAGATTTCCATTACCAAGGATGAATGATATTATGGACTCTTTGAGTGGAGATATATATTTAAAAATGTTAGATATGAAGAGTGAGTACAACCATGTTTTCATTAGAGAATGAGATGAATAGAAGATTTATTTCAAGAAAAAAGAATGATTTCATGAGTGGTTAGTCATACCTTTTTGGCTAACCAATGCAACAAGAACTTTCACATGGCTCATGAATGAGGTACTAAAGGAGTTTCCTAGTAAATTTGTCATTTTTTACCTAGATGATATATTGATCTTTAGTAAGACATTGGAGGGTAAATTTATGTATATTTGAAAGGTATTTAATAAGTTGAGAAGAAAAGTTACTCGCAAACCTATTGAAGTGCACTTTTGTTGAAGGAGTTAGTGTTCTTGGGATTTGTAGTCTTAGTAGAAGGTCTGAAAGTAAACCTAGAGAAAGTGAAGGCTTGTTGACATATTAATCAAGTTTGTTATTAGTGACACACACTTATTCTATTTGTATATAGCTACCAAGCTCAGTATATAGCTCATAGTATTTGCCATGTATTTCAATTGTCACCAATTTCTATAGTTGCTATTGAGTCCTTTGGCCACATATCAATAATTATTGAGTAGGTTTAGTTAATATGAAGACCAACTATGTAAACCGTGCATTTTAGGTGATGCTAAGTTTATCAGTGGTTATCGAGCATTACAATGTTCACTGAGTTCGTAGTGTATGTGATGAGAGTCCAATGTTAACTGAGCTTCCTAGTGTTAACCAAGAGACTCTATTTATACTGAGCTTGAGGTGAGAATTTTTACCAAATCATACAGTGTAAATCAAGAGACTTAGTTTATATGACAAGTTTCACAATGTCTACCAAGTTACCAATGTAGACCAAGTTCAAGACAACTTAAACATGATCAATATGGACCAAGAATCTATGTTTACCAAGTGCATGACGATGTTGAGTATTGATAGTGGATGTCGAGTATCAAAACCTCACTCAGCTAGTCTTCAAAACCCAAATGTCTTCATGTGGGATGCCTTTGTAACATTTGTGGTAACTTGTATGCTAGCTGAATTTTTAATTTGTATAATTGGATCGACATTTATGTAATGCATTGTATCATATCCAATGCATGGATGTAATGTAATGTGTGAAATATGAGGATGTGAATGTGAATTACATCAAAGAAAAGTAGGAGTGAATTGTAAAGGCAATAACAACATAATGAGTAGAAATACATATCTATAATAGAAAGGTGATTAGTACACAAAGGAATCTCATTCAACAAGCCAAGCTACAAATTAGAGATCACTTACTATTTCATCCTAATAGGTGAATTAGTCAAAATCCTTTCATAAGGTAGACCTAACAGTCTTTTGTAAATCTCTTTACTCAGTGCATACTTAATTGTATGTTTGTAAATCCTTTTACGAGGTGGATCTAGCTGTCCTTATTACTCCTAACAGAGAAGACTGTCAGAAGTGGTGAATGTAAGCTTTAATAGGATAACTTTATACTACAGTACTAAAGTTGTGGGTATCATCCCCACCCAACTTTTACTTTCTATTTGGAAGGTTGTTGGGTCACCAAATCTTTGTGTTCCAGTGTTATAAATGCTTTCAATTTCTTATACATGCAATTAGATCAAAATTTATATGATGGATTAGATGCTAATTAAATAGTTGTTTTAATGGTTGAAAGTTTTAGAAGTTACTGATTCACCCTTCCCCTCTTAGTAACTTAGCTTAGTCTTGAATATTTCCAACAATTGGTATCATAGCTTTTTGGTTCTCAGGAGAAAGCTTAATAGCTTGAGAAAAGATCAAGGCCATGGAGATATTTAGACTTTAAAAAACCATTGACAATGAAAAGTTGGATTTATAAATGGCCATTGCCCAACTCATGAAAGAAAAGGAGAAACTCTCTCAATCCTTGAAAAGAAGAAAAGAACTTGCAATTCAAATGAATGATCAACTCTATATTGAAGAAAGAATTGAAGACCTTCATTCAAGCAATTTAGATGAAGCCAATGAAGCAATCAAAGAATTCCTAGAAAAGAATGGTTTCCTACAAGAAGAAGTAAGAAAGCTAAGAAGAGAACAATAAATTTAGTCACTAAGGTTATGTGAAGTCCTGGAATAGAGAAACAAGATAAAAGAAGAGATGGATGGAAGGAACAATGAAATCCAAAACCAATCCCTTCAACAATAGACCTTATTGATTAGCTCTCCAATACAAATAAAGAAATCATGAGCCTAAGATTTGAAAATGAAAGAATGAGGAATGATCTAAATTCTAAAAGGAAAATCAATGAAAGAATGAAAAATAATCTGAAATATAGAAGAAAAATCAGTGAAAGATTGATGAATGATCTAAACTCTGAAAAGAAAATCAATGAAAGAATGATGAAATCCCAAGAAGACATGAATCAATTGAATAAGAAAAACCTCTGTAGGAAAAATGGAAAAGAATGAATTTGAAATATAGAAGAAGGAGAATCATCCAAGAGAGGAGCTCAAAAGAACCAAAGATCTACTTGCAATCACTGTAGTAAGATAGGTCATACATCAAAAAAATGTTGGAGTAATGGAAAAGAAAAGCTCAATGGAAAATGCTAAAATTGTAATCAATATGGTCATAAGGCTAATGAATGCAAAGATAAACTAGGATTTGAAGGAAAATTCCACAAATGCAAGAAACATGCACACAAGTCATCAAAATTCAAAACAACATATTGAATCCAGCAGAGAAAATTGTGAAAATAATATTTGGATGGGACTACAACACCCGGTGTAGATTTCATTACTGTGGAGAATTCAGACACATTGGTATGAATTGTGTTAAAAATCATATGAGGAAAAGAGATTCTACCAAAAGATGTTTCATTTGTATAGAACTTGGTCATTTTTCCAAGAACTACATGAATACTGGTAAAATTGAAGATGAGAAGAAAACAAAAACTGATGACATCCCAAAATAGATGACAAAAAAATGGATTCTTGAGTCTACTAAGGATACAAGTCTGAGCAATGATGGTCAAGTCACTCAAGAATTGGGTGACTCTACCATTTCTGATTAAGTTCTCAAGGGAGACTTGGAACTATTCTATCAAGGGTAACAGCTAAATTAGTTCCAATTGAAAGGAGGCAAAGATCCAAATCTGTATACTGGATATAAAGGGATCATTGAGTGAGATCGATATCAGCTACTACCAAGTTACTTCTCTATCGAGTGAGGTTAGGTCATAGAATCTACCCAGCAAGGTTGGCACTAATAAAGATTCATGTGCTTACCAAGTCATGAAGACTTCATCAAGTGTTCAATTCCAAGGAGTGGATGGCAGTCTGTGAATGTGATGTCAGTCGATATACCTTCATACCAAGCATTAATGGAAAAATTTCAACAAAAGATGTGGAATCAAAATCATTTCTTACCGTGAAATTTCAAGTGTTATTGTGAAGAGCAATTTTCAGTACAATCAAAGTGATTTGAGTGAATTTCCAGTGAAAGTCTTTCAAATTCTCTCAAACCCTACCAAGTGAAAATGGCATCTAGTAGCAGCAAGGTGAAGAAAGGATCTAAAATTTTGGTTCATGGAGTTTAATGGAGGGTGCCAAATTTCAAGCTCACTCATGTGGTTGTTGAAACCCTAGATCCAAGTGGTGCACAATCTCAAATTACTCCCAAGGTACTTCTTATCAATGATATTCACACTCATTTCGAATGTGTTATTCAAGAGATTGGTACATGAGAAATGGATGATGCCTAGGTCAGTTATGTGTGAATGGAGTCCTAAAACCCAAGCATCAACATTTGGAAACCAAAGGATTAACAGACATACCTTACATACCCTAAGAATTTCAAATCAAAATGGATTAGGTTTATCCTTAATCGGGTGCATAATGGATAGCTATGACTAGAACAACCAAAGCTATGCTAGCCAAAGCCAAAATGACAAAAACCCTAGGTTGGGCAGAATTGGAAAAAAAATCCTAGCTGAATGGGATGGCAGAGGAATTAAAATCAGCAGTGTCAATGATGCATAACTAAAGTTTTGTATTCATGTCATTGCACACAAGATATATAGTTCAAGAAGACTAAATAGTGTGTCATGTGAAGCCATGGACTTAGCTTACAAGGTGGTTAAGAACAATTTATCATACGACCTCATCGAGCTATTATGGAGACAGTTCAACAAGAACATGGAAAGTATAAGAACTTTGAAGAACAATCCATGTAAGTTCAGTTCCTTGTTCACTTGCCTATTCTTTTATTTATAGAAACTTTTTCCTTATAAAGGAACTATAGTATGGAAAAAAGATGTGCCCATGCTCTATCAAATCAATGAGTATATTGTAGAGATGGGTGAAAATTACAACAGTATCATTGATAATTATTTTGATGTATTTAAGGAGAAAATGAACAAGAGGTTCAAAATCTCAAAGAAGCTAGTTGACGACTAAAAAGATTATATATGTTTCATGATGGATAGTGATAAGGTGTATATTCAGGTGATTAAGCCTAGAATTGTGTGGATAAAACCTTTTGGGTATGAGGTCAACAATGGTGAAGCAAAGGATATCATTGAAGCCCTTATCAATGAACCAGTTGATCCTAAGGCTATATAATTTGGAATGTATGATGAAGAAAAATCTAGGATTGAACTTGAAATAAATCTCCCTTAGGTGGTCAACAAAGGGAAAAGAAGAATTAAAAGACTAAAATCAAGTTCACCCCTTTTGTTAACCGAGGGAAAAGGTGAGGATGAGCAAGGTGAAGAAGTAGAGGATGAGGAAGAGTCCAAGGAAGAAGAACATTTAAAGAAGAAAGGCAAGGTGATCATCACCAAGCAAACAAAACCATCCACTACAATTTTTACATGGAGGTCAAGAAAGAAAGTTGACAAAGAAGGAGGAGACATCATATTTAGAAAACCTCCACCCCCAACTTCCAGGATAGGTTAAAAGAAATTGGAAGAAGGAGCCGATATTACAAAGTTTAAATCATTGAAATATGAGATTAAGACAATAGAGGAGAAAAAGTAGGATGAAGACCTGGTGTTGAACAAAATGGGTATGTGGAAATACTCACTAGATTAGCTTGCTTCTCAAGTTCCTAGTGAATGATTAAAAAAGATAAAGCCAAGATGGGATTTTGCTATGCAAACTATTAAGGACATATATGGACAAACCCTAAGGCAATTGTTACTAAGCATATCAGATGCTAAGTAAAAGAGTCATTGAAGAAGAATGAAGAAAAATTAATATATCAAATGTCCAATCACTCTTTGTTCCCTCTTAGTAGAGAACATCATTGATAGAAGTGACTTCTACTTCATCCACTAGTTGCAGATTCTCCCTTCATCTACCGAGTTAAGTACTTCAATTTTGACTTCTTCAATTGTAAGTACACCAATTTTGGGTTCTTCAAGTATTTCTATAAGTATTCCTTCAGTTAGTACAATATCAATTTTTATTGCAAGCCCTAGTATCTCTACTATTGTTTCTATTCTAGATACAAAAGTAGTAAGTGTAAGGAGAGTTGAGCCCAAGGTTCAATCAAGTGCAATTTTTTTGGGGAAAGGAAAGGAGATAGAGGAAGACATTGATTTAGATGAGGAAATAGTAATCCCCCATTGGTATATTTACAAGCTTACTCCAGACCAAGTGCAGACATTTGGTGAAGTTCTCCAAAAGAAGGCTAAACAACAAAGGCTAAGAGAGGAGAGAGATAAAGAGTATAAGATAATTGAAGATTCCAAAAATATTTTGGTAGAGGCTATAGGAATTGAGATTGATTCTTCTCAACCTATTTTGTATCAACTAGCAGAAATAATCCAAAAATCCAATGAAGACACTGGTGGACAAGATAAGCTATTGAAGAAGGCTAAAAAGAAGTTTAACAATAAAGTGCTAGAGCACATTGCTCAACAAATTTCCATTCATCAAGTAGAGCTCTCAACAATTTTGGGCAATTTAGAAACATCATGTTCAAATGTTTCATCACTTTTTGGCAAGCTATGTGATGTTTCTAGTTTTACAAAGGAAATAAAGGATAAATTGTCCAAAATAGATGAAGATCTAAAGGCTAGTGCTTAGTGATGGAATTATGATATATTTGTCATTAGTCAGAACACTTATTCGATTGTGAATGTTTATCAAGCTACTCACCTAATCTACAGTTGATACCGAGTATTCCTTTGGAAACCGAGCATATGGGAAGTTTAGTAGTATTTACCGAGTTCATAGTAGTTACCGAGTAGAACAATGTTCTCCGAGCAGTTAGTGATTATCAAGTTTCACAGTGTTTACCAAGGAGACAGTGCTCACTAAGTCATCAAAAATCTTAGTGTTTACCAAGTAAACAAGGTAAATGAAGGCATTAGTGTTTACCGAGTAAACAAGGTAAATGAAGGAATCAGTGTTTACCAAGTAAACAAGGTAAATGAAGGAATCAGTGTTTACCGAGTAAACACAGTAAATGAAGGAGTCAGTGTTTACCGAGTAAACAAGGTAAATGAAGGAATCAATGTTTATCGAGTAAACAAGGGAATCAATATTTACCAAGTAAAGAAGGTTATCGATGGATTCAGTTTCTATCGAGTGACACAACATTCACCGAGTCACCAATGGTTACCGAGTTTTGAGTTACTCAGAATGATTAGTATGGACTGTGCCTCTACTCTTACCAAGTGCATGATGATGTAGAGTATTGAAGTGGATGCCGAGTATCAGAAGGTCACCGAGTGAGTTTGTGGAACCCAAGTTTTCTACCAGTTGGCCGACTCAGTAATGTTTGTTCACTTATGTTTTGGCCGACCTTGCCAGTGTAAATATTGGAATGGTATATATCATTTGAAACAATGAGATGCTAAGAAGAATCATCGTTGATTGTGATGTGTTGCAATAATTTGAGAAGAGGGAAAGCGAATCACTAGCAGAATAGAGGAATACAACAAGGTCAACATTGATGTAGAAAAGATATATTTGTCACATCAGGTGATCAGAGCACAAGGATCTTATCAGCAATCAGTTGCAATCAGATTCCCTGCTTCATCCTAATAGGTGAATCAATTTTCTAAATCCTTTAACCAGGTCGACTTAACAGTCTTTTGTAAATCTCCTAACAGAGTGCATACTTCATTGTATGTTTGTAAATCCTTTGACAAGGTGGATCTAGCAATCCTATTTGCTCCTAATAGGGAAGATCATTAGAAGTGATCATTGTAAGCCTTAACCGGCCAACTTTATACTGCAGTATTGAAGTTTTGTGGGTATCCTCCTCACCCCAGTTTTACTTTCTAATTGGAACGTTTTTGGGTCACCAAATCTGTGTGTTCATATGTTACAAATGTTTATCTTTTCATGCATACAATAGTTTAGATGGATGAATGGTAAAAATATTATTATGCATAATAGAGTTAAAGTTTTAGAGTTACTGATTCACCCCTCCCCTCTAACTAACCTTGTTAGTCTTGATTATTTTCAACAATTGGTATCAGAGCATTGTGGTTCTCAGGATAAAATTTTGACAGCTTGAGCAAAGATCAAGGACAATGGAGATATTCAGACTTGAAAAATCTATTGAGAATGAAAAGCTAGATCTAGAAATGGCCATGACTCAACTCAAAGAAGCAAAAGAGCATCTTTTTCAATCCCTGAAAAGAAGGAAGGAACTTGCAAGACAAATGAACGTTTATCATTATATTGAAGAAAGGATTGAAGACCTTTTACCATCATGCAATTCAAATGAAGCTAATGAAGTAATCAAGGAACTCCTAGTAAAGAATGGTTCTCTGCAGGAAGAAGTAAGAAAGCTCAAAAGAGAACAAGAAGTCCAATCCATCAGGTTATGTGAAGTTTTGGAATAGAGAAACAAGGCAAATGAAGACTTAGAGGTAAGACATAATCTATCCCTTCAGCATGAAGATCTTATAGGACAACTAACTAACGCAAATGAAGAAATTATGAATCTAAGATCTAAGAATGAAAGTTTGAGAAATGATTTAATCACTGAAAGACAAATCAATGCAAGTTTGCAAAGTGATCTGAGATCTGAATGACAAATCAATGAAAGTTTGAAAAATGACTTAAATATTGATCAAAATCATTCAATCCAGTAGAATAGGTTATCAAAGCATTATTTGGTTGGGACTACAATACTTGGTGCAGATGTCACTATTGTGGAGAATATGGACACATTGGAATAAATTGTGCAAGGCATCACCTAAGGAAGAAAGATACTACTATAAGATGTTATACATGTACTAAACTTGGTCATATATCCAAGAATAGCATGAATACAAGAAGAATTGAAGGTGAAAAGAAAGCCAGAGCTAACAACGTTCAAAAGAAGATGAGATAACAGTGGATTCCAAAATCTACTGAGCCAGAAAATTCAAATAATGGCTATGTCACTCAAGAAGTGGGTGACTCCACCATTTCTAATTAGACTCATCAAGAAGGACCAGAGACTGCATCTTCAAGCAATATCCTAAGTAGTTCCAGAATATAGAAGTGCAAAAGACAAATCATTATTTCAGATACTAGACATATTTCACTGTGATGCATCTACCGAGCAAGGTTGATTTCAGACTTAATTGAGCTAGGTCAGTAATGTGAAAGGTTTTTGTTTGTTTACCAAGTTACAAGGTTTAACGAGAAAGATAGTGACTATTTGACAAACCCTAGGTCATCTCAGCTACCTTTGTACCTGAGCATTAATGGAAAAAAATTTCATCAAAAAGGAGGAATTTGATCTCATTTCTCATTGTGAATTTAGAATATACAGAGCAAAGAAATTTCTAGGAGTGTGAAAGAGAGTTCAAGGAATTTGAAGATTTTCCAGCGAAGAATTTGTTTAATGAAATCATTCACTTACCAAGCAGCAATGGCATCCGCAAGCACTAGCAATAGCAAGGCAAAAGAGGCTCCGAAATTCTTGTGAATGGAGTAGAATGAAAAGCACCCAGCTTCAAGCTCATTCCTGCCATAGCCGAATCGCTCGACTCACATGGAGCCCAATTTTAGATTCCACCAAAGGTACAACTTATAAATGACATTCGTACTCATTTCAAATGCATTGTTCAAAAAATAGGGACACTAGACATGGATAATGCCCTAGCCAAGTTATGTGTGGATAGAACCCTCAAACCTGAATTCAAACATTTGAAAACCCAAGGTCTGACCCATATCCCTCATCTACCAAGGAACTTCCAAATGAAATGGATAAGATACATTTTAAGCCATGTGCATAATGGACAATTGTGGTTAGAGCAACCCGTCCCGATAACAAAGAAGATGATTCATAAGATCACGGGTTTGCTAATGTTAAGAAAATAAAAAAAAACTAAAACCCTAAGTCGGGATGAACTTTAGAGGTTAACACTAGCCAAATGGGATGGCAGAGGATTGAAACCTAACCATGTATCTGATGCAGAGTTAAGGTTCAAAATCTATTTGATTGCATATAAGATGTATAGTTCTAGCAGATTGAATAGCGTGCCCTATGAGGCTATAGATTTAGCTTATAAGGTTGTCAAGAAAAACATGGAGTTTGACCTAGAAGATGTGCTGCTCAAACAATTTAATAAAAACATGGACAGTATAAGGACCTCTAAAACCAACTCCTGTAAATTTGGTTTTTTGTTAATTTGTTTATTTTTCTTTGTACAAAAGTTTTTCCCTTCAAAAGGTACAGTAGTATGGAGGAAAGACATTCCAATTTTGTATCAAATAAACAAATTTGTAGAGAAATGGGAAAAAATCTTGATAGTATTATGGACAATTATTTTGAAGAATTCAAGGAGAGGATGAATAACAGGTTCAGGATTCCTCCTAAGCTTGTTGAGGATTATAGAGATGATGTATGTTTCATGGTTGAATGTGACAAGGTATACATTCAGGCAGTCAGACCCCGAGTTGCATGGGTAAAACCTCTTCCTTGTGATGTAAATATTGATGAAACTAGAGACATCATAGAGGCATTGGTAAATGAGCTAGTAGACCCAAGACAACCAATTTTTGGAACCTATGAAGAAGCTAATGCTAGAATTGAGCTTGAAATCAAGCTACCACAGGCCATAAGCAAGGGCAAGAGGAAAATAGAAAAATTGAAAACTTCTACCAGTTATCTTATGCTCACCGAGGGAAAAGGTGAAGATGAAGAAGGAGAAGAAGAAGAAAGAGGAGAAAAAGAAGAAGGTGAAGAAGAAGGAGAAGAAGAATCTGCAGAGGAACAGCCAAAGAAGA
This sequence comes from Cupressus sempervirens, assembly GCA_028749045.1. Classification (NCBI taxonomy): domain Eukaryota; kingdom Viridiplantae; phylum Streptophyta; class Pinopsida; order Cupressales; family Cupressaceae; genus Cupressus; species Cupressus sempervirens. The sequence continues at coordinate 271,622,805 of CM053793.1, read as the reverse complement.
AAGGTAAGGTAATCATTACCAAACCTAAGAAGAAGCCTACTGCAGTATTCACCAGAAGAACCAGGAAAGGTAAGGAGGAACCTATACTAGTTAGGCCTACACCCACATTTGAGAAAAGGCTCAAACAGTTGGAGAAAGGAGCTGGCATCACAAATTTCAAAGCATTGCAATTTGAAACTAGAACTGATGCTGAGAAAATGCAGATTGAGGAACTGGTACTCAGCAAGATGGGTAAATGGAAATACTCCCCAGACTAGATTGCCCCTCAAATCTCAAAAGAACTGCTGGAGAGATTGCAACCAAGATGGGAGTTAGCCACCCAAATGGTAAAAGATATTTATGAGCAATCTCTAAGGAATCTTCGACTAAGTCTCACTGGAGCAGAAGTAAAAACTGAAATGAAAAACCATGAAGGTAAAATGATGATTAGATTCCACACTTGTTTGATTTTGATCAAAGACATTGAACATGTTGTAAATGATACTACAAACATGTGGAAAAATATCTATCATCTACATAAGCCCAATGAAGATCCAGTAGAAATCAAAGATGATGACAGCAGAAATGATGATGAGTTTGATAACACTCCATCTATCACAGTCTCACCAAGAGAGCTGCATGCACTGATGCAAGATAAAGAGGAAGAAGACAAGGAAGAAGAAGCTGAAGAGGTAGATAAGGAGGAAGATGATCCGGTGAAAATTGCAGCAGCAGTTATTGCATCACTTCCTCACTCTCCACCTAAAATTGTAGAATCATCAAGGTTGGAGTCAGCTTCAACAGGTTTGGTCACATCTACATCAAATATATCATCAGCACCTACGACATCTCAACTCCAGGTATCATCAATGGAAGTTTCTACCACTTCATCTACCGAGCTACATCCCTTTTCTTCAGTTACCGAGCAAGCCTTCTCAGCTCTATCATCACCAACCAGAATAGCAGTAAGTTCTGCAATTTTGTCAATTCCAATTTGTTCTACAATTTTGTCAACAATATCTGTATCTACTTCAAACCCAGTTAGTTCAGATACTGCATCATCAAGTGTATCACCATTTACGACAAGTACTTTAGTTTTTCACCCAACATATACTCCTATTGGCACTCCACCCTCAAGTATCCCAGTTTTTGTTGCTAGTCCTTCAATCTCTACCATTGTGTCTATTCCCAAGGTCAAACCAATCATCGCAGAAGTCAAACAAAAGCAACCATTAAGACTTATGATCACTGGAAAGGAAATTCTTGAAAACATTGACCTAGACACTGAGATAGTAATTCCAAAGATTGACTATGAAAATGCTACCATTGAAGAAATGAGGTATGCTAGTCAACTAATTGAGATGAAGGCTACGCAGAAGCAGCTAAGATTTGAAAGGGATAAGGAATATAAAATAATTGAGAATGCCCGGAATATAATTACAGAGGCTATAGGTGTTGATGTAGATTCTACTCAATGCATTTTGATCCAGTTAGAAGAGGTAGTCAATAAATTCAATGAGGATACCTTCGGTCAAGAAAAGTTGATGGAGAAGGCAAAAAATAAATTTGATAATAAGGTGCTTGAGCACATTGCTCGGCACATAGCAATGAAATAGGTTGAATTAACCTTAGTTTTGGCTAATAATGAAAATTCTTTTAATAATGTAACATCTCTTTTTTCTAAGCTTTGTGATGTTATCGAGTATACTAAGGAGATAAGAGAGAAACTAAATAAGATTATTGAGGATTTGAAGGCAAGGACACAAAATATGAAGCTTGACCCCAGTTCAACCTCATCTCATCACCTTAGGGTAAAATTTTTGTCAGAAAAACAAGCAGAATTGCTGAGAGAAGAGTCAAGGATCAGATCTACATTGATAGATATTCAAAATATGATCCTTCCCATCATGGACATAATGCAAAAGCACATTGCCCACTCAAAAACATTGATCCATGACAACAATTTCTCCATTATAGACCATGTGATTGAACTCTCTGCAAAAGTTCAAATTGCTCTATCCACATGCAGAATCCTACAAGAGAATTGGGATAAGACTCTACAACTCATTCTTTAGGTACATTCAGAGTTTATCTCACATTTTGGTGTTTCTATGTAAATACATTCTTTTATTATTATTTTTGGCATTATTGTCAAAAAGGGGGAGAAAGAGATACTTAGAGTTATTGGTGAGATAAATGTACAAAAAGGGCCAAAAAGATACTGTAAATAAAAGTCATATAACTCATGTAAATACCTTGTGTATATTGTATGGGGGAGTCATATGTAAGGAAGCCATGAATATTCAGCGGAATTAGTTGTCAATATGTTAGATATTGTATATAAGTGTTGGCTCATAAGTGTTTTTGTCACTAATGCCAAAGGGGGAGATTGTTGGAATTATGATATATTTTTCATCAGTCACAACACTTATTCGATTGTGAATGTTTACCGAGCTACTCACCTAATCTACAGTTGATATCGAGCATTCCTTTGGAAATCGAGCATATGGGAAGTTTAGCAGTATTTACCGAGTTCATAGTAGTTACTGAGTAGAACAGTGTTCTCCAAGCAGTTAGTGATTACCAAGCTGCGTAGTGTTTACCAAGCAGATAGTGCTCACTGAGTCATCAAAAATCTCAATGTTTACCAAGTAAACAAGGTAAATGAAGGAATTAGTGCTTACCGAGTAAACAAGGTAAATGAAGGAATTAGTGTTTACCGAGTAAACAAGGTAAATGAAGGAATCAATGTTTACCAAGTAAACAAGGTAAATGAAGGAGTCAGTGTTTATCGAGTAAACAAGGTAAATGAAGGAATCAGTGTTTACCAAGTAAACAAGGGAATCAATGGATTCAGTTTCTACCGAGTGACACAACATTCACCGAGTCACCAATGGTTACAGAGTTTTGAGCTACTCAGAATGATTAGTATGGACCGTGCCTCTACTCTTACCGAGTGCATGATGATGCAAAGTATTGAAGTGGATGCCTAGTATCAGAAGGTCACTGAGTTAGTTTGTGGAACCCAAGTTTTCTACCACCTGCCAACTCAGTAATGTTTGTTCACTTGTGTTTTGGCCAACCTTGCCAGTGTAAATATTGGAATGGTATATATCATTTGAAACAATGAGATGCTAAGAAGAATCATCGTTGATTGTGATGTGTTGCAATAATTTGAGAAGAGGGAAAGTGAATCACTAGAAGAACAGAGGAATACAACAAGGTCAACATTGATGCAGAAAAGATATATTTGTCAGATCAAGTGATCAGAGCACAAGGATCTTATCAGCAATCAATTGCAATCAGATTCACTACTTCTTCCTAACAGGTGAATCAGTTTTCTAAATCCTTTAACCAGGTAGACTTAACAGTCTTTTGTAAATCTCCTAACAGAGTGCATGCTTCATTGTATGTTTGTAAATCCTTTAACAAGGTGGATCTAGCAATCCTATTTACTCCTAACAGGGCAGATCATCAGAACTGATCATTGTAAGCCTTAACTGACCAACTTTATACTGCAGTATTGAAGTTTTGTGGGTATCTTCCCCACCTCAGTTTTACTTTCTAATTGGAACATTTCTGGTTCACCAAATCTATGTGTTCATATGTTACAAATGTTTATCTTTTCATGCATACAATAGTTTAGATGGATGAATGGTAAAAATATTATTATGTAGAATAGAGTTAAAGTTTTAGAGTTACTGATTCACACCTCCCCTCTCAGTAACCTTGTTAGTCTTGATTATTTTCAACACTTAGTAGCTACAACTTGATCCCTGTTCAAGCTCTGCACACTTCAAGAAAATAAGTTTCTTGTCAAAAATGCAAGCAGAATTGCTAAGGGAAGAAGAAAGGATTAGATCGACAATGATTGACATACAGAACATGATCCTTCAAAATATGGATGCACTATAGAAACATATTGCATATTTTAAAACTCTAATTCATGACAACAACTTCTCTATTGCAGACCATATGATATAATTATGAGCAGAAGTACAAATTGCACTTCATACATGTAAAGTCCTACAAGAAAATTGGGATAAAACATTGGCAATAATTCTTAAGGTGCATTCTAAATTTTTGTTTCATTTTGGCATTTCTATGTAAATAAAATAGAATAAATCTTGGCACTACTGTCAAAAAGGGGGAGAAAAGACATATTGAAGAAAGCCATATGTTATGGGGAGTAAGACATGTATAGAGAGATACACGATATGGAAAAAATGCTATGGGAGAGAACTTACAATAAGTAAGATATGTTGTATATAGCAGAAAGATGTATAGTATATTGTATATACTTTACAAAATTAATTTTGAAAAATCCCAAAAATAGTATACTCTACTGAGCGAGTATCTCATGGTGATGGATATAAGGTATTCAATTTTGGTTGATAAGTGTTTTTGTCACTAGTGCCAAAGAGGGAGATTGTTGAAATATCAATAAAGTTTATTATTAGTGAAATGTACTTATTTAGTTTTTATATAGCTATCGAGCTCAATATACAGTTCACAATTATTTCCATGTACTTCAGTTGTCACCGAGTTCTATAGTTGCTACCGAGTCCTTTGGACACATCTTAGTTGTTACTGAGCATATTAAATTAATGTGAAGACTAGTAGTGTAAACCATGCATTTCAATTGATGCTAAGTTTATCAATGATTTCCAAGTAGTGCAATGTTCATCAAGTTCATAGTGAGTGTGATGAGAGTCTAGTGTTAACCGAGCTTCCTAGTTTTAATCAAGAGACTCAATTTATACCAACCTCGAGGTGAGAATGTTTACTAAGCCATACAATGTAAATCAAGAGACTTAGTTTATATGATGAGTTTCACAATGTCTACTAAGTCACCAGGGTAGAATGAGTTCAAGACTACTTAGAAGTGATCAGTATGGATTGAGCTTCTACATCTACCAAGTGCATGATGATGCCTAGTATTTATAGTGGATGTCAACTATCAGAACCTCATCAAGTCAGCCTTCAAAACCCAAATATCTTCATGTGGGATGACTTTGTAACATTTTTCATAACTTGTTTGATGGTCGACTTTGTAATTTGTATAATTGGATTGATATATATGTAATGCATTCTATCATATCTAATGCATGGATGTAATGTAATGTATGAAATATGAAGATGTGAAAGAGAATTACATCAGAGAAAAATAGAAGGAGAAAATTGTAAAGGCAATAACAACATAAGGAGCAACACAGACATATCTATCATAGAAAGGTGATCAATACACAAAGGAATCTCATTCAACAAGCCAAGTTGCAAATCAAAGATCATCTACTATTTCATCCTAATAGGTGGATCAATCAAAATCCTTTCACAAGGTAGACCTAACAGTCTTTTGTAAATCTCTTTACCGAGTGCATACTTAATTTTATGTTTGTAAATAATTTTACATGGTGGATCTAGCAATCCTTATTTCTCCTAACAAGGAAAATCATTAGAAGTGGTCAATGTAAGCTTTAACAGGGTAACTTTATACTACAGTAGTAAAGTTATTGGTATCATCCCCACCCCAATTTTACTTTGTATTTGGAAGGTTTCTTGGTCACCAAATCTTTGTGTTTCTATGTTATAAATGCTTTTAGTTTCTTATGCATGTAATTAGATCAGAATTTATATGATGGACTAAATGCTAATTGATTGGTTGAAAGTTTTAAAAGTTATTGATTCACCCCTCCCCTCCTAGTAACTTAGCTTAGTGTTCAATATTTCCAACAAGGCTATCCTTGAATGACCTACTCCAAATACTCTTACAAAGGTAAAATCTTTTAATTGACTTGATAGGTTCTATAGAAAGTTCATAAGAGGTTTAAGTACTATTTGTGGACCCTTGACCGAAACAATGAGAGGGGGTAGAAAAAAAAATTTAGTGGACAGTAAGAAAAGATAAGAGTTTCAATCTGTTGAAATAGAAAGTTACATAGTAGTGAGATTTAGGACTTTCAAATTTTAAGAAGGTGTTTCAAGTAGATTGGGATGCTATGGTACTACAATAGGAGCTATTTTGAGCTAAGAATGTAGACCAACTGATTATTTTAGTGAGTAGTGGAATGATGCCAAAAGAAAGTATTATGTTTATGATCAAAAACTTTATGCTATATTTTAGGCATTGAAGAAGTCGACAAACTATCTTCTTCCTAAGGAGTTTGGTTTGTATACTAATCATCAAGCTTTGCAATATTTTAATTTAGTCAAGGAAAATTAAACCAAAAGGATTTGGTATGATTTTACCATAAGCATAATTTACATATAATAATATTGTCTAAAGGAGTATTGTTAAGTCACTATTCTAGATTATATATAGGAGCACTCCTAGAAATGCTTATGAATTAAGAAAGTTTGATGTGTGTGTGTGTGTGTGTGTGTGTGTTTGTGTGTGTGTGTGTGAGAGAGAGAGATAGAGAGAGAGAGAGAGAGAGAGAGAGAGAGAGAGAGAGAGTGCTAAAGTAGAAGTATTTGTTGAATATTTGAAAAATATCCTTGAGGAGGTGAAGAAGCACATTGTAAAGATGAATACATAAGATAAGACTAAGGAGGACATGAAAATGAGGTATAAGGAATTTTAGATTGGAGATAAAGTCATGGTTCATTTGTGAAATGAATATTTTTGAACATGCAAGGTAGTGAATAGGTATTATTCTAGACATGCCTATGAAGTGGAGTCATCTAGTGAACTGACTATCTCACTAGTATTTACTATTTCAAATTTGATAAAGTATAATGAAGGAGGTTATGGCAATGATGTTGCAGAAGTGTAGTGAAGTTTTCTTACAACTAATTCAACTACAAAATAGATTAAGGAGATATTGGATAGTTGTGTTGGAAAAAGTACAAGGAAAAAAACTTATGAAAAATACTTGGTCAAATAGAAAGGGAGGCCAGTAGAAGATTCATCATGGTTAGCAAAGGAGGAGGTTAATTGTCTTTCTTTTCCTCTTAATACTTGAGACATGATGGGGTCACTTCTCAAATTACCCTAAGTATCTAATGCAGGGGCAACTTGGGTGCAAGAGCAATCGTACATCACCCAAAAAAATTCCTTTTAGTTATTTTAATATGAGTTGTCAAGTAATGTAGATTTGTTGTTTGTACAGGCTTTTTACTTAGTAAGTCAATCATATGATCTCATAATGTTCTAATTTCAGAGGTCAAGGTTCATATTAGATATATCAACTTATCAATGGAGTTTCATGACCATATTATATGTATTTGTGAAGTTATAGCAAATTTTTGGTTTGTAAATTTTTTATTAAAATTTCAAGCTTAGTTTTGAATGCCTTAGAGGTCCTAGATGAGGCTCAAAAACTTGATAGATGGGCTATTATGTGGATCCAACCCTATAGATCATGAGTTGAGGTTTTTTAAAAGTGGTTATAATAGCCAGTCAGAGAATCCTTCATTATTTCATTGTTGAATTGTTATGTGTTCATGGTATTAAGGGGAGCATCATTCATCAATTTTGAATCAACATTCAACCAAACTTGGCCATGGAAGACCTTTTAGGGTCTCCAGTTCTTGTCAAATTTAATCTAGCCTAAGATTTATTACTAAAATCATTATCCTAACTAACCAAGTTCATCAACACCCTCTTAGATATTCTTGACAAAAACAAATTATGTTGGATATTTTCTATAATGTCCCTACATCCACTACATATTCTAAATAGGGGCAAGAAATGCACTAGTATATCTTAGAGGGATGAAGAAAGAAGCTACAAGTGTCCCTCAATGATAAAAAGTTCCCCTTTTCACCTTGCAAGTTTCTTCTTCATACATTCAAAAATATTATTCTAGCACTAGGGGGCGACCTCCTTAAGTATAAGAGGGAGGCCAAGGTGCATTTAACGAAAAATAACAAATTGCAAGTTAAGCTTGTAGGTAAAGCATTATTGAAGAAACATGTCCTCATGAGGAGGATGAGGATGAGAGGGGATAGAGCTACTAATGTGTTAATGGCAACCAACTCATGAGTATAACATCATTCAACTCATGAAGGTATCGATTCACTTTTTTGTACTAGTTCATGGGGACTTTGAAAGGTCCACAATGGCTCACGATGAAGAAGTGCTCATGGGGGCTGCCAGCAAGGTGGGCTAAGCCTTAGGGTCCCAAATTACTCTAAAGAGGGACAAAAAATGGGTCATGGGTCATATTTACCCTTTGGATAGCATAAAACTAGTTATCCTCCCCAAAAATTGCTATTGGCAAAGGAGACAACAAATGGGTCGGTCATATAGGTCCTAACCAGCTCAAGGGTGGCTCTCGTTAGCTTTGGGAACATAGGCTACGAGTATAGGTCCCATCTCATGGGTGGCTAAAAGTAGGACTAGGGGTGTTAAAACCCTTTTTAAAGGTGTGACGACCTATTTTTTCCACCCATTTCCTTACACGCAATAGCTACAAGAGTGAGGCACATATAGGGATGGTCAATTTAAATCCTAAGATGGCAGCCAACTCAAGAACACCATGAATTGTGAGAAGGACCTTAGTGAAGCTTGACCTAAGGGGTATTCCAATGAAGAATAAACATACCCTATCCCCGTATGATATAACTATATTTTACTTTTCTCGTAATTATATGATACTTAGATACTTCAATGTACTCATTGAAGAGATCCTTCCAAACCCTATCCTCCCTTATTAAGCATATGTGATACATAAAAAAAATCTTCAACCAATTATTATAGCACCTCAAGTAGGAAATTAAATACAAGTTTAATACCTTTAATCCTCCCCTACTCAACCAAATTAATAAAGATCCTAAAAAGAACCTTATCCTCTTTAATAAATAAATATGGTGACAACAATTCACCTTTTCGTGAGCATGTACTAATCTTGAAGAAATCCCAAGGCATGTCATTTGCTAACACTAAACATTATATAGTGTGGATGACCTCCTTAATTAGTAGCATAATATTTTCCTCAAAGCAAATTTTAGCAACAATGTCAAATTGGAATTCCCTCATAACCTTATCATATTATTTCAAGTTATTAAGTTTCATAGCCATAACTTTGTTTCTACTTTTCTCCATGGAGTGCAACATTACATGGGAGGTTATCACAACATCAAGAATCTATCCTAGAGGAATAAATCATTTCTAATAAGGATTTTTGAATTTATCATGTAGAGGCTTAATATGGTTCACCATTACTTTGGAGAGGATCTTATAAATAGTATTGCATAGACTAATGGACCTAAATTTTTCCATTCTAGTGGGTTCTCCAACCTTGTGATCGAGGAAAATATAGGTTTGACTGAGTTTGTTTAGAATCCCTCCCCTACTTATGAAGTATTGAGCCACATGATTTGGGTCATATAAATAATTTCCCAAAACTCTTGGAATAAGGTTGACAAAAAGCCATCAAGCCCCGCAAGGCTATGTAAGTCCACATAGAGAAGACAACATATATTTTACATCATCTTTTCTTATCTTTTTAATCATCTCTTGATTCATATTATTATCAATCACCAAGTTGATGGCACATACCAATGCCCCTCTAGTAGTAAGGTCAGAGATTTGAGTCTGAGCATTATAAATATCCTAAAAGTATTTGGTCATCTAGACTCCCATGTTATCTTGCTCTATCAAATCCATGTTGTTTCCACCTATAAGTTTCTTTATAGTTTTTATTTTCTTATATTTTAAAGAAGACCTTTGGCAAAAAGGTAGTATTTTTATCACTTCCAGTCATCCACTGAATACAGGATAGTTGCTTCTAATAAGTTTATTCTCTACCAACCACCATCCAAAATTTATAAACTAATTCTTATTATTCCTCATTTGGGGCTTCCATAGAGTTCTCACTCACCATATCTTTTTAGAGCCCTTTCAGTCTAGCCTTAATATCTAAACTTTTGTTTAAGATATTACCAAAGGATGATTTTCTCAACTCCACAACCTCCTTTCTTATATTATCCAACTTCCTCACCATTGAAAACATAGAAATTGATTCAATCTAAATACTCCACCATTGACTGAAATACTTTCTAAAGTTGGGGTGAGAGTGTCACATTATCTCATATCTATAGATACTCTCTGCATAAGTCTTATTTGAGATGCAACTCAAAAAGAGGCATTAAATAGTCTAAAATATTCCAAGGGAACATCTAAAGGGGCATGGAGGAGATGATATCCAAGACAACCAAGATGAGTAGTTCTCTATCCAATCTAGCCTCAATAATGTTGGAGCCAAAGTATTTATTAGACCATGCAAAGAGAATGCATTGGAGATATATATCAAAGACAATATTTCTTCTACTCCAAAAAGTCATCAAAGCCTCCACGTTTTGTCTAATGGTATAAAGGGCATTAAAATCCCCCCAAAAATGATATTATCATAGTTTCTATTTGTAATGACACAAGAGGCTTCTTGCCACACATGAAGTCTCATGGCTGTAGTATTAGCATCACTAAATATTTAATAGTAGCCAATTACACACATTATTAGAGAACAACATAAATAGAAATTTAGGGTTGAGTAATATTTCCTTACCAGTAACTTTCCTAAGATTCTGCATAATACAAATATCCTCAAAGATACTAGCACCATCAATATAGGAGAACATAGCCCATTGGTAAACATAGTTAGTATCTTTCTCAAATTTTTATTTAACCATCTTAACCTCCTACATAAGAACAATATCCATCTTATTTTTGAAAATATTTCACTTCAAAGAAAGTTATTTCTTATGACTATTAAAGCCCTCATTTTCTATGAGATAATCTTCATTTATGTTTTTTATGAGTATCCTCCAAGGGGAGTTCCCTACAATCCCCAATCTCCCATTTTGTGACCTTGTTTCTAGCCCCTTTCCTTGATGGCATCCTAGTTTTGTATTCCAATCCCACATCAAACTTTATCATCTACTACTTTCTTTTTAAGGACTTCTTATTCTCTAGTATTACCTCCTACAAGAGAAACTTGCACCAAAATTCTACCCAAATGTGACATAGATGAAATTTGTGAAGAGTTCACACCCTCAAGACATGCAAGTGAAACCATTATAGATACTACGTGGATTAAAAATTACCCCAATGAGAAGAAACAACATGATCCCCACCAAATTTTATCATTCTAGTAAATTGTGAAATCTTTATAGAATCCAAGTGTACAAACTTGACCAACTTGAGGTCCTTCATAGTCTTAAGAATTACCACCAATGTGTCATCCTAACCATCCTTTTTCATGTTTAGGTAGTCATTGGTATGACCATTCTCTTCTCACCAATTGGATTAATCTCCCCTTCTGCCAGTCAATTTTTTTCTTCTTCCTCATTCCATTTTTCCTTGCTGAAGAAACAAGATTCATAATAGTGTCAACAAAAGGTTAACCCTCCATGATTTGAGTTCAATCCTCACATGGAAGGGAGATAACTTTGGGGAACCTTCATTGTCTTGTTAGAGGAGCATCTAGAATCAACCAGTTTAGTTAAGAAAATCTTTTCCCTTAACTTATTTTCCATAAAGGATGTGCATTTTGCAGTGAGAGATAACATGTTCATATTTAAATAAATTCTGACAATATAGTATTTCATGAACTCATATTTAATATACTCAATTAATTATCCCACCTTGGATTTAAGGGCCACACAGTTAGGGAAGGTCGTGTTGATTCCCACATTGACACAAAATATGGTAAAGACTAGCCAAGATTTGTTTAAAGTGATATTATCCACCTTGATGTAATGGCCAAAGGAATTCACTATCCAAATAAAAATATTCTCATCCTAGAATTTAAATTAGAGACCATGGAGCCTAACCCAAATAAAGGACATTTGATCCAAATCCAAGGTGGGGTCAAAGCCCTATTCCCATTTATTTGAAGCTAAGTAGTGCTTACCATAGCTCTATAACCCTGAAAAATACAATTCTCATCTTTTTCCATAGTATATTTGAGAAAGAATATGAACATGATATCGTAGAGACTCCAACCAACCCTTTGAGTTTCCACTTCATGACATACAATTTCTTGACCATATTAGTTATATGTCTTAAAGATAGGAAGTTACCTACAAAGAAGATGAGTAGGCCTATGACTATATTCTCCAACCACCGAGTCTCCAAGTAGGACCTCCTAACTATGCTTACTAAGAGAGATCTCTAGCAAATACGTTGAAGAGATAGTCATATAAGACCCTACTAGGGGAAATTCATGTTATATTTAGGTATCTCATCATTCTCTAGGCCTATGTTTTGTTGAACCATCTTTTAAGATAAGTTGCAAAGGAATGCCAAATCATCAGATTGGCAAGGGGCCTCAATAGATGTTGATTGACCAACAGGTCTAAATGGAAGCCCTTGAGTTGGGGAGGCTGACTAAGAAGACAAGAAAAGGTGGAAATCTAGGCAAATATGTTTTGGATTGGGAGGCGGGAGATCCTCTGGGATAGTGCACATGATCAACAGGAGTAGGAGAGTATTTAGTTTTATAAATTTATCATTTATTACATTGTTTCCTTTGTAGATAAATTGTAGATTTAGAAAGCTATTGCAAGATTTAAATTCTTGATTTTATAAGGTGGTACTTTTCTCCCCATTGTCAACCAAAAATTTTCATCTTATGATTAGACTCAATGATCTACTTCATAAAAAAAGATACATTTTTAAATTATATATATTCCCATTTGTAAATCACTTTATAGAATATCCTCATATTTTTCTTTACAAAATAAGACTTCATTAACCACTCCTCTTTGCAATATAGCCATGTTTTATAATAATTTGTTCATAATTTTATTTTTCATTAAGGTCTATTTGTTAACAAATTGTTTTCAATTGAATAGTAGCCAAACAAGGGGGTTGACCATTACAAGAAAATTGGTAAGAACTAGCATTACCACCAATAAAAACTACCCTCTACTATTGTCAATTAAAAATCAACATAAGAAGTAAAAGTCATAGAAGGCAATAAACTAATATTTCTTGTAACAATTCTACTAAAACTAAAAATGTTTATCAATAAAGGTAGAGATGTCTTAAACCAAACTAAGTTCCATAAATAGAAATATATAAAACAAAGGAAACCAAAGAGGGAGATTCCCTAATTGGGTTGCTTTCCATCCATCCCCTCAAGGAGAATTTTAGCCCAATCCTCAGCCATGAAGTTGAACAGCATCTTAGATTCTTGATTAGTCAGATCCCCATCCTAGTTCTCTTTCAGCAGGTGCACAATAGTGGCCACTGCATGTGTCACTTTAATAGTGAATTTATCTAGGAGTGTCACTCTTTCTTTCAAGGTGTGCACTCTCTCCCTTAACTCACTATCATCCTGCTCATGAGTCACCTTGGGGACCTCCTACTTCTCACTCAGACTACCATTCACCATGCCTTTGTCAATTACCTACAAACAAAGGGGGTTATAATTAACCATTACCTTAGGTGAGACCTTGATAGGTGAAGACACCATCATGGGGGAGGGGTCCCTTTCCACCATGTGAGGAAATGGGTCTTGGGTGAGGTCCACACCTCCCAAGCTAGACATTGAATAATCTGAGACTTCCATCTCCTTCTGCTCATCCTCGTCTAAACCCAAGTTCAAAGTCTTCTATTTAGTTTTTCTTTCTATGGCGCACCACCTCCTATGAATCTTAATCCTCCTCTAGTGAAGTTGTGGTTCTCTGCTTCCATTTAGCATTAGTTTTCACAATTCTTCTAGATCTCTTCCTTCCCTTTCTCATCTCATCATTTGATTCCTCCATCTCCTTCTCTTTCCCTTTCTCCATTTTCATAACTTTACCATGGGGGGATTTTACTTTCTTTAGGAGACCCACTTGGTCAAGGATGGAGCAAGGGGGCTCTAGGGCCCATAATTCTAAGTGGGATATGGTGGGGGTGGAGGTCGTGGAGAGTTGGCAATGTCAACCTCCACAATCCTAGGGGGTAATAGGGCCATGTGAAATTGGTAGAGATGGAACATCAATCCTCGATGGAGGATAGTATATTTGAAATCCTTTCTCATTTTTCTCCTTAACATCAGATAATATATCAACTAATTTATTAAGCAAGAAAAAAGGAATAGAGATATAGTCATGGTGACGGAAGTGATTCAATATAGAGGAAAGTGATAGTAGTAACAAATACCATACCTCCCTTCTAGATTTAAATACTTCATTAGCACAAGAAAAACTTCATTCTAGGGTTTAGGATGTTTCTTCCACAAAACCCCCCCATGATGCTTGATGGGCTTCTCACCCTCTTGAAAAAATTGACTTAAACTCACTTCATGAGTAACCCTTGTCACCTTCTACCACTTTCTCCCATTCATCATAAGGCTCGTTACCAAAGAGATAATCTCCTCAGATATCTGAAATGTAGTACCATTCGTAGTGACCTTTCTATCCTCCCAGGAGTTAACAAACTATTGAGAACAATTCTCATCAAAGCCTAAAGCCTCCATGAGCAGGACTAAATCCCCTTCCTTAAGCATATACCAAACTAGAGGTTTATAGTAGCTATCATCGATCACCAAAGGATCAATGTGAAGAAGATCCCCCCATATCAATAATCTTCACTAGAATTTTATCTTCTTCTAGACCTATTCCCTAGAGACAAATGTTTAGAAAATAGACACACTTATGTGAAAAAATAGGTTGCCTTAATTTTTCATAAATGAATTTACTGTCTTAACTGCTTGTGTCACATCTTGGCTTAGCTATCACATGCCAAGATCCCTTAACCCAAATCCTTACCTTTCCATCATTCACAAAGATTGAAACCGTTTTAAAATTTGAATTTCTCCTCATCACCAAGTATGAAGAAATGCACAAGAAAATCATAAAAAAATTGCCCATATCATACTTCGATATACTTCCTCTTTTGAACCATGCAAACTTATTATTAAAAGTACCAATTAAATCCTTCATTGTCGTATATCCATGGTGGCCCAACCTCATCAAACCACATAGTGTTGAGCTGTTACTAGGATCCAAAAAATCTTTCCAACAATGCACAATCATTAAATATTTTCCCTATTCTCAAAAGTCTCACCAAATTTGGTAAAACTCTAAATTCTCTCTAGTAGTGTAAGTCATGCATCATTACCCCTAATGCCACCATCTTGTCTGCAACCCCATTACCTTCCTAAAAAATATCTTGTAGCTCAAACTTTTCTAGGATGATCAATAAATGCCTTATCTCTTCTATCACTCCTTTGATTGCCCATACCTCTTTCATATTACCTTTAACAATTTCTATAATCATTTTTGAATCTCCTTCAATCTCCACATTGTCCCAGCCCACATTTATGAACAATTTCAACCCCATAGGAGTGACATGGCTTTAGCAACATTATTCAAAACTTTCCCAAGATTACTAGCATAGGGCAAAAGTTTGTTGTTCACAAAATGAGTCTCCAATAAATATATCTAACATCATAATATAAATTACATTCCAAAACTTCTATACTAGAGCATAAACCATTTTGTGAAGTACCTATCCCTTTTTTCTATCACAGTTTGAAATTTGGTTATCATAGATGGTTGAATTACTTTCACTAGTTCAAAATTTAAACTCAAAATCAATATAGAGGATTCTAACTTTACTTCTTTCCAAATTAGAATAACTTCTCTCTAGAAACAAGTACTTTCCAAAAATAATTTTCAAATATAGTTATCTATGTAAATTAGATTTTATTTTATTATATTTATTGTAGATCTTAAATGTCATTTTATTGATGATTACTGGAAAAAAATATAATTCTGAAAAGTTAATTAAATTTAATATATAATTATCATATTTATATTTGATTCATCATGTATCTACTATATTTTAGAAAAAGATAGATATTATAGAAGCCTTGGAAAAATGGATTTTATAAGATTAAATTAATTAAAAGATAGAAACAAATATTGAAACTTTAATAGCCAACTAATAAATAAACAAATATATCATTCACCTTCCATTTCAAACAAGAAAACTAATTTCAAAGTAACGATATCGATGCTGATAGTCATCAATTAAAGATTAGGAGCTAAGCCCGAGATTAATTTTGCATGGAACTATCCGCAGCCAATCTGAATACAAATTCATTTGGTTCAGAGGGGAGGAATGTCCTCGCATATGCTTCAAGATCATATAAATAATGGGCGGAGGAATTCCAGATAAATGTCATACATTGTTGTTCTATACGCTGAAATTGATTCCCAATGACTGGTGCTGCACTGATTTAAGCGCTTGTATGTATGTGAATCCTCAGCATCTCCTCTTCATCTGTGTAAAAGGAAATGGGCAATAGAAGAGATAATGGTAATAAACATCCAACCTTCAAACACATGTGAATCCCGAAGTCCTATTATCCTGCTTAATAGAGTTACAATATTTGCTATATCTTCTTTTAACGGTGATCTGTGGATGGACTTGGCTAATTGGGATTTCCCTTCGGCTAGTTGGGATTTCCCTTTCCTTGGTTGCGAGAGCCATGATCTGGCAACAGTGTTTAAACACTGAGTTTTATTTGGCATATAGTACTTCTTGGCAGCTCTTAAATTGATGTTGGCATCTTGTACTATGGTAGGCAATCGGAACAATGGTGATAGAAACAGGATCCAGATGGACGATCACTTTATTACTTGAAGAAATGACTTCCCTGGTATTCGGATGATAAGCTTTCATGCATTCCAACACTAGATTAGGGCACTATGCTGAGATGGGGTGCCCTCCAACACTAGATTAGGGCACTATGCTGAGATGGGGTGCCCTCCTGCTCTAGCTATGCCGCTTTCCAATATTTTTCCGATTAAAGGGATTTTGTCCTCGCTCGCAAGAGACAACCAAAAATCTTGAAGGCAAACACTTCCTAAGATGGTATTGCCAATGTAGGGAAGTGTATTTTTTAAAATGCGAGCATAATGTGACCTTTGATATTTATATTTCATGGTTCAACTACATAAATAATTTTCAAAAATAACTATATAAGTAAATTAGATTTTAGTTTATTATATTTATTATACATCTTAATTGTAATTTTATTGATGATTATTGAATAAAACAAATGTTTGAAAAGTAAATTAAATTTAAGATATAACTAAAAAAAATTATATTTGATTCATTCTGTCTAAAATCTTTCGAATAATATTATAGTTTCATTAATAGTATGTATCTAATAATTTTCAAAATAAGATAGATATGATAGAAGCCTTGGAAAAATGGGTTTTATAAGATTAAATTAATTGAAAGATGGAAACAAATATTGAAACTTTGATATCTAAGCAATAAATAAATAAATATATATTTGATCTTACCTTTCAAACAAGAAATCTAATTTCAAAGTGACGATATCGATGCTGATAGCCATCGATTAAACATTAGGAGCTAAGCCCGAGATTAATTTGTCATGGAACTATTTGCAGCGTATATGAATACAAATTTTTTTAGTTGACAGGGAAGGAATATCCTCGCATGTGCTTCAAGATCATATAAACAATCGTAAATAATGGGCGGAGGAATTGCAGATAAGTATCGTACATTGTTGTTCGTTACGTTTATGACTGCTGCTACACTGATTTAAGTGCTTGCGTGGATCCTCAACATTTCCTCTTCATCTCTGTAAACAAAAATGGTAAATAGAAGAGATAATGGTAAGAAATATATGCTACTGTTGATGGTTGCCCTAATTATAGGAGGGAAAATAATGGCTAAAGTGCGATTGTGGAAATGATGCTGATTGTGGGAAGGAGACTCCTTTTGTTCGCTGCTCATTGCTATAAATATAACATATACGGCAAGGCAATTTATGTAAGAATTTCAATTCTTATAATGTAATGTTTGTCTTTGAAATATTGGTCAATTATTTTTTCTGTTTTTGCCATAATTGCCACCTAAATTTTCCTGAGTTTCAACACTTGATTTAGGCAGTAGCAAGTGGAAAACCCTCCACACTCCCCTTTCAGATCTATGATAGCAAAAAGTCATTAATTAGAAAAAATACTAAATTGATCTCCCAAAAAATCATCCCTGTGCATTACAATATTATAGGAGCAATCTACTATATAAATGTTTCTGTTTTCTTCCATGGCTTTGACCACACCAACATAATTTGGCCACTCAAAAAATCTTCTATCATAGGTTGGCATCATGATTCTCATGAGTGGATTGTTTCCAAAGGTTAGTAGTGGGTAAGTATACAAAGATAGGGGACCAAAAAGGACTATAAGTTGTCACTTTTTTTCGTTGTCAAAAAATAGACAAATCCCACCTTCAACAAGAAATTGAAGATAGTTTGTTTCAATATTTAAAGATATGATAAAAAAAAAGTGTAGTCTTCTAAAATCTAGTTTCTAAACTACTAACTTTTATGTTAAATGATGGAGTTTAATACCTTTAAAATGGAGGAGTAGAATAAGTGGTGTTGTGATGCAGGAGCATTGTAGGCTTGTTGGCAATCGTGCATGTTGGAGGGATTTCGGCTTGGAGTTGTGGATTTGGTCATCAAAGGAGTGGTGTTCGGTCATTATTAGGTGTAGTGTTGGCTGAGGTGGTTCGTCATTGAAGGGGCTTGGTCACTAAAGGAGCTTGACATATACAATTGGTCAACATGGGTCATGTTGCTCGACAATGTTTGTGAATGTTAGACGATGCTTACAGTTTTGCTAATTCTAGGTAGTGTGGCTTGTGGGATGGAGTTCTTGTGCATTTGTTTAGATTATTTGGTGGATTTATTGCATGAGGATTAGGATTGTGAAGTGAATTAATCGTTAGAGTTTTTCTGGACCTATTTTGTTCTTGGTTAATTGTTCTTGATATATTTAATAAGTGTCGAATCCTTTTAAGGAATTTGATATTTAACATCTATTTGAGGCTGACTTGTGGCTCAAAATGTATTTAATGTAAGGGTTTTTCTAATTTGTAGCTTACTAGGCTGACTTGTGGATTAGTTGGGTATAAGTAAGAGGTCTCATCAGGTCTTTAGTCATAATCGTCTAGCTTGCAAAGAAGGATGTTGAGGAGGAGCAAACTTTGAAAAGCTAGTAGCTGAGTTCTGGAAAACAAGGAGATTGCTTGGTGGAATTGCAAGCACAAGCTGAGATTTTCCTTGGAGGTTTCTATAAGAGTGTGGATATATACTAGCTAGGGTTTGGATTGGATCTTGAGGGATCTTGTAGATCTATTACTTTCTTTGTATTTTGTCATAACCAAGAGGCCATACAGCCCAACACATTGCATGTAACTAGTTATTTTTTAAATAAAAAGTTGTGATTTGGTATCATATCTTGTATTTTTGTTGTGTTTCCATTGTGTGTTTATTTGTTGGGGACTAGGACATCTTCTTTGAGTATTCTCTTATTATGCACTACATTAGATGCAATCAAACCTTAGTTGTTCTTGATTGTGTAGACCAAGCATTGAACCAGAGGAAGTTTGCACTAGGACTTGAGGTGAAGATTACCTGATTGAAGGTTAGATCTAGTTGATTTGTTGCATAGGGTTTTTGAAGATCTTGGAAGATTCATCCAAGAAGATTGGACCCTAGGGATATTAATGGTCTCTGTGATGCTGTAGAAGTGAGTCTCTCAAGGAAGATGGCATTAATGAAGGGTGATATGATTGCTAAGATCATATATTCTATATGTGGTGTACCTTAGCAGGTGGGTACTGAAGATGGTTATGAGGAAGTTTTTGGAGACTTTGAAGTTTCTGGAATGGTGAGGGAAAAACTTCTCATGTGGAAAGACCTATTGGAAATAGGGCTAGTCAGTTTGATAGACCTAGATCTCAGTTGAAGTTGAATCATAAGATAGAGGTTTCTAATTTCATAGGTACTTTAAATCCTTAAGACTTGATTGATTGGATTGGTGAATTGGAAGAATACTTTGAGCTTTAGGATGTTGAGGATCCACTCAAAGTAAAGTTGGGACAAACTAAGTTGAAAGGCCATGCTGTTGTTTGGTGGAAGGAACTACAAAGATACAAATAGTATGAAGGTGAAATGAAGATCACTAGATAGAGGTTGATGGTAACTATGTTGAAGGATAATTTAATTCCTATTGATAATGAACTTTAGTTGTTCAAGAGGTTGCAAAATTTGAAGTAGAAAGATATGACCATGAAAGATTATATCGAGGAGATCTACAAGTTGACTATTTGGTCTCAACATAGAGAATTGTGAAAGGAGAAGGTAGCTCAGTAGATTAATGGTTTGAGATTCAATACCCAAGATAATTTTAGTATGTTGAATATTGATTTAGTTGAGGATGCTTACTAGTATGTCTTGAAAGAAGAATATAAGTTCAAGAGGAAAAGTCAAGGTAATTCTAGAGGAAACGAGAAGTAGGATAGCCTGAATAAAGCTAAACGAAGTGCAAAAGATGAATCAAAACCTATTGATTAGAATAGAAGGACATGTAAGGGGGATTTTAAGGGTAATTTTTTAGATGTCATGAAGAAGGACATAGAGCTTTTGACTATCTGTAGAAGGCTAGTGATAAAAGAACTATTGTTTTGGATGAGGATGAAATCCATGTTAGTGAACTTGAGCAAGGAGAAAATTTACTAGTTCAATGAGTACTAGTTGGTCAAAGGACACTGAAATCTTGTCAGAGGAGTAATTTTTTCATGACTCATTGCAAGTCTAGTGTTAAAGTCTACAAGGATATTGTGGATGGTGGTAGTACTGGTAAACTTGTTACTATGAAGTTGGTTCAGAAACTTGGTTTTAAGAGAGTGAGACATCCTTAGTGTTATAGGACTAGTTTATTGCAAGGGGAGCATGCTTTGGAAGTATAGGAGAAGTTCCTTGTTGATTTAGAGATTGGGTAGTATAATGATCAATTGTTGCATGTGATGTCATAGATATGTAAAATTATCACTTGTTTCTTGGTAGACCTTGGCAGTATGATTGCAAGAATGTGCATGATTGTATCAAAAATGTGTTTTTGATTATGAAAGGTGATAGGAAGCACTGTAAATTTCCTTTGCAGAATGAAGAGGTTGGTAGGAGAAACCTAAGTATTGGTAGCCTAGTTTTGTTGAAAGATTATAAGAGGGTTAGAGATCAGTTTGGAAAGAAAACTTGTAGAACACCAAGGGTGGATGTGAAGAAGCAAAAGGAGATCAAGGGAAATAATGTGCAAGTTGAACACCTTGAGGATATGTATGTGAAGAACCAATTTGAGATTTATGTTGTGAATTTGTGAATATGTTCTTGTAGCTATTGGGAATATCTTTTAACACCTAGGGTGTCTGATGTAGGAGCACCCTAGGCTTGTTGGCAATCATGCATGTTGTATGGATTTTGTCTTGGAGTTGTGGACTCAGTCATCAAAGGAGTGGTGTTTGATCATTATTGGGTGTATTATTAGCTAAGGTTCTCAATCATTGAAGGGGCTGATTCACTGAAGGTGCTTAGCATATACAATTTCTTGTAATGGGCCATGTTTCTAGGAAATGGTTGTGGGAGCTTGATGATTCTTGTGGGTTTGTTGATGCTTGATAGTGTGGCTTGTAGGATGGAGTTCTCATGGATTTGTTTGGATGATTTGGTGCATTTATTGCATGATGATTGGGATTATAATGTAGATCAATTGTTGGAGTTTGTGTGGACCTATTTTGGTCTTGGTCAATTATTCTTGATGTATTTAATAAGTGTTGTAAGCCTTTTAAGCCATTTGGTATTTAATATCTATTTGAGATTGAGTTGTAGCTCAACATGTCTTTAAAGTAAGGGTTTATTTAATTTGTAGCTTACTAGGCTAACTTGTGGTTTAGTTCAGTATAAGTAAGGGCTCTTGTGGAGTCTTTATTCATAATCATCCATCTTGGAGAAGAGCATGTGGAGGAGGAGAAAACATTGAAGAGCTAGTAGCTAAGGCTTGAGAAAAATGGTGATTGCTCAATGGGCTTACGAGTACATGTTGAGATTTTTCTTTGTGGTTTCTATGAGAGTGTGGATCTAGGCTAGCTAGAGTTTAGATTAGATCTTGAGGGATCTTGTAGAACTATTACTTGCTTTATATTTAGTTGTAACTAGAAAGGCCTTACACCGCAACAAATTGCATGTAATCAATTATTTTATGAATAAAGAGTTTTGATTTGGTATCACATCTTGCATTATTGTTGTGTTTCCAGTATGTGGTTATTTTCTAGGGGCAATGGAATCTCCTTTTGGGATTCAGCTTCCTTATAGTGCATCATGTTATTTTTGAGTAAATTTATAATATCATCTCATAGTACATGTGCTCCCCATTCAATTTTTCTTTGGTGAAGAGACACTCTTCATAATATTGTCAACAAAAGGGTAACCCTACACCATATGTGTTCAATCCTCAAATATAAAGGAGTGAACTATGAGGGAACATTTTTTGTCTTGTGAAAGGAGAAACTAGATTTAACCACTCTAGTAGAGAAAACCTTTTCTTTTACATTCTCTCCTATATGGGGTGTGGGTATGCAGTCATAGATAAGATGTTGATTTTTAAAGATCTTATGATAGTACATTGTTGCATTCTCATAGTTGGTAGTTAGAATCCATGACCCCATCTTGGATTCAAGGCTTGCATAGTTAGGAGGGCCTTATTGACTGCCACATTGACATAAAATCTAGTAAAAACTAGTTGAGATTTGTTTAAAGTGATATTATCCACCCTATTGTAATGACCAAATAAATCCCCCTAGCCACCTAAAAATATTCTAATCCTAGTATTCCAATGGGAGACCTTGGATCCTAACCGAAATTTGGGCCATTTGATTCAACTCCATTGTATGCTCAAAGCTAACTTATAGTTAAACAAAGCTAAGTAGTAGTTACATAGCTCAAAAATCCTGTGAAAATAGAATTCTCATATTTCTCCATAGAAAATTTTAGCAAGAAAAGGACACTTGATATTGCAAAAACTCCAACTGACCCTTTAAGATTCCTCTTCGATGGTCATCATTTTCTCACCATATCGTTTATAGGTTTGAAATATATGAAGTGACCGAAAACGTCCAAGGAGAGGCCTGTGTAATATTCTCCACCATCAAATCTTAGAGAATGATCTCCAAACCATCCTTACCGAGAGAAACCTCCGAAAAATTCATAGAAGAGATAGTCATCGAAGGCCCTTCCATGACACATCTTGAGTTAGATTAAGGAATCTCAACATTCTCCAAGCCCACTTTCTCTCGAACCACATTGGGAAGAGAGTTGTAGAGAAATGCCAAATCATCAAATTTGTAAGGGGCACCAATAGATGTCAAATGACCAAAAAAAATAGAGGCAAGCCCATGAGTTGGGGACAATAACTGGGAAGACAAGAGAAGGTGGAGATTTAGATATATCTTCTAAATATCAAGAGGATGGGGGCCCTCTAGGTTAGTGCACACAATGAGAAAGAGTTGCAGAGCATTTAATTTTATAGTATTATCTAAAATTTTAGTATTTTCTTAGTACATAAATTGTAGATTTACCAAGTAATGATAGGATATCAACTCTTGATTTCATAGGGTGGTCCTTTTCTCCCCACTATCAACCATAAATTCTCTTCTTATGACTAGACTCAACAACCTACTTAAAAAAAAAATCCCATTTGTACATCTCTGTGTGGAATATCCTCATATTTTCTTCACAAATATGACTTCATTGACACCTTCTTTTTCCACTACAACCTTTATTTATAATAATTTATTTTTATTAAGAAAAATTTGTTCACAAATTTTTTGTTAATAGAATGAGTCTCCAATAAAAATATTTGACATTATAATACAAATTACATCCCAAAACTTCTATACAAGAACATAGACCATTTTTAAAAATGCCTCACCCTTTTTCTATCATACATAAAAATTTATTTATTATAGATGGTTGAATTACTTTCACCAGTTTAAAAATTAAACACAAAATTAATATACCATAAACCGTGGAGGGTTTTAATTTTTCTTCTTTTCAATTTGTAAATAAATTCTATATAGAGTCAAGTATTTTCCATTAACAATTTTCAATTATAAAGTTATCCATTTAAATTAAAATTAAAATTAACAATTTATTATATTTATTGTACATCATAAACATAGTTTATTTATAATCAAATCATTTAGTGTCATTTTGAAATGTTCATCATAAAAAATTGAACACAATCTAATCCAAAAATCATACCTATAATTTCAACGAATTGTGAAAATATGATATCTCTATTTAATAATTATCAATTAAAATTAAAATTTTCAAAAATTAATTAAATTGAAGATGTAATTACTAGATTTGTATTTGATTCATTATAATTCTAATCTTTCAAATAATACTTTTAAGTTTCACTAAAATTATGCATCTAAATATTTTAGAAAAAAATTGATATGATAGAAGCCTTGAAAAATGAGTTTTGTAAGATTAAATTAAGGGAAAGATATAAAAAAATATTGAAGCTTGAATATCTAACACACACACACACACACATATTTAGATAGATATATACACATGTACATACATACATACATACATACATACATACATACATACATACATACATACATACATACATATATATATATATATATATATATATATATATATATATATATATATATATATATATATATATATATATATATATATATATATATATACACACACACACATATATACATACATATATATGTATATATATATATATATATGTATATGTATATGTGTATATGTATATGTATATGTATATGTATATGTATATGTATATGTATATGTATATGTATATGTGTGTGTATATGTATGTATATACATATACATATATATGTGTGTGTGTGTGTGTGTATGTGTGTCTATATATATATATATATATATATATATATATATATATATATATATATATATATATATATATATATATATATATATATATATATGACCATTTCAAACAAGAAAAATAATTTCAAAGTGACCATTTCTATGTTGATAGTCATTGATTAAACATTAGAAACTAAGCACAAGATTATTTTTTCATGAAAGAATCTAAAGTCTATATAAATAAAAATCCATTTAGTTGAGAGAGAAGAAAACTTGCATGTTTTTTAAGATCATATAAATAATCATAAATAATGGGCAGAGGAATTGTAGATAAAATGTCATACATTGTAGTTCTTTACATTGAAAGTGATTTCCCATTACTTCTGTTGCACTAATTTAAGCCCCTGTATACATGTGAATTTTCAACATTTCCTCTTCATCTCTATAAATAGAATTTGGAAATAGAAGAGATAATGATAAGAAATGTATGCTACTATTGAGATACATATTATGTGGATTAAATATACCTCTAGAATAATGATTCATGGTTTCCTTGCCAACTAACATTGATGCAAGAGTGCCAAGCTTGGATTTTGTTGACCTTATTGTTTTTGTGATTGGGGAAATGTTGGAGGCATATTGGGAAACTTTTTCCCAAGTGCACATAGAGATTGGAGTCTTTGTCTTGGAGTTAGAGTTGTTTTACCTTAGTGTTGGAGCTGTATTTTCTAATTTCCACATGCTATTTGTGTGTCATGTAGCCATTGATTGTTAATGAATTAGACTTTAGAAAGTTAGGTTATTAAAGAGGATCTAGAATAATACCTTTAGTTAAGAGTGCAAGTCTTAATTCATTTAGAGTTGGGAGATACCTCTATTTTCCTTGTGTATCAATTTTTAGCCAGTTTCACATAAAATGTTGAGTTTTTCATCTTGCACAGTTCTACATGATGAGATGGGATCTTGCTAAGTTAGCGACATGTTCTTGGGTCATTTGTGGACCTAAATATAACTTAGCATCACTTTTTTTCTCATATTTTCTATAGTTTAGTTTACTCTTCCAAGGTTGGACAGATAATGTTATAACTAATTGCTTGACTAGCTAATCTGTGGCTTAGCTAGCTAAATAAGGAGCTTGGATTGATGTATAAAATAATTATTTGAGAATTAAAAATCCTTAGTAGAGGAGTAGCTGAGAGAGTAAAGTTTGAAAAGGGTTAATGGTTGTAGTTTAGAAATATGGAGGTTTCTTGGTGGCTTGTGAGCACAAATTTAGATCTCGCTAGAGGTTTATACTAATTTTCTATTATGTTACAAATATGGGCTAGCTAGGATTTGAGTTGGATCTTTTAGAATTACTTTTTTAATTTCTTGTGTATTTAGTTGTAACCCAAACGGCCTTATAGCCAACCACGTTGGATCTAAATTTGATGATTCCATTATGAGATTTGGCATTATTTGTATCTAAATCTCTGTATTATTGTTTAAATTCTATTCTATGGTTATTTGTTGGGGCTGGGATATCTAATTTGGGGACTCTCCTACCTCATCCTACATCAAACATTATATTAGTAATGGAAATAATTAAAATAGATTTAAAGAGTAATTTATTCATCTTATAGATCATTATCATGGTATATTGTGTTTTCTACAAATTATAATTCTCTTTAGTCAATGCTAATGCATGAAAACCTATATCAAAATATTTCATGATTATGAGTGTAATCTTATATTTTGCTGGTGCATACCTCCTCTTGTCAACATGTAATAACTCTCCTTTTCATGAAATAGATAGCGATGACTTATATTAATTATTGCAAACAAAAACAATAAACATATGATGCAACAAACAAAAGTTTGAATGGTTTGAAATTAAGAATTTACCTAGAGTATTCAATGGTAAATTATATTCATTGATCTACACATATTACTTGTCCCCTAGATCTTTGTAGCAAGTGGCTTATGCTTATATGAAATTTTCATCTACAATAGCTAATAAGAGAAAATTATAAATTGTATTGTACAACTTTCTAAGAGTAATGAAAATAATAAAAAATTAATTCATATTTAGAGAGGTCTAAGGAAGTGGTGGCTAATAGTATTTTTAAGGCATTGAAAGAGAATATAGAATGTAGCAAGTGGAAAACCCTCCAAAGGCCCCCCTTGATCATAGAATAGAACATGGCTTTGAATTGCAAGCACCAAGAGTCCTTTAAGATCTATGATATAATGAAGTCATTGATTAGAAAGAATACTAAATGAATACCTCCCACTCTTTCTATTGTTAAACTTAATTTTGATGAGGTGATTAGAAATGGTTGTAGTACTAGTGGGGGTGTGGTGAGGGATTCATGATTAAAAACTTATCACTTTTGCTGGCAATCTAGGAAATACCTAAAATAATGTGGTTGAAGCTATGGTGCTTTATTGGGGGTAAAATTGGCCATAAGAAAATATTGGATGTAAACATATTTTCATTTCATTGGCTTTTGGGTAATACAAGAACCATAATTCTAATAAAAACTTTGCAACTTCTACAACCTTGGTGTTGACATTTGCTAATTGTTGTTTTTATCCAAGAGGAACTACCCCTCCTAATCTGAAATAGTGTTGTATAAATTTAATTCTTTTCATCTCTGCTAATGGGGACCTCCATGTGTCTAGGAAATTTTTTTTCCTAGATGCATGATTGACTTCTCAAATTAATATAAATGGTCCTGATGACTTGGCATTTCTTCATAGTACTTTTCCCAAGGAAAGCTTATGAAAGGGTGAGAATCTTGCAATCCTAAAACTGGAGTTGAAATGTGTGATGGTGGGTCTATTTAATCTTAGAGCCCCATGATAGCCTATATTTTTACTGTGCTAAAATTTTGAAAATATCGTGAAGTTTCTTGTGCAACTAGGGTTTCTAATATATTATTGTCAAGTTTTCTATAAAAACCCTAACCTAGCACTTTTGTGCGCTAATCCATTTTTGAAAATTTTCCTTAATCTAGGATCATGCAGATGTCCTACAATTTGTGACTCATGCCTAACCATTGAAAAGTTTTTATTTCATGATTGGGTTGTCTTTAACACTAGGTTTTGTGTCTAGCAAGAGATTGCATTCAATTTGCAAACTTTTTTAATTTGTTTACAATTTCATAATAAAATTCATAGCATAGAGTCATAAGTATTTGGTTTTTGGTCTCTCAATGCTACAAAACAAGGTTTAGCACATGATCACAAGTGGTAACTCATGGGTCACCCGATGTCACGATATGATTGAAAAGTGTAAAGGTGTAGAAGTAATTTACATGGGTTATGATCTTATGCTCATGATGAGGCATAAGTTCACAAGCTTTTTATGAAGATCAACCAAAGTTATGATCTTGTGATGGAAGGAACAATGAAGAAGTGTAAAAGATTCTCTATGAAGTCTCGACCATATGCATAGATCAAAAGCATGATATTGTAAATTTTATAATATAAAGTCATATGATTCTTAAAATCTTACAATATGCGGCATAGCACATAAGTGTAGTAGAGTTGATCACATCTTAGTAAAGTCTTCCTAAGATAGAAATCCTACAATCATAAGGTAAGATATAAAGACTTCTACAACTACAAAGTTAGGTGTAGTGTAAGCTTAGAAGATGAAATTAAAGGAGTTTAGATGCCACAATAAAGAGTCAAGAATATGATTGGGCAACTAATGTAAAGCTAAAGTTAGAGTTTGTGGGGTTATTATAAACAAAAGGGTAATTATTAGTGTATAGTCATAGGGTTAAGATAGAAGTTAGAGAAAAAGCTCCCAGAGTTATGATTGGAGTTGTGTAGTAATTAGCATAACATCACAAGGAGACAGGAGAGAAGCTCTGATGCTATGGGTATCATTGAAGCATAAGATCATAAGGTTGTCAAAGCACAATGCCAATGTTAGACAAACTATTATAGAATGCTAAGCGTGGGTTTGAGGTTTGAAAATAGTATTGGAAGTATGGTTTTTGAACTTATAGTAATTTGATGAGCATTAGGCCATAAGGGATATAAAATGACTTTCTACAAACATGAGAAGGGATTGAACATAAAATCGTAAGGATGGTTTTTCTTGTCTATGGGGTTATGAAGGGTTTAAGTTTCAAATGAAAGGCATAAGATTGGAAGCACTAAATATAACATGAAAAGGTATTTTTTATTTCTCTAAGTTGGAAAAGGATAGAAAGATTTCAACCAATAAGGTTTTAAAAGTAAAATAAAGTGCTTAGTTGGTTAATCAAGTCAATGTTCCATGAGGTGAGAGAAAAAATTAGAATTAAAGCTCGTGCATATGGGAAATCAATGCAGAAAAGAATTTGATGAAGTACATAGAACATAAAAGATGCTTTCTATGCTGAAACATGATACTGTTTACAAAGTATGAAGAATTTGAGAAGTTGCAGAGCTTTTATATTTTATTTATAGGTAGAGCTTCTCAATTTTATTTGCAAACTGTTAGTATAAATAATTATTTGTTATTACACTTTACTTAAGTTTACTTGGGTTAATTCATTATTTTATTAGATGCATATGAGTATGCATACACATATCAATTGTCTTGTTGACAACATAGGATTTAGGAACTTAGTTTAGCACATGGTGTCTACAACACATGAGTTTGCATAATCATTTGAGTTGTCATGTAGACAACACAATTGTTCACACTCTAATTAAGCACATGGTGTTTACAACATCTTTTTATGTGAAACACCTCTATAAGATTATCCTCTCATGATCACACTAACTTTTGTGATCAATGGAGTATAATCCACTCTTGGTGGACATTTGCTTAGTTGTGAGACTTATCACTTTGTTGACTCCTATTCATTCTAGAGGCCTTTATATACAAGCACTTCTAGTGTGTATGCACATCAATTCAATTTTATATTGTTATTTTGATCATACCTTATTTTTCCATATTGTCCTAATACTTGAGCTTCTTGATCTTGGGTGAGTTTTCCCTAAGGAAAATTCTTACATGGTATCAAAGCTGAGGGATCTTCTCTTCACATAGCCATTGGAAACAATTTTTGCTACAACTCTTGGAGGACCATGATTTAGATTCAAAGTATCTATTATTATTAGGAGCATCTAGAGCCAAAGAGAACCTCACCATTACATCTAGAGGATCAATTCGATGAATTTTGCCTATAAATTTGCCTACCTTAGGCCATAGTAGAATCTGAGGCAAACTTTTTTTTTTGCAAACTAGAATTCGAAGGCCTGATTTGTGAAATTGGTATGATGTCTTTCAATCTATGCAATTAATTTTTTAGATCTAAATATTTTTGTCTCTACATTTTTTCTTTTCGAATTTGCATTTTATTTCCAAAATTTTGTGAAAAAATTGGCCTTTTAGGCCAGATGGAGATATTTTTTGTAGGACAAGATTGGAACTTGCTAGTACAAATTAGATATTGGCATCATATTTAGAAGGTCAAAAAACCCCCAAATTGACTTTTGTTTCATCAAAATTAGACATATGAGGTGAAATCTAGAGTCAATTGATTTTTGTAGGTGCGACAACAGTAATTCAAGAAAAATAATCACAGAGGTGATTTTCAAAAAATGATATCTCCCTCATATAGACTCCTTTCTCTGAGTACATTTTTCTTTTGTGGAATAGAATTTTGTGATCTATACATTGGTGCAGGATGTTTGAGATCTTTGTTCTTGAATTTTTCTGCAAATTGCAAGTCCTAATTTTTACAACTTCAAAGGCTTAGTTTGGGCTCATTTGGACACATATTGTAAGAATTTTCCCTAGGAAAAAATTCACCCAAGTCCAAGGAATTCGAGCACAAACACAATAGTAGACCGAAGAGAGTATGATCAGAATGACAATATATTCATTCAATATTCAATGTGAAAGTACACTAGGAGTGCCTATATATAAAGGCCTCTAGAATACTTCTAGAATGCATAGAAGTCATCAACATGATAAATCATACAACTTGGCACATGTCCAACTAATGTGGATTATCCTCCATTAAGCACAGGAGTAAGTGCGATAATGAGAGGATAAGCCTAGAAAGGTGTAGCACACAAAATAATGTTGTAGACACCATGTGCTAAATTAGGAGTGTGAATAGTTCTATGTTGTCTACATGACAACTCAATTAATGATACAAAATCTAGTGTTTTAGACACCATGTGTTGAATTAGAGTTGCTTACTCTAGTGTTGTCAACATGAAAACTCATGAGAGTACACAAAATCCTAAGTGTCTCACCTAAATAAATAATAAAATAATGCATTAACTTAAGTAAACTTAAGTAAAGTGTAAATAGTAAGGAATACCACGTGTCCCTAGAGTTTAAGCTATCACAAAACATGTGCATGGAGGGCTTGTTTCCATGTGTCATGGAGTGTAATGAGCACTCACTAGGATGTCACTTTGTGGGGGGCGAATTATATTGATAGTGCTAAAAAATCAAGGACAATGGCTGGAGTATAGGGCACCGCTGGTGGCTTTTGGAGGGACCAGAATAAATTTGAAGGCTTTGGATTTCCAACTTTAACCCGACATCAATGGGAAATGGAGACACAATTCTTTTTAAAGATCCTTTTTTGTAGAGTGTAATTCAAATGACCACCAGTATATTAAGGCATTGGTCGAACTTGGGGCCATGGTTAGTCTGTCAGATTGAGGCTAGTGTGTTGGAATTGGTTAGCTGAGTTATGATGTCGAAGCCAAAAAATGATATAATGCTCATCAATAAATATACTTAGCTAGATTTAATACCAAATTGCCAAATATTAAAGAAATATTTTGTGAATATTCTCTACAAGGCTTGGGTGTGATTGCCTAGTTTTGCAAAAAAAAAATTCTCTACTAGCCTTACTAGGAATTTTTTTTTAAAAATACCCACAAATTTGAAAAAATAATGCAAAGAATAAATTAATTTAGATCTAGAAATAAATTACCAAATTGAGTAAAAGACCATGCCCAAGTTGCAAATCGGTGCCTTTAGGTGCTAATTTGCAAAAAAAAAAATCCTCATGATTGGCTTTAGCCCAACATAGGGAAATTTATAGCCAATTTTCACTGAATTGATTTTTAAGATGCAATGGAAAAGTCTTATTTGGATCTAGATGCTCCTAATTTCTGCAAATTCTTTGGATTTGGATCGAGATACTGAAGCAACAATGGTCTCAAATGACTATGTAAAGAGAATCTCCTCGAGCTCTGATACCATGTAAGAATATTCCTTAGAGAAAAATTCACCCAAGACTATGAAACTCAAGCACAAGGGTATGTGCAGGATCATGGTGTACAGAACTATGGCCTTAAGTGGCAATGAAAAACTAGCAAATCAGGGTTATGTCAACTTGACACATAAGTTTAAAGTGGTACTAAAATTTATATCAAAAAGTTGTAAGAAAATAATATTTAGGAAATTGAATCTAGTTTCTAAACTACAAGGCCTTATCTAGAGAAAAAATTATTTGACTGGTCAAAAGTTTGGATTTTAATGCAATGCTACAAAAATTTAAGGGTGAAAATAAAAAGTAGGTGTATGTCTGACCACCTTAATCATAATCAAATGATAATATTTTTAAATATAATTTTAGATATAAAAAGTAGACTCATGCTTGGATGTGACACATATTTTTGGGAATTTTTATTCCAAATAAATAATTAATTATGAATTTTCTACTATACTATTTTTGGAATTAAAAAATCCCGTGTCTGACCACCTTAACTAGTTCAAAAAAAATCAAAATTAAGTTTTTTTTTTTTTTTCTTATACTAGTCGAAGCATAGAATGTGACGCATCTTTTGGATTTCACAAATCTTATACAGTTTGAAAGTTTTAGCTATTTTTCAACCAGTATGTGAATCAGCACTTTGTAGCTAACTCCATTAGAAAATAAGTAATAATTACTTACTGAACTCATAATTTGACAAACCTTACATTTATGAAAAGCTAAGAACATTCTTAAGAAACCCTTTTCATTACATCAAATTTTGGTTAAAAAAAAGTCGTCAGCTACATGCTTGAAGTAAAAAACACATAAGAACATGCCAAAAACACATTTTCGTGATGTTTTAAAGATGACCATATAAGGTTGGTATCAAAAGATATAGTAGGAATTATAAAGGTATTAATTGTTTTCATTTAGTATTAGGATGGGTGGGAAAAAAATTGGAATAGATTTTGAAATTCTTTGACGCATTTCAAAACTACATATTTTTCAGATCGCCACTTTTTGGCACACCATGATCCTGCACATACCCACAACCACAATAGTAGACCAAAGAGAATATGATCAGAATGATAATATATTCATTCAATATTCAATGTGAAAGTACACTAGGAGTGCCTATATATAAAGTCCTCTAGAATACTTATAGAATGCATAGAAGTCAGCAACATGATAAGTCATACAACCAAGCACATGTCCACCTGATGTAGATTATCCTCCATTAAGCACAAGAGTAAGTGTGATGCATAATCCTACAAAGGTGTAGCACACAGAATAATGTTGTAGACACCATGTGCTAAATTAGGAGTGTGAATAACTATGTTGTCTACATTACAACTTAGTTAATGATTCAAACTCTAGTGTTGTAGACACCATGTGTTGAATTAGAGTTGCTTACTCTAGTGTTGTCAACGTGACAACTCATGAGAGTATACAAACTCTGAAGTGTCTCACCTAAATAAATAATAAAATAATGTAATATAATAAAATAATGTATTAACCTAAGAAAACTTAAGTAAAGTGTAAATATTAAATACTTATTTACGCCAACACATAGATGTTCATAATTTTTTGTCTACTTTCCAGATTTGCAATCAAATTATGAGTTTGTGTGTACAGAAATACATATTTCAGAAATAGGTCCTTTTTTGCATTGTATTGCTTTGATTAAACTTCAATTTTGTTAATATAGCTAAGCTACATTGCTAAGTACCAGATTTTGAACTCCAAAAGGAGGTTGTAAATAAAAAAATTAGAAGTCTATTTTTGTCCATTTTGACAAGTGTCCTATTGTAAGCGCACTACATATAAAGTGCCTAAAGAATTCATTTGGGGGAGGGGGGGTTCTTTGATTGAGTGAATAGGGGGGTATGTCTTATGTTTTTGTGTGTCTCTTTCTCTCTTATGCTTTTTTTATTTTTTGCATCATAGGTTCACCTAAAACTCCACTTTTAACTTCACACAATTATACTAAATGGAAAGATATTGTATGGAGTAGACTAATGGAAAAAGGTTTAAATCTATATTTTGATGGTACAATTATAAAATCCACTAATGCTAATGCACAAGTTTATTGAAAAGTTAAAGACAACCAAGTTTAAGGAATTATTAGAAGTTGTGTTCATAGAGATCTCTTCTCCCACATTTCCAGCTTTAAGGATGCCAAGGGTGCTTTGGAAAAACTTGAAGGTTTGTATGGTAAGGTGGATGAGGTAAAGGGATTTCAAATTGAGGATGATCTACTTCTATTGGATCTTAAGAATTTTGACACAATTCAAAAGTATGTCAACAAAGCCAATGAATTGATAGAACTACTTAAATATTGTGGTAATCCCATGAAGGATGATAGATTGATTCATCACATCTTGAAGAGGCTGCCTTCAGAGTATGCATCTTTTTTTTTTAAGTTACAACACCTGCATTTGATGCATTTGCATAAATATTGATGTTGGAACAATCCAAGTTGATAGATATGGGAATTCTCAAGTCATCCAAGTCTACTGCATTGGTGGCTAGTAATAAGAACCAAACAAATCAAGCTAGAAAAATTTTCACCAACGAAAAGAAAAAGCACTGAAAGAAAAAATTACAAATAGAGACACAACAATCTTCCTCCTCCCAACAAGGCAATTCTTCTTCCAACAAGAAGGGAAACAACAACAAGAAACATAAACTATTTTGTGCATATTGGAAGAAACTAAATCATGATGAGCATCATTGCAAGAATAAGAGAATAGATGAGTTGGAAAACTTAGGAAGAACAAAATCAATTTGTCAAATGCCTCCAAGGATTCAAATCCATCCACTTCATAGGGAAAAGGGAAAGCATTTATGATAAGTTTAATTTCTTCTAGGGAATGGATTTTTGACGTAGGTGCCTCATATCATATGGGTTCTTCAAAAGGACACTTTTCTTTATTGAAACAGTCTAAGGTACCTCACATCTTTGTAGGGAATGATACACAAGTGGAAGTTGAAGGGAAAGGACAAGTTGAGATGGAAAATGGAGAGTTTAAAGATGTTCTCTACATTCCTAACTTTAGTACTAATCTCCTTTCAATTTATCAAATCACTCGCCATGGAAGTGGCAATAAAGTTGTGTTCCTTCCTAATTTGGTAATGGTGCAAAATGTTAAAGATGATACATTGGTTGTAGTGTGTAAATTCAATCATGACACTAGGCTTTATTCCTTCTCCCATTTTTTGCCTAAGTCTCCTTCATATGCCTTGTGGACACAATCTCTATCACAAAGTAAATTATGGCATGAGCAATATGCTCATCTTGCCTTTTGCTATCTTCATCAAGTTAGCTCAAAAAATATGGTCAAAGGTCTACTTACAATAAAATTTTCTATAGGTGAATGTTCAACATGTTCAATGGATATGCATCTCGAAGAGAATTTTGACAAAGAGAAGTGTTTGTGAGCATCAATTTGTTCTTGAGTTGGTTCACACTATTCTAGCAGGCCTTTTTTCAATGACTTCATTTAGTAAGGATCACTATGTCCTCACCTGCATTGATGACTTTTCATGCTACACATGGGTCTACTTTCTTAATCATAAGAATGAAGTGTTTGATAAGTTTCTAGCCTTTAAGAGTCATGCTAAGAAGTAATCAAGTAAATTCATGAAGGTTCTTTATATGGAAAATAGAAGTAGATACGTGAACTCAAGACTTAAAGACTTTTGTGAACTTGAGGGTATTGATCTTCAAAATCTAGTAGGATTTAGTCCAGAAAGGACAAGTGTTGCAACAATGAGGATTAGGACTCTTAAGTCAATTGCAAGTTGTATGATACAAGCTAAGTCTCTTGATCCATCACTTGAAGTTGAAGCTATAAGAAGTGCCAATCACATCCTTAATAGGTCTCCTCATTATGTCTTAGATGGAATGATTCCTTTTGAGGCATGGTATGGAAGAAAACTAGTTGTGAAACACTTTAGAGGTTTTGGTTGTCCAACATGGGCATAGATATCTTCAAGGGAATGCAAGGCACCGCCACCAAGGCCTTGTACTTTCATTGGATATGTAAAAAGTGTTAAGGCATATAGACTTATGGATCTTGAGACTCATGAGATATTCATAGAGAGGAAAGTTCACTTTGAGGAAAGTTCACCTTATCTATACTCTAATCCTCCACATACTTCATACATTATGGAAACTAATAGTGACAATAGTGATAGCAATTCAATTGGTTTAGATATGGGGGATCCTATTCACAAATGAAGAACATGGTCATGACATCAACACATTCCACATGCATATATTGCTATAGTGATAGGTCCATGTAATTCAATATAGTTGGGTACACCTTGTCTTCTAGTTCCAGAATCTGGGTATGACTACATAATAAATATTTCAGGCTTGTTTATGGAGTCCTATATACTAGATTTGGGAGATATTATTGATGATATACATCTTCTCTTTGATGAAGAAGATCCATGTTTAGTTGTTGCAATGGCACACTCTGACCCTCTTGTCCATTCTCTACATGATCAGTCTTACAAGGTTGATATGATTGTTGATCCTTATGTACAATAGTCATTAGATGTCTCTTTATCATTTGAGGAGATGGTTATTTGGACTATGTTCTACATCCATCCTTGCTAGATCTTAACATGTTCATTTCAGTAGTGTTGGAAGGGGTGACTATCAGTATCAACATAGGGATAGTTGTGTAGGTTTTAGAGACACCATTCATCTTTAGGATTCTTTCTACACATTGAGGAATCATCTCATATGTACCTATGATATTGTTTCTTCCTAAAGGGAGGAGCACTATTCAGTAGTCATGGATCAACTTCTACATTAATCTTGGAGTAGCTATCACTAATTGACATTCTACATTTGGTGAGGGGGAGGGGTGTGGGAACTACCTTGTCTCCTTTCTTCTTCTCTCTTATGGGGGGCATTTTTTCTCTTATGGGATTTTGTCCTTCTAATATTTCTCTATTGTGCATACATGATGTATGGTGTAATAGGGGGTTCTTAATTACTCCATCCATCCATGCATCTTGTTTTTTCATCTCTCTTTTTGAAGCAAGGTTTTTCCCATGAGGTTTTCCCTCTTTCTCTATTTTCAAAGAGATTGCATTGCTTTTGTACATGGGTACCTAACATAGCTTAGTAGCCAAGACCCATCATGCATTTTTATTATAGGTTTCATGAGCTTAAGTGCATTCCCCTAAGTTACACTTAAGGGGGGATGTTAGTATAAATAATTAATTATTATTATAGTTTACATAAGTTTACATAGGTTAATGCACTATTTAATTAGACACCTAGGAGTATGCGTACTCATATGAGTTGTCTTATTTACAACACGGTAGTTAGCAACACATTTTAGCACATGGTGTCTACAACATAGGATTTTGCATAATCATCTAAGTTTTCATGTAGACAACACAATTGTTTGCACTCTAATTAAGAACATGGTGTCTAAAACATATTTTTACGTGACAAACCTATGTAAGTTTATCCTCTCATCATCACACTAACTTTTGTGCTCAATGTAGGATACTCCACTCTTGGTGGACATGTGATTAGTTCTGAGACTTATCACTTTGCTGACTCCAAGTCATTCTAGAGGCCTTTATATAAAAACACTTCAAGTGTGTATGTACATCAATTTAACTTCATATTGTTATTCTGATCATACTTTATTGGTGCATATTTTGCTAGTGCTTGAGCTTCTTGATCTTGGGTGATTTTTCCCTAAGGAAAATTCTTACACAAACAATATGTTAGAGAACAAGGTAGAATAGATCTAAGCTAAGGAAATGGAAGTTGTAGAAGAATCAAATTTGAAGGGAAGAAAGAATCGATAGAGGAAACCAAATAAATATGTAGATGAGTGGATGGATATATTCCTGGAGTTTCCAAATTCCATCTATGCAAATTAGTAGGATTTCCCTTGTGTAAATGGATATGAATTGTTTAGATACTTTTATAACAAAAAGTTCGAGAAGGTCACTAAATGCAAGTCATGGAGAAAATATGGTGAAACTATTATTCCTAGAGTTATATATGGATGTTGATTTGGTGAAAGCCTTAGTAAAATCATACAATCTAGCAACCAAATCATCCCATGTACACATGACATGACTATTCTATGTACACTAGATGATGGTTTGTTCATTGAATATTTTGGACTAGAAGGTCAGATGAGTGTCCCACTTGATATAGATGAATGTCAAGAAAAGTTTGAAAGAAATATGAGTGCTTACACTAGAAAGGTGATACTACATCATATTCCTTTGGACCTAAAAAGGGTAGGATATTTTCCTAAGATGGTAGATAAAATGATTACTATGAGAAAATTCAAAAAATACTTTCAAAAAATAGTATATGGAATCCCCAAGGTAGTGGGAAGTAATGACTCTGACATGATGTATGGATCAATGTATATTATATCCCAAGATGTGAAGGATGCCTTCCATAATCTAGAATATGATTATGTGGCTTACATCATTAAGAAGATGCAAGAATAAATTGAATTAATGCAAAGAGGATAATTGGGGAATTTCAAATTTCACCATTATTCATTGTTGATGCATCTTATTTTATTCAAAAATGTGGGATACATCAACCTAAATTTCATTGATCAGACATTTGATGAGAATGGAGAGCTTCTGGTACAACTATGGACATAGTTATGTGATAGATTTCACCATTAATCTAAATCTATTTCTTTTTGTAATAATTTCAATGTAGTAATAATGAAAATGTTAGACCCCAATTTCTTTAGGACCCCTAAAATTTTGAAAAGTTTATTAAGATCAATCCTCTTTCCCAAATAGAAGCAATTAAATCACAATTTGGGTGAAATCTTATTGTTCCAAACTTTCTCTCATGAGATCTTTAGCATTTCCCAAGACACCTCATATAGTGCTGAAATATATCCCTCCTAGGCTTGCAATCATTGAATTTCTATGGAAATTGATAATGCTAGATAGGAAATACATAGGACAAAAACTGCACAAGGTAACCTTTTCATGTAGATGTTTTAGGATAGGAGAGTTTTCAATTGGAAAAGAATCTCTAGGTCAAATTCATGCTTTCCTTAAACATTATAACCTATCTACTACCCCATACAGAATGTAAGATCAAGAAATTTTTATGATAAATACTTTGAAAGGAGTTAGGGATTATGTATTTCCTATTACTAAGGAATTTTCTTGGAGGATTTAAATAAAAACATTGTAGATGAAGGGGAATCCATAGAAATATTGAGGAAATTTTATGATATCTAGAGAGTGGATAATGAATTGAAGAGGACAAAGGAAACAAAGGAAAAGGAGATGTCTTTGACTGATCTAGAAGTATTTTCATGGGTAGACAAAGGAAACAAAAAGAAAAAAGTGATCAAAGTTTCTAATAAGGTAAAACCAAAGATACTATAACTGATGCACGATAAGAATAAGTATTTTACTAATTTAAGTCATAATTTTTGCAAGACAGAGTAATAAAAAAAGAGAAGTCTCTGACTGGTCTACAATTGACAAGAACTATATTGGATGATAGGATCATCTAGGCATAAAAGTTCATGGAAGATCATGAATTCTTGAAATCTACTAAGTTTAAAAGTTTCTTGTACAGAGTGAAATAGAGTTAGTTGGTCTTGAAACTTAAACTATGTGAATCTGAGGAGAAGATTGAACAATTGGTAAATAAACTATAGGCATATGATCATGAGAGAGAGAAAATGACTCTTATAGAGGCTAGAGACCTTGTATAAAGGGGTGGAATGATTTTAGTGCCTGGTTAGGATCTTGAGAAAACATTCATGTTAGATCAAATCAGAAAGCAAGAAAAAACAATTTAATTTGAGGCTTTTGTTACAAATAGTTTTTAAATAGGGTTAGGTTTCAACACAAACTCTAAGTCCTTTGTAGTATGGAGCATGACACTTGAAAAAAATAAGCCAAAGCTAATGGACATTCAAAAAATTCCTCAAGGAAATATGATAGCGTGAACCATGCAAAATACCTCTGGTAAAGAAATCACAAAGGCCCTAAAACATTTTTTGCTAATGAGTGAGGAGAAGGTTGAGGAAATTGAGACCAAATCGGCCAAGAACTTCCATTACTACATTGACATCAAAAAATTGAATGAGGAAGAGCTCATAAATATTTATGTCTGTTGATAGAAAATAAATGTATTAGAATCAAAGGCCAAGGTTCTAGAAGTTGAAGTAGCATCCTTAAAAGATCACCTCAAAGTAGTAGAGAATAGTAGAATAGAGATTGGCAATGATAAACCAACAAAGATTACCTAGGACACACCAACTCAGACTACAAAACAAGTGCAAAGTAATATCAAGCCAAAGAGAATGAGTATGGATGTTGAAGCTCCATAAAAAGGTGGTCAAATTAGGACTAATGTTCTAAAGGGCATGATAGGCCACCTGATAGGCACTTTGAAGAAGATCTCTCAATAGGCACATAGCCTCATCATTTCTCTACAAAGTGCTAAAAATATTATATGCAATAAAGCATTATTATGGCTATCACCTATTTTTAACCAATGGGGGCCATATATATATTTTTTGAAAGATTGATTTTACTAATGGAAAAATAAGCCTAGTCTAATTGATAAAATTATCATAGCAAATGAAATTTTAGAGACAACAAAAGAAGTAGTTGGGTTGTTTAGTTGTCAGGTTCAAATTGTGCAAAATAAAATGAATATTTTGATAGTGGGGATTTATTCTTACATAGCACCATTTTTTTAATGCTGGGAATAAGTTAAAGGACTCTTAGGAATGGTAAAATTCTTTTGACTCAATACTAGCTCTAGAAGGGGTAGTAACCATATTTGATGATGATACAGATAATGTTGTTTTCAATTATTTAATTAACTCTATTTTCAAAGTGGAAATTGATATGAACTGGTTTGTAACCATATCAAGAGCCACAATAGATGTCAAGTGAGCTAAAAAAGTTAGTGATTTGTATGAAGTTAGAGGCATTAAATGACCAAAAAGTAGGAGATTTATGTATGGATAGTAGTAGGAAAAATTAAGGCTTCGGCTACAAGAAGTAGTTGAAAATAATATCTTAATGGAAGAAAAGACAAAATTGATAGAAGACAATGATTATGGGATGTTTTTAAAGTTTCACACATGCTCATCTTGGAGACACCTAAAGAGAAATTGTCACCTATGAGTTTTGGAATTGCTTCCTATCTTTTGTCTAAGTATAAAGAATGTTTGTAAATAGAAAATATCCAAATTATATTTGTATCTATTTTTTAATCAAATTTTGACAAGTATTCTCTTGTCTGAAGCTTGTTGCAATCCATCTCTATAAAAGTGTTCCCAAAATGTAGTGTTAGGGTTTGAAATCTATTTTCTTTCAGTGCTAATGCTATTTGGAGTTGGTCCAAAAGATTTGTGTCAATTGGATGTTGTTTA
The DNA here is from genome assembly GCA_028749045.1 of Cupressus sempervirens. Classification (NCBI taxonomy): domain Eukaryota; kingdom Viridiplantae; phylum Streptophyta; class Pinopsida; order Cupressales; family Cupressaceae; genus Cupressus; species Cupressus sempervirens. Next base: position 271,581,477 of record CM053793.1, on the reverse strand, counting down.
AAATCAATATCTCAAGAACATAGTGATTAGTGAATGAACTACATGTTATATTTTGAGTTTTATTTTGAGTTCTCAATAAGATTAACACAAAAGTAAATTTCTAAATGTATGTGTCTTTAAATTCTATCTCTATTTTCATATATTTGTCACTTTGAGATTAAGTGAGCAAAGTTCATTTTAGTTTAATGCAGCTTGGATAGGTTGTATATCAATTTGTTGTAGCTTTTAATTCAAGAAATTAAGTAAATTCTTCTATCAATTAATAGGGTTTCTAAGTATATGGGAGGGATATCATAAGAATGGGATTTAGGGTTAACAGAGCTGATATACTTAATTTCAAGTCAATTAAATAGATCAAGATTTACTTATATGAATTTGTCTAATAAAGGATAAGCCATTAGTCATCAATTGGGATGCAAATTAAGGCAGTCATTTAGTTGCATAATTTACATTTTAATCAAATCAATTTTCAAAATTACATAAGAATAGATTACATGTTGGTATTCACAAAGTTTATTATAATAGCTTTTAGTTTATAGTTGGCTTCTGTAAATCAATAGTTAATTTCAATTTCAAGAAGATATTAGACCATTTTCTACTACAAGGGATGAATAGTGGGTGAAGAGAGTAAATAAAAGATATAATACCTAGGTGTACCTACCTTGGCCTACAAGGCTTAAAGTGTAATGAGAACATGTGTCTGTTAAGTTGATCTAGATCCAAAATAGGTTTTGGTGAAGTTGAGAAATAACTAACCCCTAGGTATCTAACTTTATTTTGTATCTTGGTGTTATTTTAGATTTGTAGTTCTAAAATAGCAACAAAATGGTGACTATGCAAGGGAGCTGTGAGAAGAAAATCATACATGAAATGTTGGAGTCTTTGGTGTAAGTTGTACAGTTGTAGTCATATGTCTAGTTGTCTTTTATGCCTATATTTTGTATTGGTAACTTTCAAGAATGATAAACCTTGAGAATCTAAAAATTCCCAAGACCATAGGAGCTATATGATGTAGGATGTGTTTGCATAGTGCATTTTTGCCAGATAGAGTTAATATTTCCCAAAATACACTATAGTAAAGTTATTCTAGGTTGGGCCCTCATATCAGATTGAAATTTTAGGCATATTTTTCTCATTATATTTTCATGTCTTATATGTTGGAAATAACAATGGGAAACTAAATACTAAGAGGTGGGGGGTGAATCAACACTTCAAAATTCTAACTATAAAACATTGACCACACATCCATATCATCATATAACATATAAAATAAAATAGCTAACTACGTCATAGCATAAAAAACATAAAGTAAATGTAACATGTGTCACGATATATTTGGTTAACTAGAAACCCTCCAATGCAAAGGTAAAACTAGGGTGTGGATAACATCGACAAATCTTCACTACGTAATACAATTGTAAAGTGTATCCAATTAAGTTTATAATTATTCAAGATTATAAACTATGATCTACCCTATGAAAGGTCTTCCTTGTTAAATGCTTATAAAGACTATTAAATATTATCCTTGTAAAGGATTTCAATGCACTGCTAAAAGTGTACCGTGTTAGAGGACTTTAACTCACAATAAAGAAAGCACCTTGTTAAAGGGTTTGTAAAAGCTTGTTATGAATACTTTGTTAAGATATTTTCTCTATATCACCTATTAGGATGATTCAACACCATGATCCTTTGATTAGCATTCCTCTTCTAGATATCAGATCTCCACTTTCCAAGTATTCCCTTGATCCTTTTGATCAAATATGTCTCCTTTGTCCTCTAACTACTCTGCTCTATTCTCTCTAACTAATTATTTAATTTATATATCTTCCATAACCTTCATAGTCACCATGAATGCTCTCTCTCTGCACTTAGCATTCACAAACATCATACATCACACTCATAAACACTTTAGGGTTTATCTCCTTAAGAAGACTCGAGTAAACTAGGTTTAGGTAGGAATCAACGATCATGATTCATCTATTTTCCCACTTAATACATCCCTTTTTTTATTGGTTTCATGCATTGGGATTCTCAATATGCCTTCATATATATCTTCTATAATCATAAAAAATCCTTAGGTCAATACAAAAATTGATTGCATAGGAGTTTGTGCCATTATACGCAGCTATGCCAAAAAATATCTACTCGGTACCATAAAGCTCTGATGCTCAACATCCACTATATCTTAAATGCTCTCACTCAACTCTTGAATGAATCAAAACAAACTATTTTACTTGGCACTTGAATCACATGACATGTATTACTTGCTTTGGAACTTGAGTGACTCGACATATACTAGTGCCCGATACTAACTATGTATTGCTTGACATGTATTATCTAGAAACTTATGCTTAGCATAGACTACTTACTCGACATGCACTAAGTTCTGTTAAGTAATGACTTAAGTGTTTTGACACTACCTTGTCAAGGCCAAAATGAGATCAACAATCTCCCCCTTTGATATGAGTGAGAAAAAAAACTTTGTCATGCATATATATCTTAACTATGAACATAACTTAGATAACCTATCTACATTACTCAACTCTCATTAAAATTTTAGAAATTTTCAAAATTAATGACATGACTATCATACCTTAATGCATAAATACTCATAACTCCCTCTGAGTTGGTATTCCTTCCTATAGCTGAATTTTGTACTCTTGTTGAGTAAATGTATGTTCATTTGTTGTAATCTATTTTTGGATAAGTACTCCTAACTCAAAATTTTACTATGCCTTTCATCTGATTTCTAATTCCCCTTGTGATCAGTTTACTTTCCCCCTTCTATCTTGTTCCCCCTTTTTTGACACTTATGTCCTAGGTGGTACATTGATAGTGTTTTTATGAAAAAAAATTGTGGATCTCTATGTGATTATCTTCAACGTTGAATCCTAGTTATTGCATGCTACATCTTGAGATTGATATTGAATATCTAGATGTGAAGCAAGGTAAACTAAGCTTGACATGTGTACAGAGATGATTATCTTTTTTCATAAATGTTTTAGCAAAGGCTACTTCCTTATGCAATACTTCCATGTGTGGGGTCAACATTTAGTGTATACTAATCAAGGTATTGTTAATGTTTGCATCTTGTATTTGTAATGCACCTAACTAAAGTTTAGTAGAAAAAATCTTTGAAAATGATCTTGACTTTGACTAGGAGATAACTTAAGAGTATTGCCTATTGTTTGTAGGCCTCCTTGCAATTGGTGAATACCTCTGTGTACCTCTTGTATGAGTAAATTTACATTGCAAAGCTTAGTGTAAAGAGAAAATATATTCTCCAACACCTTTTTCACATCCTCCATCTTAGTTGCCAAGTCAACCTATTTGAGTGCAATAGAACTAGAAATATTTTCAAGAACCTTTGAGTGAAACTTCTTCTTAGACCATTCTAGGAGTTTAAAAATAAAGTCTAGGTCTTGATCCCTAACTTTATCAACTATGTTGACTAGTTTCTCAGTAATAGGTTTATCATCATTAGGCTCTAGGAGACTGAATGCATCAAGAAATATCTCTTTGATGACATGTAGCCACTTGCTTCTACTTGTGCTCCCTTCTAAGAAACTCTTATTATTTCTTCCTTTGAAGAGCTTCATTTAGAAGGCTCATCTTCTCTATCGTGATTGTTGTAAGATCAAACTTGGGTATTTGAATCACCTTATCTAAGTTGACATATCCATAAGATGTATCTTCAAAATACTTAGATGTGCTATGAATAGGCCTTGATGCTTGTAGGGATGTAGCATTTGTACTCAACCCTTGAAGAGTTTCATTAGTAAGAGGAGTAGATATAAAAATTGGTAGGGTAACCAATGTCTGTATAGAAATTTGTTCCTTTGACTTAGTAGTCAAAACTGACTCTTCAGTCCTATCTTTCTCCTTCTCTTTAGTCTCACCTTCACCTTGCATATGTGAGATAGGTGCAAGGATGGCTTCCTGACCTATGTGGACTTATGTCCCATCTTTCTCAATAGTTTCCATTGCTTGTATTGAAGTATTTGGAACTAATGTACTAACAACTGGTGGTACTATATCCTTCACCTAATATGGCACAATAGGCATTGCAATTTGTGCAAGGTAAACTTTAAGAAAGCCACCTCCAAAAAGAGATATAAAATATTGGTGAATCTTTCACTATTTTGAAAAAACAAAATTATTTCTATTGGTGAATCTCTTAATTTTTTATTCTAAATATGATTAATATTGGAGATTATTTTTGAATCATAAATTTTTTGTATAAAATATTAACGAATATCAATAATAATAGGAAGCTCATTAATCACCATGGATTATTAAAAATCTAAATTGAACAATTTTTTACCTCATGGAACGTTATGAGGATCATTACATATACTTTAAATCAATAGTGAAAACTAAATATTGGTGATATATCCCTAAAGTAACTAATAATTATTGGTCAATTCAATTTAATTTCTCCAATAATATATTATATTTAGGTGACTCAAATCTAATCATGCAATGAATATTGTGGCAAATATTTGAGTTAAAAATTTTCAATAAAATAAATTGTTGATCGATTTTAAATATTCTAGAACTAAATTTTATAAAAATATGGTGATTTAGGTTGTATCAAATCTTAAATTATTAGCCAAATTGCTAGCCAAAAAAATCTAAAATTAGCCAATTTGCGAATATTAGCCACTAAAAAATACCTTGAATTTGTGTATTAGTTCTCACACTTGCCTATTCAATATGTGAACCTTTCTCTCCTTTCTCCTTGTGTTCTATAGATTTAGGGGGCACAATGGATGTGTCTTGTGATTTCTCCCTTGCAGATGTCAATTTTGCCTTCTCAATCTCATTCACTCTCACAAACATAGGATTGCTGCTTAGTTTGGCTAATGTGGTCGAGTCTAAAAAAAGTTCCTTAAAATCCTCATTAGTGAAGGGCTTGATGTTATAAGAAGATTACGAAAATCCTTAATCTATATTTGTTCTTGGTGACTCACTTGGTTTGCATGTGGGGGACTGGCACTTAGCACATGTACCTCCAGTACATTTTGATCATTCTGATGCTTGTACTCATTTATGGCCTCTACTATTTTTGCTATTTCAGTACCTCCCACATGACATTCCTTAACTTTGAACTCTTGTCCCTTTTCATATTTCTCTTTTCTCACATCCTTGATAATTTGGCCACTTGGTTTTTCTATTGTTAACCCATAGATAACTTTCCATATCTGGCTACCCTATTTGAAAACCTCTTTAGTCTTATTTTGCAAAATATTAAATACTCCATATTTGGGGGGAAATATCTCCTTGAATTTGTTCATAGATTTTTTCATAATTTCCTTATCCAAGGCTAGCATTACTCTACCAACTGTAGCCTCTGTAATTTGTCTCTCTATTGTGAAACTATATTGCCACTTCTACTCAACTTAGTCATAAAGAATCTTTTGTAATGAGTTGGAAATCTCTATAGGTGTGGTCTCAAATGTTTCCATCATTTCATAAATGGCTTCTTCTACCTTATTTTAGTCAATCTTTCCTAGCTTATCAAATACAACATATGTAAACCCAAATAGATCTTAATTATTCCTATTGTCATCACATAATTTATCTATATCTAATTAGGGATTGTGGCTTACCACTTGAAATTGATTTATATCATCTGATTCTATCCTCTCCGCATATGACTCAGATGGAGAAGTGTATTTTCTCCTTAATCTCTTCTTCTTCTTTGGCTCCCTCCCCTCTATTGCAACAATAGCTCTTTTCCCTTTAGGCTTATCACCCTTTATGGTTTCTTAAAATTTGCCCTTGTGCTAGACATGGTAATAGGTACTGTAGGATATTTTTGTTTTACAACTTTCTTTGGTTTATCTACTATAAACTCCTTTGACTTCCTCTTCTTCTTATCTGGTTTCTTAGGTTCTTCTTCATCTTCTTCTTCCTCAACACCTTCAACATTTTCTTCTTCTTGGTCTTCTCCTTGTCCTAGAGTGAGTGCCAATGGAGCTTGGGTGTGATTTTCCTCTTCATCATATTCATCATCTTCTTCTTCCTCCTCTACCCCTTCACGAAATCTCTCCTTAATATTTTCCAAATGCTTATTCTTCTTCCTCGTCACAATAGTTGTCTTCAAATTAATTGTGACCCTAGATTTGGCTTCCTCATAGTTTCCAAATGAGGTGGCACTCTTGCCAAATTCCTTTGCTAGTAATGTTGTAATAGATGTTGATACTTCATCTACATTGATTTCATAAGGCAAGGGCTTCAACCATTTGACCCTAGGAATAGCTTCCTATAAATATGTGTAATTTTCATCAAGTACAAAGCATACATCATTTATGTATTATTCAACTAGTGATACATGAATCCTTAGCTTGTGTTTCATAGAATTCTCAAAGTCTTCAATGTATCTTGTCATTGTTGTTTCAAAATTGTCTCCAAGGTGCTCAATTAAATCTACAATGTTGTTGGCCTATTGTTCTTCCACACTACTTGACCAAAGGTTGGAAAGGTATTTTGCACATAGAAGAATATGCAAACAAGCAATGAATCAAATTTAAATTGTGCACATTTTGTCTTCCTCATAGCCTCCAATTTTTTTGATTACTATTGAAGTTGCAACCTAGCTAGGTCATAAGTGTGGTCCTTCTTCACTATCTTTTATCTTAAATCCATAGCCATGAATGAAATATTGTTCAATCTACTAGATTGGAAGAACTTGTGATAAATTACTCTCACTAAAAATGCAATTAGGGAATCAAACATTATGTCTATCGACATTCCTCTCTTATTCCATACTGCCCTTATATTTCTCTCAATTACCTCATTTGTATCACTTTGCATGGTTTTAGGTCTGTCCAAGGTTTGATACCCTAATACTTGGTTGATTATCCCTTTGGTGATCTTAATGGGTCCATTTTCCAACCAATATGAAATTATTAGGAATATGAATTAAAACAATGCATATCCATTCATTCTTGAAAACTTGTGGAAAATCTAGCACCTGATTTAACCCTTTTCATTCAACAATCTTATACCCTTCCTTCAACACTCTATCATCACACATTTTTCTATTTGTGTCTCTTGTTTCCATATCACCTTCTTCTCCAATCTTTCTTTTGTAGAAACCTCTCACATATTGGATCATTAAGATTTTAATGGTATCATTGATAGTGCACTAGATGGGTCTCCCTTGTATGCTATCTTAGGAATAGCTCATAAGGATTGTTTTCCTACATCATTACTAATTTATTTCACATTAAAAACTTCTTTCCCTTCCTTCTAACATTCATAGAAGATCTAGATGCCATTTTATGTAACTAGGGTTTACAAATTTTCAAACTGCATAACTCAGCACTAGTGAAATACATTTGGAATCTAAAAAATGACAACAAGTAGTAGATGAATCGAATTTTTAAAAACTTGAATCTTTCTCCTTAGTTCTCCTTATTCTCTTTGTGTTCTCTTCAATCTTTGGTAAATGTAAATCAATTGAAAATTGACTATATAACCCTTGATATTTGATAATAAATGCTTTATGCTTATACAATTGTAAGCTTAGCTACCATAGGAGTTCACACTCACTTGGATTAAAAATGTTTTCCACTACAATAAGAAACCATAATGAGCTGAGAGAACACTAACATGGTTCCATCACTTGGCAACAACTAAAATTCTATTCTCACTTAGCAACATCTGTAGGACTTTTCATGCACAAAAACAACATGAAAAATATCAAAACTATAGATTCATTCCTGGTTTAAAGCAATACATTGCATATTAATTCATGCATATATGATATTTCCAAATCTTAAATTCTTTGAAGTTGTTGGCCTAAATTCTCATGTGCTTGAAATTTTGCCAAAATATGTGAAAATCCATAAAAAGTTATGTTTATCCTTGGTTAGGGTTTTTGAATTTTGTGTAACCCTCATAGAAAAAGCCTAAGGGTAAAACATTGTTTTTTAAGGTCAATTGAGTTGATTCAAAATCAATTTTCAATTCAAAAAGGGATATGTGAAAAATGTTTTATGCTATATCTTTATATCCCTAAGTTTTGAGCTAATGCTGAGTATATATTTCATGATCTCTTGTGTCTTTTAAGTCATAATGTTGTAAAGTCTCTATGATTGCAACATCACTCTATTTTTATCACTAACCCTTTTTAAAGTTATGAGGAGGCAAAAATGTCTATTCTTAACTTAGCACAACTTTGCATTGGTTTTTGTTAACATCCATGTTAGAGGAACGAATGAGAGAAACAAGGAAGAGCACATGATCGCAAGACATTTTAGACTTAAGGAATTTTCAGTAGTAATGTTTCAATAAAGGGGAGAAGTTAAGTTTAAACAATCATTGCAAGGTCAGGGGTAAGAAATTATTAAGGATATCTTAAGTTATGATCATGCAAATAGAAGGAAACAATTAGCAAAAATGACTGCACAACATCGCAAAGGGTTAGATAAAGTATGAAGATTAAGCTTTGAGAATGTGGGAAGGAAGTAATGGTTAAGAGTTAATAGAAAGGACATCTTTGAAAGTGAGTTAAGTAAACCTTAGGTTAATAGAGTGTGGTTGCGAAAGCTTATAATCATGCCTTTGCAGGGTCACTTGCTAAGTTAAACTTTTAAACTTTGAAATAATGATGAAAAGAAGGAAGTCAAGTTAAAACCTTGTTCACATGATGGTATTGTTAAGTATTGAAGGATATTTCTATGTTGTGAAATCATGAATGAAGCAAAGTGATAAATTAAGTTGCAATGGAGTGATCAAGTGATAATGCAGTTAAGTTTTTATACTATTGCAATATTGCTTGCGGTAGTGATTGAATCAAAGTAAAGGTTGCCAAGGGACAAATGCTCAAGATTGCATTGTTGCAAGGTTTAACTACAATTACAAATTTTAAATTGCAAACCTGCAAAATTTGTTTAGAATAGTTAAGGTTAAAGAATAGGACAATTTCACAAGGGTTTACATAACAGTTAAGATAAAAGGTGTGAAATTGTGGAAAGAGATAATGGTCAAACAAAATAGTGATTGCATCTTTGTGGATTAAGAGTCAAGTCTAAGAAATAATGATGCAAATATGCAAACAAAGAAATTGTTGTAGTTAGAAGTGTTTATCACACTCTCATAGATTTCCATGACCAGTCAGAATATTAAGTTGTGACATTGCAAAGTGTAGTAACAATCATGGAAAATTCTTGGCACAACATCACATAGTTAAAATGTTTGTCATGACTGGCAGTTGTGAAGGAGTGATAAGGTAAAAATATAAAGCATCACAATGTCACAAGGATAAAAGGTTTTAGGGTATAAATTGTAGAAAATATGGAAAATGGTAAATAAAGCACTCATTGCCAGATTGTAGTAGTTAGAAAGGTAAAGTGAAAACAATCTAAAAAGTGATAGGATTATCTAATGAAAGAATCCCTAGGAGTATTAGAAAGGTTGTTAAACCTAAAATGTGTTTTAATGGTAATAAACATTTAACACATGATTGGGGAAGTGTATTTTTTCTTGAAGAATATATTGTCATTATAATGTATGGATACCCTCAGCCACCCCACATTTTACCTGATTTGTAATTGATAGGCTAGAAATTGTAGAATTTTTCTTGTAGTTAATTTGATTGAATAGGGAGTATTTAGGGAAATTTGGTCAAGGAAAGGACCTTTCTATGTAAATGTACCAAGGTGGGAGATTTTGAAATAGGCAAGAATGCCATAGAAGAGATTGATGCCTACCAAAGAAGTTACAAGTCACCAACTAGACTAGCTAGAAGCTATGGCTCTTGCAATGTAATTAGACATGCATTCAAAAATATGAGAGGATATAATTTTCCCCCTACAAAACCTATGTGGGAAGACGATGTCATTGTTGATAGGTAATGAAGATGTCTATAGCGAAAGGATCATAGAGTATAGAGACATTGTTAGTTTTGAATATGAGATTAGAAAAGAAGATCCATCCTTGAAGGGATTCCACCCTAAGGAAAACTACTGGTCAAGACTAGATAAGTGTCTCGTAAATTTTGATGAATTAGCATTAAAATTTCTTGAAGCAATCAGAAAGAAAGTTAATCCTAAGTATTCAGATGATGAAATTTTTGTTGAGGTCACTAATGATGAGGATCAACCTGAAGAAGATGAACCTGAAGAGGGAATTCTTGAGAGGTCTGAATGGAAAGATAGTATAAATAAATGACAAAAGATGGTGGAAGTACCACAAAATCCTCAACAAAAGGCCCTCCAAATTCTACCAAGGGGTAGTATTTATATTTTGATGATATTAGGAGATGATTTTTGGTATCTAAAGGATGAAAGCATGAACAAAGCACTAAAAAATTTTAGTTGTAAGCTTAGATGATTAGTGATAGAAGCATAGAAGAAAATGAATTCATGAATGATGAAAACTTCATCAAAACAAAAGAGTTTAAGAGCTTCCTCTTCAAATTATAGAAAAATGAATTGTCGTAGTAGATGAAGCTAGATGACTTTGATGAGATAGTTTTTTAAATAACAAGAGTATGACCTTGCCTCATTGTAAGAAGAAGTGGAATGATTGCCTTCCCAGGATGGTGTTAGAAACAATAGTCCACCAAGATAATTGAGGGGCCAAGGGGGGAGGGGGTTGAATCAGTTATCCAACAATTAAAACATTTATCTTTTTTAACTAAAATTAACCATTCATCCAAAGTAAATAGAAACCATAATAAAATGCACATAAAAAATTAAACTAGATATGTTTCCCCTTGATCAAAGGAAAAACCCCAGTGGGAATGATGCCGAAAAGATGATGTACTAATATAAATATTCCTTTTTAGGGGATGGAGCCCAATAGGAGTCTATTAAAACATTTAGTACAATGAGTCCTTGTTAGGAGACCTTCAATCCTTGTTAAGAGACTCCAACCCTGTTAGGAGTTGTAGTATAATGTATGCAAGAAGAGCCTGTTGCCCAAACATGCAATTTCAACTACAAGAAGAGCTCACTACTCAAACAAGTAATTTATTGTTATCTTCTCCTTTCCTTTGTCTTTTCAACCAGACCAATCACTATTAGACCTTGTAGACTAGGTCACCAACCTCAGATCCAAATACCAAACCTTGGATCACTCAACAAAACCTTGGCAATGAATTTTCCTTCACTTTCACACTACTCTGCTCAACTTCACATTCTGCACTCTCTACTACTTATTGTTAGTTATCAGATCATATTCACACACACCATGATAGAGGAAAATGTCCTTCCTTTATATTAAGTCCTCAAAACAATTTCTTGAGTTGGTTGTTATACATTCTCAAATAATTATTATAGGACCACATTAAGAATGTGTTAAACTTAGCGATAACATTAATCTTCCACCTTGTAACTTGAATAGATTTTTGTACATGAAATATTATGATGAGTGATCTTAGCCACATCATCACCAACATGTCTTCTTCATATCCTCTACCTTGATCCTCAAGATATCAAATCTGCTAAGAGATATAACAAGTTTACCAAAACATGCATCTATAAACTCTATCTCAGAACAAACATCACCAAAACTTACATAACTTCTTCTAGACATATCCTTTCTTCTTTTGATTCTCAAAAGTATCTCTCGTAACCTTGAGTGGTTATTATGCTTGACTAGCCATCCGTACCAACTTGATCTTTTAGTTGTTCTTCTGTTAGATACCATAAGAAGCTGCCATGTTGACATCAATGAAAAAATTAGTAATGAATGTAACATATAATCATAATACTACTTCCCCATAAGAATATCATTGGCATTCATGCTTCCAACAATCTTCCCAATCTTCCAATAATCTTTGCCTTTGGCATTGATTTCAAGATAGATGTAAAACATCTAGTTCCAAGAATACCACCAAAAGACTAACTGTCCATCTTTAAATCTTCTTCATCAATCATTCTCCACCATTGATATACCTCAATATTCTCTATACCAAACTATTATTCCTCATATTGTGCTTATTCTGAATATCTTTCTCAATATATTATTTTTCATGCCAAACTTCTCCCCCATTAACATCAATGTCAAAGGTTTTAGCAACCAACATGTCTTCATAAAACTCTACAACTGATACTTTCTAGCTCAAGTGTTAAAAGACACCATTCAAAATAATATCAACAAGAGTCCTAAATGAATCTGTCTATCATAGATACTCCCCCATTTAGGAAGCATCAACATTTAGTCCAGACAAACAATGGTGCTCTATTAACCTAGACTGATGCACTCTTGCATTTTCTACTCTAATGTAGGAAGGAGCATAATGCCAAGCATACCTTGTAAATAATCAAAAGTCTCTTTGGGAAGAGGCTTAGTGAATATATCTACAATCTTCTCTTTATTGCTCACATACTCCAACCTAATTTCCTTTTCTGCAACTTTCTCTCTCAACATATGACACTTAATAGAAATTTAATTAGTCCTTGAATGTAACATTGAATTCTTAGAAACATTTACCATGCTTGTGTTGTCACAATGTATAACAACATGTTCATTCATTTCTATCCTTATATCGTTCATCATCTACTTCATCCAAATGACTTGATTGAAATTATTTTATGTTGCAATATACTCTTCTTCTTCTGCACTTTGAGATGTACAATCTCAGTTCTTACTTAACCAAGAAACCAATATTCCTCCAAGAATGAAGCCTCCTCCACTAGTGCTCTTTCTATCATCTATACTGCCTGCCCAATCTACATCAATGTAAGTACTTAGAGTGAAATCATTAGATATTTCATAACATAATCCAAACTCTAATGTTCCTTTCAGATATCTAAATATCCTTTTTACTATGGCATAATATGCTTCTCTGAGATTAGCCTAGAGTCATGGAACAATTCCAACTACATTTTCTATATCTAGCCTTGTGTCAGTTAGATATTGCAATGCTCTAAACATAGATCTATACTTCTTCTGCTCAACAATAGGTGTCTTATCCTTTGTAGATAACTTGTGTCTAGTTACCATAGGTGTTCCAATGGGTTTGTATATTTCCAAACCAAACAGTTTTAGTAAATCCTTTAAGTACTTAGTCTGAGATATAAAGATTCCTTCTTTATTCTTTACAATCTGCAATCCTAGGAAATATTTCATCTCTCCTATCATAATCATTTTAAATTCTTTCTTCATTTATTCTGCATAATTTTTACTTTCTTCATCATTTCCTTTAGATATAGTGCCATCAACAAATATTACCGAAATCATCAAACCATCATCAATTTCCTTCCAATACAGATTACTATCTACCATAGCTTTACTATATCCAGGTTTTTTCAAATGTTTGTCCAACCTTGCATACTAGGTTCTAGGTGCTTGCTTCAATCTATACTATTCTTTCCTTAGTTTGCATACTATGTCCTTGTCATCTATCAAAGGAAATCCTTTGGGCTACTCAATGTATACGTCTTCTTCAAGTTCTCCATTCAGGAATGCTGACTTGATACCCATCTGATATACTTTGAATTTCTTTTGTGCTGCATAGGGTAAGAATAATCTTACTACTTCTATTCTAGCCATTGGAGCATTAAGTATCCCCATAATCTATTCCTTCTTTCTATGTTTAACCTTTACATACCAATCTTTCTTTGTTCCTTACAACTTCTCCTTTCTCATTCATCTTGTTCCTGAATACCCATTTAGTTCCTATCACATTCTTGTCTACTAGTCTAGGGCCCAATTTCCATGTCTCATTCTTTACTATTTGATTCAATTCCACTTTCATAGCGGGTTTCCAATAATCATCTTTACATGCTTCATCTGTAGTCTTAGGCTTAACTTGAGGTATTAGGCATAGTTCTTCATTTACTCTATTTCTTTACATCACATTTTTGTCTTTGCTTTTGATGATCTTTTTGGATGGGTGATTCTTTATCATATTCTTTCCAGAAGTAGGAGTTGCTATCTCAACTCTTGACTCTTCTGAAGGTTTTGAGCTCTATTCCTACCTTGGCTCTCCTTCATTCTACAAATCATTGTTAGTCTCAAGAAATAGCTCATCATTTCTTGGCTTGGTAATAACATTATCATCTAAATTTTAATCAACTATTCTTTCTTTTATTCAAAATTTCTCATCAATTCTCACATTTGCAGTTTCCATAACAATCTTAGCTCTCTAATTATAACATCTATAAGCCTTTCTTTTCAATGAATAACCAAGAAACATACCTTCATCACTTCTAGCATCAAAATTACCAATGTCATCATCTCTCTTTATTAAAACTTACTTCCAAATATTCTAAAATACTTAACTATAGGTGAGTGACCAAACCATAGCTCATAAGATGTCTTGTTTTTGTCTTTCTTGACTTGCACTCTATTCATAGTGTAGACTACTATATTCATATCTTCTCTCCAAAATGTCTTGGATACATCATTCTCTGCTAACATGGCTCTTGTAGCTTTTGTAACTAACTTGTTTCTTCTCTCTACAATGCCATCTTATTCAGGTGTTCTAAGAGCTAATAGCTATCTTTTAATTCCATTTTCTTCACAAAACATATTAAACTCATTTGATGTGAATTCTCCTCCTCTATCTGATCTCAAACATTTAATCTTCATACCAGATTCATTCTCAATTGTATTCTTCAATATCTTGAACTTGTGAAATTCCTGATATTTCTCTTTAAGAAATGTAACCCACATCATTCTAGAAAAATCATCACCTAGAATCATAAAATACTTTTCACTATAGAATCCTTTAGTCTTTGTAGGACCGCTAAAATCTATGTGTACAATCTCCAACTTCATTGTAGTGGTAAACATCTTGTTGGGAAAATAAGTTATATTATGCTTTGCTAAAACATATTCCTTGCAAATTGTGTTAGTATGCTTTACAATCTTTGGCAAATCTCTAACTGCAAACATTCTACAAGTCCACACAATACTATGAAATTTTATATGACAAAATTTCTTATGCCATAACCAATAGTCATCTAACTTTGCAACCAAACATGTTATTTATATAGGATTCAAGTTAAATATGTTACCCCTATATCTGGTTCATATTCCAATTACCTTTCCATCTTTATCTTTGATCATGCATGTGTTTTCTATGAACTACAACTAGTGACCTTTGTCCAATAGTTGTCCAACACTCTAAACATTATGTTTTAAACCACCAACAAAGTATACATCATCAGTGTTAGTTTTACCATCAAGAGTTATAAACTCAATACCTTTTACTTGGCATGCTACATTATTTCCATCTCTGACAATTTCTCCATCCTGACTTTTGAAGTGAAAAAAACTTGTTCATGTCACTAGTCATATTATGTGAACAACCATTGTCAATTATCTAATTAGATTTTCTTCTCAACCTATGATACCAAAGCTACCTTCTCTAAACTCTATTTTTTAATTGCCACAAGTTCAATTTCATCATCACTAGCACTTAATGGTTGTTTATTAGAATCATTATCTTCATTTGCATACAAACACTCTCTATTTTTTCTAGGTTTATGATTTTCCTTATACTTTTTCTCCTTTTTAGGGCACTTAGATGCATAATGAAAATATTCATCACAAGTCCAACATTTAAAGATTTTCTTACCTCCCTTTTCTCTTCTTACCAGAAGGGCTACTCCTTCAATATTCAAGGCATTGAAAGCTATCTTTGTTCTAGTCAATTCTCCAGGCTGTCTAAGTTCATTCTCAACTGCTTCAAGTTTTCCAAGAAATGTCTCCTCTGTGAAATATTTGGTACAAGATATCGACAATTGTGTAATCTGAATTTTTGACTTAAATGGTGTTGTTAGAGTCTTCAATATCTTCCATATAACCTCATCATCTTCTTTGTTTTCTCCTTGAGATTTAATACTTGTAGTAATAGCCTGCCTATATATGTTCTTACAGATTCATCTTCCATCATTTTAGCATCTTGAAATGCACAAATCCAACTTTGTAGCCTCAACTTCTTAGAATGTGAATCACCTTCAAAACTATTTTTCAAACCTTTCAAATCAAATGTGAAGTAGCATGTGATTTTACCCGATTATACTCAATTAAGTGTAGTAAAATAGTGCTTCCCTAGCTCTAATGTAATACATGAAAAGATCTCTTTCTTCCTCATTGCAAATTTCCAAATATCTTTCAACAATGACTATTCTCGCTAATTTTTCCAAGATCCAATATCTTGGACCCATACAAAAAAAATGTGTCTTCATCTTTTCTTTCCAACTATTATAATTTATTCCATCAAAATTTGAACTATTTTTCCTAAAAATGTTCGCCATGGATCTCTCAAAGTTGTTAAACTTTATCTTGAAGGACCTGATGCTTTGATACAAACTGTTAGATACAATAGTCCACCAAGATAACTGAGAGGAGGGGGGGTGAATCAATTATCCAAAAGTTAAAACATTAATTTTCTTTAACCAGACTTAACCATTCATCCAAAGTAAACATCAGCCATAATAAAATGTACATAGACAATGACACCAGATATGTTGACTAGGGAAACCCTCGATCAAAGGGAAATCTCTAGAGGGAATGATGCCCACAAGATGATGTACTAATATAAGTATTCCATTTTAGAGGATTGACCCTGTTAGGATTTTATTACAACATTTAGTACAATGAGTCCCTATTAGTAGACTTTTAATCCTTTTTAGCAGATTCCAACTGTGTTAGGAGTTGTAGTACAATGTATGCAAGAAGAACCCATTTCCCAAACATGCAATTTCAACTACAAGAAGAGCTCACTACTCAAACAAGTAATTTATTATTAGCTTCTCCATTCCTCTATTTTATCCTCTATCTTGTCAAATAGACCAGTCACTTTTAGACCTTGTAGACTAGGTCACAAACCTCAGATCACTCAACAAAACCTTGGTAATGAAGTTCCCTTCACTTCCACACTGCTATACTCAACTTCATATTCCACACTCTTTGCTACTTATCATTAGTTATTAGATCATATTCACACACACCATGATAAAGGAAAATGTTCTTCTTTTATACTAAGTCCTCAAAAAAATTCCCTTAGTAAGCTATTAGAACTTCTCAAATAATTATTATAGGACCATATTAAGAACATGTGACACTTAGTGATCACATTAATCTTTTTCCTTGTAACTTGAGTAAATTTTTGTACATGCAATATTATGATGAGTGAACTTAGCCATGCCATCACCAACATGTCTTCTTCATATCCTCAACTATGATCCTCAAGATATCAACTCTACTAAGAGATATAACAAGTTTACTAGAACATGCCTCTATAAACTCCATCTCATAATAGACGTCACCAAAACTTACATAACTTCTTCTAGACTTATCCTTCTTCTTCTAATGTTAACTGCATACACCAAATACTCAGAAGTATCTCCCATAATATTGGGTGGTTATAATTCTCAACTAGTCATCCATACCAACTTGATCTTTCTACTATTCTTCTATCAGATACAATAGAAAACTACTATGTTGACATCAATGACAAACTCAGTCACGAATGTAACATATCATCATAGTAGTACTCCCCTATAAGAATATCATCAAAATTCATGCTTCCAACAATGTTCCCAATTTTCCAACATATGGGGCATCATCTTTTCTTTTGTATTGGACCAAATGAGAAGACAAGATAAGTCTATCTCATTTGAGGATGAAAACCAACTTGGTGAATTGGGAGGTTTTGGGTATAACATAGATGCCCAAACAATGACAATATGGAGTTTATCTCTAGAAGACCATAAGCCTACTTTGATGGAGAACAAATAATCCCTTAGATGGAATGATATTTTTTGGAATGTATGTGCTCTACTTCTAGTGATTAGATCTATAGAATTCATACTTCAATGGCCCTATTGGGTAAAAACAGAAGGGATACTTTGAAAGTATAGCTGGAAGGAGCTTATGAAAGATTCATCAAAGCTAGAAGGAGTTATGAGGAATAAATGAAGAAAACACATATCTTGGAACATGAGACCATTAAGCTAGAAATAGAGGTAGCAACATTGAAGAATACTATTAGAATTGTTACAAAGATCCATGACAAAGCTGTGCAAATAAAAGGTGAAGCACCTTAAAAAGGGAGGGATAAGACCATGCAATATATATTGGTGAGGAAGATTTGGAAGAAAGAAATGATACATAAATAAGAACAATCAAAAACTATTTGATTCACAAAATAAATGAATTGAAAATAGTCTCTCAAAATCTACATAGTAGTCATCTTACATTGGAGGGAGAAAAATATAGATGTTCAGAGGATATTGCTCTATTATCTTTAGTTTTCACTACATGAGGTCCATATAATCTATTTTTTGATAGCTTGGTGCATGAGCTTACACAAAAGAAAGATTTTCGAAAGATAACCATTATAAACACCACAAAAATGATTAATAAAGTGAAAGATCTAAATAGTTTCTTTGGTGGCAAAATGCAACTGATCCAAATTAAGATGAAGATAATTGTTGTAGGTACACCTATTTTTTTACCTTTAATTTTGGATGGTGAAGGAAAGATAAAAGACTGTGTGGAGTGGTCATCTTATGTTGATAATATTCTTGATCATCCTAGGTGTGTAGATTATTGTAATGAAGGAGAAAGTATGACAACAATATATGATATGATTGAATATACTCTACAAAATAGAGATATATATATCTAAAATAAATACTGAGGTGAAGGAAATAATAGATTCCAAATGGAGAAAATGTCTTGATGAGTTATATAGAGTTAGTAATATCACCTAGTCAAATGTTGATATAGATATTGCTATATGGGAAGCCATATCAAGTATAAATGCCTTACCTTTTGGTGATTGTGATTAAGCAATACAAATGTTGTAGTTAAGATGTAATTAATGGAAAAAAGGGAAAAGAAAAGGAAAGGACAAAGACATGATTTGAAGATAAATAGAATTGTGTTAAAGACACTTGTTGAGGATGCCACCTGCCAGTTTTGCAACTTTAATCCAAAGTTTTGATCTAAATAAAAAAAATATTTGAATGTAACTAAATGAAAATAATCTTTGTATTTTTTTTACGAATGAATTTTGACATGTGTCCTCCTATCTGAAGCTTATTAATATACTTCCTATAAAAGGGTTTCCAAGATGTGGAGTTGAGGTACAAAATCCATGTAATTTTTTTTGTTATGCTATTTTGCATTTAGTCCATTAGTCTTTGTGTAAATTTATTGTGATGTATTCATTCCACAAATTTGAGAATACAAGTGAATATTGAATGATAAGTTGTCATGTCTTGAAGTATTTCCGAGTTTATACTAGTATTGTATGATTTTTAAGGAGAATTGATACAAAAGGAATATTTCTACAATATCTATTTTCTCTAAATTCTATCTCCATTTTTATGTGTTGGTTATTTTGGGATTGAATGAGAAAGATTCATAAAATTTAATGCAACTAGGATAGGTTGTTTATCAATTTGTTATTGCTTTTAATTCAAGTAATTAAGTAAATGCTTCAATAAACTGGTAGGATTTCAAATCATATAAGAAGGATGTTCATAAGAATGAAGTTTAGGGTTAATTGATGATAGAATTTATTGTAAGGAAATTAATTAGGTCGATGGTTTATTGGGTAAACTCTGAATACCAATGAATAGGGCACTGATCATTTATTTAGATGCACATTGAAGGAATCATAGAGTTTCATAAAGAATAATATTAAAATGAAATGAAATTTTACTTTATTGGTTGAAGTTAAAGTTGTTGGTCAACACTTATTTGGAATAGTTATTTGTGTGTTATAGTTAGCTATTATAATCAAGAGCTATTTGCAAATTGAAGAAGAATTGTTACCATTTCTACTATAGGGGATTTATTTTTGAAGAAAGAGAATATTAGTGAGGATTTTATAAAGAAAGTATCAAGCATCCAATAATTTCATCCCTAAGGTGCACCTGCCTAAGCTCTATAGAGCTTGAAGTGTAGAGAATCCTTGTGATGTTGTTAATGTTGGGTGCAAATCTAAAGAATTCTTAGTTAAATATAGGAGGTAGCTAAACCTTATACTTTGATTTATCCTTTGCATCTTGGTATTAGGTCTTGTGTTGTCTAGTAGTTTTAAAACACCAAAAGAACTGATGCATGAAATAACTTTAGGATATCAATCGCATACATACCTCTTGATTTCCTAGTTGGGGTGATGTTATCACTTGATCCATTGGATTAAGTGACCTCATATGAACTTGATGTGTATTCTCTCTATTTGCATGTTTTTCTCATCTACACCTTTGCCTCCTCAATATTAACTCTCTTCTCCTTTGTTAATGGATCAGCTACTCGGCATAGGTGACCGTGTAAGATAATTTCTTCTGATATGACCAATCTTCAAACAACAAAAGAATGTAATTACACTTAACCATCTATTGTAGTTTCCTCTACAATGCGTTCTAATGAAATTCTCAGGAACATGACCATACTCTTGATAGTAGTGAAAACTATATCTTGTATTGTGATCCCAATCATACAAATTTCCATTATGGTTTACCTTGACTTGCTTGTTCGATGACCATTTGGGCTTGGACTTGCATTCATATGCCTTGTGTCCATATTTTTTATAGTTTTAAAAATAGATTGTGCAAATATTTGTGTTTTCTTGGTCTTGGTCATGCACTCATGTGCTCGGCATCCTTGCTTGTTGCACTTATAGAAGTTTTGTTTGAATTTCTGCTCAAGGCTTTAATTGGCAGTTTTGCTCCTATAGACATTAGCTATATGACCTAATTTAAAACAATTATAAAAAGTGGGTTTATTTTTATTACCTTTATTTGTCCCTTTTTCACCACTTTTGGATGATTCTCCTTCTTTAGTAGAGTTGTATCCCAATCTAGTAGTATCATTCTTAGATCTTGGTGACTCCATCAATTTCTCAAAGTACTTTATGGCTTCACTAGGTTTGTTAAGATTTTCTCTTTATTCTTTCAATTTATTCTATAGTAGGAAATTTTGTTTCTCCAAGGTTGTAATCTCAATGTCTTTCCTATTTACCTCTTAATTTGCAATCATTAATTGATTCATTGGGTCTAGTTGCATGTTGGCAAGTTTTTGCACATCTGATGTCTTCTCTTCGAGTCTATTAGCCAAAATTATTTTGTCTTCTTCAATCATGACCTTGTATTCTTCAACTTTCATTTTCTTTTTAGTTTTCTCACACAACAATATTGTTTTTGCCTCTTTTTTGATTTTAAGGTTTCTAACCTCTTCAGTCAAGGTATCATTCTTTTCCATCAGATCTGTAATAACTTCATCAAACTCTTGATTAGATTTTCCTTCTACAAATAGTCACTTGGTGTCAATCTCTTTGTATTGAGGGTTATCTTGCTGAATAGACATTTCCTTTCTTTTTCTTCAATGAGTTCTTCAACTCTTCTCTTGTATCATTCAACTAATGTAGAATAAGTTATATTACAATCTTCTAGTTTCTAATAACTTTTCCCAATTTGTAGGCTTCTATCTTCCAGATCTTGCCTCCAAAATTATCAAACTTTCCTTCAAGAGAATTAGTAGTTTGATACCAATTTTTGGGAATAAAAATGGGAAATTGAATATTGATATGGGGGGAGATGAATCAACATTTCAAAATTCTAACTATTAAACATTTAGTACACATCAATCTCATCATATAGCATGTAAACTCAACTAGCTAACTACATCACAACATCCAAAACATAAAGTAAATATAACACATGACACAAGATTTTTCATTACCTAGAAAACCTCCAATGAGAAGGTAAAACTAGGGTGGGAATGACAACTACAAATCTTCACTACTGTAGTTGTAAAGTGTATCCAATTAAGGTTGCAATTGTTTGATCATAAACTATGATCTATCCTATGAATGGTTTTCCTTGTTAAAGGCTTACAAAACTATTAAATATTACCCTACTAAATGATTTAAACACCCTGCTAAAAGTATGCCTTTTTAGAGGAATTTAATAGATAATAAAGTAATGACCCTATTAAAGGATTTGAAACAGCCTATTAAGAATACTATGTTAAGAGGATTTTGTATAGTTTCTCTGTATCATATATGTCTCCTCTATCCTAGGGTTAGGTAGGAATCAACAATTGTGATTCATTCATTTCTCTAATTGGCTTTGTGTACTACATAGGGATTCTCATTATACCTTTGTATATATTTTCTATAATCATAAAAAAAATCCTTAAGTCAGCCCAAAAATAGTTTACATAGGAGTTTGTGTCATTATAAACAACTATACCAAAAACTATTTACTTGACTCTTGAAAGCTATGATGCTCGAAATCCACTATATCCTAAATGCTTTCACACATCTCCTAAATGACTCAACATCAAATATTTTACTCAACACCTAAATCACTCATCATGTATTTCTTGCTCAAGTCTTGAGTGACTCGGTTCATATTGGTGCTCAACACGTATTTTCTAGAAACTTATTTTAGGCATACACTATGTACTTGGTATGCCCTAAGTTCTATTAAGTAACAACTTAAGTCTTTCGAAACTTCTTTGTTAGGAATAAAATGAGATCAACATTTTATCCATAATAAATAAATTTTCCTATTGTGGTTGATGACTCGATACAGTGCATACAGTGACACTAGAAGAAAGTGAGTCATTAAATAGAAAAGTGCACAAGATGTTGAGTAAGGGGTTGATTCGAAAGAGTCTGAGTCCATGTGTTCTATCAACAATATTATTACCAAAGAATAATGGAGGATGTGCACATATTCTCACACTATCAATAAGATTACAAGAAAGTATAGATTTCCCTTGCCAATGATGGATGATATTATGGACTATTTGAGTGGAGTTGTATATTTTAAAAAGACAGATCTAAAGAGTCAGTACCATCAGATTTGCATTAGAGAAGGAGATGAATGGAAGATTTATTTCAAGATAAGGGAAGGATTGTATGAGTAGTTAGTCATGCCTTTTGGGCTAACCAATGCACCAAGAACTTTCATATGGCTCATGAATGAGGTACTGAAGGAGTTTCATGGTAAGTTTGTCATTCTTTAAATAGATGATATATTGATCCTTAGTAAGACATTGGAGGAGCATGTAATTCATATTCAAGAGGTGTTTGATAAGTTGAGGGAAGAAAAATTACTAATAAACTTGAAGACATATAGTTTTGTGAAGGAGTTACTGTACCTGGGATTTGTAGTCTCAACAAAAGGTCTAAAAATAGAACTAGAAAAAGTGAAGACTATCCTTGAATGGAATACTCCAAAAGATTTCTACAAAGATAAGATATTTTCATGGACTTTTAAGAATTTATAGAAAGTCCATAAGAGGTTTTAGCAATATTCGTAGACTCTTGACTAAAACAATGAGAGAAGATAGGAAAGAATTTAAGTGGACTATAGGAGAAAATAAGAGTTTTAATTTGTACAAATAAAAAGTTATAGAGCAACCTATTTTAGCACTTCCAAATTGTAATAAGGTGTTTTGAAGTAGACTGTGATGCTAGTGGTATTGTAATTTGAGCTATTTTGAGCCAAGAAGGTAGACCAATTGCCTATTTTAGTGAGCAATTCAATGATGCCAAAATAAAGTATTCTTCTTATGATCAAAAATTTTATGTTATAATTTAGGTACTAAAGAAGTGGAGATGCTGCCTTCTTCCTAAGGAGTTTGTTTTATATAATGATCATCAAGCTTTGCAATAGTTGAATAGTCAAGGAAAATTAAACCAAAAGAGTGGGATCATATTTTACCATAGACTGAATTTGCATATAATAATTTTTTCAATAGGAGTACTATTAAATCACCATTCTAAATTGTATACAAGAACATTCCTAGAAATGCATATGAAAAAAGGAAGTTGGATAAGGGAGAGATAAGTAGTGGTGAAGAAGAATAATTTTCACTACATTTGAATAAAATTCACGAGGAGGTGAAGAAGCACATTATAAAGATGAATACATACTATAAGGCTAAGGAAGACATCAAAATGAGATATAAGGAATTTCATATTGGAGTTGAAGCCATGGCTCATTTTTGAAATGAGCATTTTCCAATGGGTACGTATAATAATTTGAAAATGAAGAAGTTTGGATGATGCAAGGTCATGAAAAGACATGATTCTAGAAATGCCTATGAAGTGGAGTCACCTAGTGAACGGAATATGTCACTAGTATTTAATTTTTTAGAATCTATAGAGTACCATGAAGGAGGTGATGGCACTAAAGTTGTAGAACTGCAATGGAGTATTATTGTGTAGCAAGTTCAACTGCAAAAGAGATTGAGGAGGCATTAGCTAGTTGTGTTGGAAAGAGTACAAGGAACATAACTTATGAAGAATGCTTGGTCAAATAGAAAGGGAGGCTAGTAGAAGATCCATCATTGCTAGCAAACGAGGAGTTAAATTCTCTTGATTTTTCTCTTAATACTTGAGACATGATGGGGTGAATTCTCAAATTACCCTGAGGGTTTGATGTAGGGGCATCCTAGGTGTGAGATAAATCTTGCATCACCCAAAAAAATGTCCTCTTAGTTATTTCAATAAGGGTTGTCTTAATGCATAGATATTTTTGTGGAGGCTTTCTACTTATTAAGTCAGTCATACGAGCTTGAAATGTTCTAATTTTTGAGGTCATGGTTCATTTTAGATATATTAACATGTCAATAGAGTTCCATGGCTAGATTATATGTATTTTTGAACTTATTGCATATTTTTGGTGTGTAGTTTTTGTATAAAAACTTTAGGATAGGTTTTTAAGGCCCTAGAGGTCCTAGATAAGGATAAAATACTTGATAGATGAGTGCATGTGTGGATTCAAGCCTGTAGATCATGAGTTGAGGTTTCTGAAAAGTGTTTATAATAGCCAATTAGAGCAATAGTTTGAGACTTATGGCCTTCTAAAGTTGCGCTACCTAAAATTTCTAAAATAAATATCATTGGTGCATTTGGCTAACTCTATATGTTTTTTTAGGGTTTGTTAGCCCTAGGTATTAGATTTGAGTGTCTAGAACCTTCATGGGTGGCATAAAGTTGCCTATGTAAGAAAAACATGAACATTGTCTAGAACAGCTCTGGGTGATAGTTTCTAGCTTTTTCTTGCAAATTACTATAATCAAGGTGCCCATGTTGGTTATCATATTGTAATTTTGAATTCTTTAATTCAAAATTTTCAGTGATAGTAAGAAACCCATTGTTTCATTGTTGAACTTTTATGTGTTTGTAGTATTAAGGGGAGTATCCTTCATCAATTTTGAATCAATATTCAATCAAACCTGGCCATGCTATCCCTTTTAAGGTCTCCAATTCTCCTTAAATTTAATATAGCCTAAGATTTCATCCTACGAACATTATCCTAACTGTCCAAGTTCATCAACACCCTCTCCTTTATTCCCTACCAAATGAAATTATGTTGCATAGTTTCTATCATGTCCTTGTATCAACTAGATATTCTAAATAAGGACAAGAAATACACTAGTATATCTTAGAGGGATGTAGAAAGAACCTACAACTATCACTCAATGCTAAGAACCTTCCCTTTTCACCCTGCAAGTTTCCTCAGCATATGTTCAACAATAGTATTCTAGAACTAGGAGGTGACCTTAACTATAAGATGGAGGCCAAGGCACATCTAATGAAAAATAACAACTTGAAAGTTAAATTTATAGGTAAATTATTGTTGAAGATGCATCTCCATATTAAAGAAATATAATTTACTTTTCTCGTAGTTTATATGTTGTCTAGATACTTCAATGTATTGATTTTAAGAGCTCCTTCTGAACCCTATTCTCCCTTATTAAGCATATGGGATACATAAGAAAAATCTTCAACAAATTATTATCAAACCTCAAGTGGGAAAGTAAACACAAGTTTAATACCTTTAATCCTCCCTTAGCTAAAGTAATGGGGTAAAAGTAGAAACATGTGTCACCCTTTTACAAAGGAAAAGGCTAACATCAGAAAAAGTGTTAGACTTCAACAATGTAAAAGTCATATTTATGTTTTGAATTTTAAGTTGGTGTAAATTGATGAAATGTGTATAAAAGGATAAAGTTTATGTATGTTATTTTTTTTTAAAACTTAAAAAGAGAAATAGCATTTTCTTTTTTATAATTTTCAATGACCTTTTTTGATAGTGTTAAAAATTGAGCAAATAAGAGGTTACAGTGCCCACCATAGAAATAACTGCAAATAAATGTTTTTCATCTAAATTTGAAGTATGTTGTTAATGACATATGTATCTAGAACTATCAAAATGAAAATTTCAAAAATATTATATATTTTGTCTATTATATCTATTTTAAGTTGAACTTTTCATAATTTAACAATTTCTCATTCCCACCATCTTTTCCCTAGTAAATCTATGTTAACCATTACAAATGATATATATTATCAAAGAGTGCTCTGTCCTCTACAAAAAATCATCATTTAAATTTTTTTTGGTATCATCTACTAATTTTCATATTTCTTCGAATGTGCATCATCTTCAATGTTGAAATACCTACTTGCAATATTTTACAATTATTGTAATCAATATTGTGTCACCTATAAATTTTTTTTATATTGGCATAATTCTAACCACAAGTTCTATCAAGTAGTCTTTTTTTCAAAAACCCTAATTATAATGATGAAATTTGGCTCTAAAGTGTTAAGTTCTTTAGAATTACAAAAAACATGAAAGAAAGTGCCACATTGGATGACACATAGATAGTTTCGGCTGGATCCAATCCGGTTGAATCAGTATGACTGAAAAGTCATCCACATAAGGTCACATGCGTGAGCTTAAAATTTTTATCTACTTTAAACAATATAATAGGTTATTTCTTTTAAAGGTAAAGATTTATTTTTTAAATTGTTATATTTAATTCAATAAAATAACTTTTTTTATTTTAAAGGTAAAGTTTTATTTTTAATTTCTTATATTTAATTCAATAAAATAGGTTTTTTATTTTAAAGGTAAAGTTTTAATTTTTAAGTTTTTGTATTTAATTCAATAAAATAGAATTTTTATTTTAAAGGTAAAGTTTTATTTTTTAAACTATTAAATTTAATTCATATTTTCATTTGTAGTAATTAAAAAAGTAAAGTTTACATGAAATTTTTTTAATTAAATAAATTTTATTGAAGAAATATATTTGGAAATTAGATTTTTTAAGTTATTTTTGTATTGAAATCGATTAATTAAATTTATTGCTTATTTTAAATTTATTAATCAATTTCATTTAAATCAATTATTAGAATGAATTTAGGTGTTTTAAAATATTATGAAAAGTATTAAAATTATTAAATAGTTAAATTATTTAATTTAAATCAAATATATTTAATAATTTGTTTAATCTAAATTTACCAATGCTTTAATGCAACTACTTGTTTTAAGATTTTGTAGTCTTATAGAAATCAAATATAACAAGCTTCTAACATTGAAAGATTTTTTGCTAAATTGTCTATGATCTACTATTATTTATGTAATTGAATTTGGAAGTCTTTTGTGTCCAAGTGATTTCAAGCTCTCTATTCAAGTTTTTGTGAAATGGGGAATAAAGGGAAAAGAGCAAAAAGATATGATTGAATTAGAGATGACCAGAAGAAAGGATGGACAAAATGTAATATAGAGCCACCAATTGAAGATCCATTGATTGAAGTTGAAGAAGATCCTATTTTAAGGTTCCAAAAAGAAGTAGGACATTAGGAAAGTATGGTTTACAGTTGGAAAATTTGCTAGAGATGGATGAAAACTCTCTTTTTAGAGAAATTGAATCATCTGAATGCATGGTGCCTAAAAGTTCAATTAAGCTACATCTGAAAAATATGTGGGAGGAATTTTTTAAAAATAAATCTCTAAATGGTAAACCACAACTATTTAGGAAAAGATAAATAAGTTTTGTTCTAGAATTGTTAGGTGTGAATAATAAGGAAAGTTCAGAAGATAATGTATGGGAAACAATAGTTCAAAATTTGATAGATGTATTAAATGGCATTGATAACAAAAGTCAAGTAGTTGATTTAAGTGTTTCATGGAGAGCATTGATGACTATGATTATGAGAAAGGACTTGTCATAGAAAAAACAAGTTCAAGCAACTTCTAAAATGCTCAACCTATCTAGAATAACTGTTCAAAGATACCAAAAAAAGAGAAATTTTCTAGATTAGAAAATTGAAAAGAACTAGGTTAATATTTGTCAACTTCCTCAAAAGGATAGAATTTATAATGATGTTAGAAGATAGGTTGTTGAATATTGGACCAGCCAGTCACATGTTTCTTTGTAGTCATAGCACATCCAATATAAAGAGATAGGTATGAAAATAACACATCCAAAATACTTTTTAGTCATAGCACAAAGTGAATTATTTGAAGCTTTCAAAAAAAAATTTGAAAATGTGAAAATTTGTCAAAGAATGCTTGAGAGGTTGCACCCATGTTTTGTATGCATAACTAAGGTACGTGAAACTTTTTGTTGTCAAAATCATGTTGAGTTTCATCTTTATTTGCAATCTTTTAGAAATGATATGGCAACACTTAAGCCATATGTGATAATTCCTAGAAACAAAACACAAATTTTCAAGTCTTTATTATGTGATAATGTCAAAGAGTCAGATGAATTCAATGTACAATGCATAAAAAATACATGTACAAATTGTGGAGAGTTGCAAACATTTTGATATGAAATGGACAATATTGATGTTTCAACACCAATTGTGTAGAATAGATTTGAGTATGAGATATATCGAACAAAGAATGGAGAAGAATTAAAAAAGTAGCTTTGAAGGAGAGATATTTTTCATATGGAAAATTTATGGATAAATTTAGAACTATGATTTATCCACACATCCAACATTTTCATGGTGCAAGATGACAAGCAAAATAGTTTTGAGTTTCAAAAAATTGTTTTCCACTAGGATGTATTCTATCAATTGTAAACTTCTTTAAGAACTGTACTTTTTCCACTCAACCTGAAATTCAAGCTACATATTATCACTGAGATCAAACTGTAATTTTTTTACAAGTTTTCTATAGACATGCGCAATTTGAGATGGATGGGGTAGAAAGTATCCATCCTGATGAATGCATTATCATCAAGGTCTATCTTCATATTAATGATGATAGGGTTCATGATAGGAGCTACATAGCTCATTGTTTTGGAACATTCTTTGATGATCTTGTGAATCATGGGCTAAATGCTTCAGAACATTGGATTTGGTCTAATGGTTGTGCTGGTAGCTGTATTTGAAAGTTGAAGTTTAAAATTTCATGCACATATTTAATTAATTGAACAATTAATTATATATAGATTTCATCACTCATTAATTTAATTTAAATTTTTTCATAGGGAAATTTAAGTCTGCAAAAGAATTGAATTGGATTGCAACACAACATGTGAGATGAAATGTTAAGTTTCTTTGGAAATTATTTGAAACTGGTCATGGAAAAGGAGAGCATGATGGAGTAGGAGCATGTGTAAAGTATGAACTTCAACAATATTAACTTTTAGGTATAATATTGTTATGTACTACTAAAATTTGACGTATTTGACCATTTTCTAGATAATTCTTTTATATTTTGTTAAAATTGATACAAATTTCTTTCCTATATAGGTGCAAAGATAGACAAAGAAAATCAAGTTGTTGAACAATGAAAGTCTTATTTTTCTCCTTGTTACACAACATATAATAAATTATTTTTTTGGGAAGTGAAAGGTAAGGTTTACATTTTTTTTGACATGATTACTTTAATATTTTGGTTATTGACATAGATATTGGCCAATTTAATGTGTTACAGATATTGATTGATCATATCCTTAAAATTATCAACCTTGTGTTGGAATTAGAAGATTACATCAATTGATGACTCTTGGAGAACACAAACCTCTAGTAGTTTAAGTAAGATAAAAATCATGATTTTGTGATGTCTTCATTCAAAAAAATGCAATGGGTCAATGCGAGAATATTGTGAATGACTATGTCTTTGAATAGACATGGAAAAACATAATCAAAAGTATCCCTTATGAAGAAGATTAAAATGACATTGAAATTCATAATTCTATATATTCAGCTAATTATGAACATGTTTCTGATTTAGTTGTTCCAGGTTAGTTTCTACAAATATATTTCATTTTTATATTTACTTGTCTTCATATTTATTTATTTAAAGTTTCGATTATTTTTGTACATTTATAGGTGACATCTTTTTTGTCTATGTGGATCCTCAAAATGAGGAATAAACAAATATTGTGACAATAGTTCACCTTTTCATGAGCATGTACCAATCTTGTAGAAATCCCAAGGTGTGTCATTCACTAACAATGTTGACAACCTCCTTAATTAGTAGTATAACTTTTTCCTCAAAGCCAATTTTAGCAACAATGTCAAATGGGAATTCCCTAGTAACCTTTTCATATGCTTCCAAGTTATTAGGTTTCATAACCATAACTGAGTTTCTATTTTTCTCCATGGAATGTAACATTTCATGGGAGGTAATCACAACATTAGGAATCTGTCATAGAGGAATATATCCTTTCTAAGAAGGACTATTGAATTTATCCTATAGAGGCTTGATATGGTTAATTGTCACCTTAGAGAGGATCTTATAAATAGTATTGAATAGACTAATGGGCTTAAAATTTTACACTCTAATGGGTTCTCCAACCTTTTGAATGAGAAAAGTATAGATTTGAATGAGGTTTTTTAGGTTCCTTACCTTCCTTATGAAGTATTTAACCACATATCCTGGGTCATATAAATAATCTCTAGAACCCTTGGAATAAGGCTGCCAAAATGACATCAAGCCCAGCAAGGCTATGTAAGCCCCCATAGAGAAGAAAATATATATTTTACTTGATCCTATGTTATCTTCCTCTATCAAATCCATGTTGTTTCCATCTAGAAGTTTATTTCTTATGTATTAAAGAAGACCTTTCAAAAAAAAGGTAGTGTTTTCATAACCTTTGGTCAACCACTGAGTATGGGATCATTTCTTCCAATAAGTTTATTCTCTTCCAACCACCATAACCCACTTAGCACTTGATTCATTTTATTCCTCATGGGTAGCCTCCAAAAAGTTCTCGCTCACCATATCTTTTTAGGGCCCTTTTAGTCTAGCCTCAATATCTTTGTTTTGTTTAAAAATATTCCCAAAGGATGATTTTCTCAACCCCACAACCTCATTTCTAATGTTATCCAACTTCCTCACCATTTAAAACAAAGAAATTGATTCAATCTGAATACTTTATCATTGAGTGACACACACTCTAAACTGGGGTGAGAGTGTCATATTATCTCATATCTAAGGATACTCTATGCATAAGTATTATTTGAGACCCAAATCAAAAAGAGACATTAAACACCTAAATGGACATGGAGGAGAGGATATCCCAGCCCACAAAGATGAGTAGTTCCCTATCCAATCTAACCTAAATAAATTTAGAGCCAAAATATTTATTGGACCATGTGAAGAGAATACACTAGAGATCAGTATCAAAGAGAATATTTTGTCTACTCTCCAAAAAATCATCAAAGCCTCCAAGTTTTGTTTAGGGGTATAAAGGGCATTAAAATCCCCCAATCAAATAACATTACCACCATTTCTATTTTCAATGATACAGGATGCTTCTTGCCACACATGAAGTGTCCTAGCTTGGGTATTAGAACCACTAAAAATTTAATAGGACCCAATTATACACATTACTAGAGAACAACATAAATAGAAAATTATAGTTGAGTAATATTTCCATACTAGTAACTTTTCTAGGATTCCACATTATACCGATTCCCCCAAAGGCACCATAAACATCAATATAGGACAACATAGCCCATAGGAAAACATAGTTGGTAACTTTCTAAAATTTTCCTATAACTATCATAACCTCCTACGTAAGAACAATATCTATCTTATTTTTGAAAAAAAATTGCTTCAAAGAATATTATTTTGTAGGAGATAATATTAAAGCCCTCATTTTCCATATGATAATCTACATTTATATTGCTTATGAGTATCATCCAAGGAAAGATCCCTACCTTTCCCAATCTCTCATGTTGTGACTTTGTTCCTAGCCCCTTTCCTTGATGGCCTTCTTAGTTATATATTCCAATACCACATCAAACTTTATCATCTCCTATTTTTATTTTGAGGACTTTTAATTCTCTAGTATTACTTGCTACAAGAGAAATTGGCACAAAAATTCTACTGAAATGTGACATAGATGAAATTTATGAAGAGTTCATTCCCTCAGGATGTGCGAGAAACCCCATTATAAATACTATTGGGATTTAAAATTACCCTAATGAGAAGAAACAACATGATCCCCACCAATTTTTATCATTTTATTAGATCATGAAATCTTTATAGAATCCATGTATACAAACTTTACCAACTTGAGGCCCTTCATAGTATTAGGAATTACCACCAAGGTCTCATCCTAACCAGCTTCTTTCAAGTTTTACATAGTCATTGGTATGACCATTCTCTTCTCACCATTTGGAGTAATCTCCCCTTCTTCTTATCAAACTTTCTCTTCTTCCTCATTCCATGTTTCTTTGGTGAAGAAATAAGCTTCATAATATGATCAATTAAAGGGTAACCCTCTATCATCTAAGTTAAATCCTCACATGGAAGGGAGATAACTTGGGGAAACCTTCATTATCTTGTTAGAGGAGCATCTAGAATCAACCACTTTAGTTAAGGAAAACTTTTCCTTTAAATTATCTTCTATAATGGGTGTGCATTTGTGGTCGGAGATAACATGCCCATATTTAAAGAATTTCTTATAGTATAGTGTTTCATGAATTCATATTTGATATACTCAATTTATGACCCCACCTTGGATTTAAGGGCTACATAGTTAGGGAGGGCCTTGTTGATTTCCACATTGACACAAAATATGGTAAAAACTAGTCAATATTTTTAAAAAGTGATATTATCCATAGATTTAACTGCAATGTGGGGTCAAATTCTTATTCCCATTTAGCCAAAGCTAAGAAACACTTACTATAACTCCATGATCCTGACAAAATATAATTCTCATCTTCCTCCATATTATACTTGGGGAAGAATAGGAACATGATATCATAGAGACTCTAACCAACTCTTTGGATTTCCACTTCTTGATGTACCATTTCTTGACCATATCTTTGAAGAAGATGAGCAGGCCTATGAAAAAATTCCCCAACCATAGAGTCTTGGAACATGACCTCCTAACTATGCTTATGAAGAGAGATATCTAGCTAATCCATAGATGATATAGTAATTGAAGTCCCTACTAGGGAAAATTTCAAGTTAAATTTTGGTATCTCAACATTCTCTTGGCCTATGCTCTCCTAAACTATCTTTGGAGAGGAGTTGTAGAGGAATTCCAAATCATAAGATTGGCAAGGTACCTTAATAGATGTTGACTAACTAACAAGTCTAAATGGAAGCCAATGAGTTGGGGATTGAGTATACAAGACAAGGTGGAGATCTAGGTAGATATGCTCTAGATCAAGAGGAGGGGGGTTGTCTAGGATAGCTCACATGATGAATGGGAGTAGCAAAGCATTTAGTTTTATAAATTTATCATTTATTTTATTGTTTCCTTAGTAGATAAATTAAAGATTTAGAAAGCTATTACAAGATTTAAATTCTCAATTTCATAGGGTGGTACTTTTATCCCCATTGTCAACCATTTATCTTCTGATCACTATACCAAATGATCTATTTCATAAAAAAGAGACATTTTTTAATAATATATTTTCTCATTTGTACATCACCTTATAGAATATTCTCATATTTTTCTTCAACAAATAATACTTCATTAACCCCTTCTTCTCTTTCCAATATAGCCTTCATTTACAATTATTTGTTCTTAATATTATTTTGCATTAAGGGAAATTTGTTACCAATTCATTGTTCACAAAATGAGTCTCTAATCAATATATTTGACATCATAATAGTAATTACATTCCAAAATTTTTATACAAGAAAATAAACCATTTTTTGAAGTACCTAACCCTTTCTTCTATCATACTTTGAAATTTAGTTATTATAGATTGTTGAATTACTTTTACTAGTTTAAAAATTAAGCACAAAATCAATACAAGGGATTCTAACTTTTCTTCTTTTCAAATCAAAATAATTTCCATTTAGAGACAAGTACTTTCTACGAATAATTTTCAAATATAGGTATCTATGTAAATTATATTATATTTTATTATATTTATTGTATATCTAAAATGTAGTTTTATTGATGATTATTGAATTTTTTTTGGAAAAGTTGATTAAATTTAAGAAATAATTAACATATTTATATTTGATGAGAAAAAGTTCAAATTTTAAAAGGTTTAATAGTATTGGTAATGATGGAAGAGATAGGGGGAGAGATAGAGGTGGTCAACACATGATTTTAAGTTCTACAAGGAATGTTACTATTATTATTAACAATAATGGCATTAATGCTCACTTAAGGGCTATTATTTTTCTGCCTAAGTGTGAAGTCATTCTTAGCAAGTCTTCTAGGTTTGGAAATAGAAGAGAATGTTAGGGAAAATTTTAGAGATGGGTGGCAACCTTTTGTGAATTGAGCCTCCAATGATAGAGGAGAATGTTAGGAAGCCGTTGGTCTATTACATGCTAAAGGAAGGTGGTTTTTTTTCCATTCATGGAGGCATTAAATGGGTATGATGAAAATTGTTCCCTAAGTTTGTTAATTTTTGGGAGGACCAAAGAGTGACAATTTTTGGCATCTAATTTCATATCTTTGAGGAAGTCATCTCTCTAGCAACAAGACTTGCTATGTAGGGTAAGAAATGGAAAAAGGTGACAAGGGTGGTCGATGAAGTGAGTTTGCAGCATTTTTTCTTGGATGGAGAGGAACTTGTTCACCATAGAGGTGGATTTATGCAGAAGAAGCTTCCTAAGCCATGAAATGAGGTGTATTTGATGTGGATGAAGTACCTAACTTTGGAAGGGAGGTATGGTGTCTATTATTACTACTACTTTCCCCTTCTAAACCATTTTTTCCACTATGACTTTCTTTCAATTTCCTTCTTTCTGTTGCATGATTTAGTGGATACAGTTACTAATGCAAAGGAAAAAATGAAGAAGGGTGTTATTTTACCATTTTCCATCAAGGGTTGATGTACATTATCTATATCAATTTCACCTTACTCTAGTCCCCCTTAGGATTATTGAGATAGTTATTCCTACCCATCCCAACCTCCAACCCTATTTGGTCCCTCTTAGAATTATGGGTCCCAGAGCCCCTACCCCTCAGCCATTGCCTAGTGGGTCCCTTGTTGAATAGAAGCCCACCCCCTGAGTGAAAAAATGGAGGCTAAATAAAGGGAAAGAGAAGGAACTGGAGGAGTCAAAGGATGAGGAGAGAGGGGATAGAAGGAGGTCAAGGAGGATTTCAAATTCAATGCTAAAAGGAAACTGAGAGTTGGGGCCTCACAAGAGGAGGAGTCAAATTTGGATGACATGGGCCATACTAAACAAAGGATTAAACAAAAGGCGTCAAATGTTGGGGAGTGGGAAAGGGAGTAGGAGAAAGAGGAGGTTTTGGATTCCTCATAGTTTGGCTTAGGAGAAGTGATTAAGGAGAAGAAGGCGATGATGCACATCTCGATCACCATTGGGGTGAGGTGTGTGGATTTAACTTGGGACCAGTTTCCTAAAACTATGGATAGAATGCCCTCCCTTATAACTATTGCCTCCCCTATTGGGGTTTCCTCCAAGAATATTGCTAGCCCCTTGATTGTGTAGGATGTTTCTATGGCACAGGTAGATGGCTTTCTTAGTGACAAGTAGGAGGTCAACATAGAGATGAAGAAGACAACTAGCAATGATGTGTGAGAAAGAATTCATATACTAAAAGAAAGAATGGACCTTCTGAAAAAGTTCACTATCAAGGTGAGACATGCAATCGCTACCATGCTTCACCTACTTAAAGATCAAGAAGATGATTTGCCAAAGAAGGACTCCAAATTTCCATTTGAATTCCTTACAGAATATTGGGTTAAGATGCTCCTGGGGAGGAAGGAGGCTAAGAAGCCTTAATGGCTCTCTCCTTCTACTTTTTCATGTTGTTTTTTTGTTAGTTGTTAAACTTGGTTGGGTTTAAGGCTTTTATGCCTTTGTGTTTATATGCCTTTTATGCATTTATTTTATTGTTTACTTAGTAGATAAATTAAAGATTTAGAAAGCTATTACGGGATTTAAATTCTTGATTTCATAGGGTGGTACTTTCTCCCCATTTTTAATCATAAATTGTCATCTTATGATTAGAATTAATGATATACTTATAAAGAAAGAGACATTTTTAATAATATATTCTTCTATTTGTACATCACTTTATAGGATATCCTCTTCTTTTTTTTTTTCACAAAATAAGACTTAATTAAACCCTTCTTGTCTTTCGAATATTGCCTTCATTTCTAATGATCTATTCTTAATATTATTTTTCATTAAGAGAAATTTGTTACCAATTTGTTGTTCACCAAATGAGTCTCCAATAAATATATTTGACATCATAATAGAAATTACATTCCAAAACTTCTATACAAGAACATAAACCATTTTTTGAACTACCTAACCCTTTTTTCTATCACACTTTGAAATCTAGTTATTACAAATGGTTGAATTACTTTCACTACTTTAAAAGTTAAACACAAAATCAATAGAGGGGATTGTAACTTTTATTCTTTTCAAATTAGAATAACTTCCATCTAGAGACAAGTACTTTCCATAAATAACTTTTCAAAAGTAGATACATATGTAAATTAGATTTTATTTTATTAAATTTATTGTACATCTTAAATGTAGTTTTATTGATGATTATTGAAAAAACAATTTTTTTTGAAAAGTTAACTAAATTTAAGATATAATTAACATATTTATATTTGATTTATTTTGTTTAAAATATTTCAAATTATGTTATAGTTTCATTCATATTATGTATCTAATGATTTTGAGAAAAAGATAGGCATGATAGAAGCCTTAGAAAATTGGGTTTTATAAGATTAAATTAATTGAAAGATAAAAGCAAATATTGAAACTTTGATATCTAACCAATAAATAAATAAATAAATATTTGATCTTAACTTTCAAAAAAGAAAACTAATTTCAAAGTGATGATATTGATGCTGATAGTCATCAATTAAACATTAGGAGATAAGCACAAGATAAATTTTTCATGGAACAATACGCAGCCTATATGAATACAAATTCATTTAGTTGAGAGGGAAGGAATATCCTCGCATGTGCTTCAAGATCATATAAAAAATCATAAATAATGGGTAACAGAATTGTAGATAAATGTCATACATTATTTTTCTTTACATTGAAAGTGACCCCATGACTAATATTGCACTGATTTAAGCACTTGTGTGCATGTGAATGCTCAACATTTCCTCTTCATCACAGGACCTCTAGTAGCCACATAGATTTGTCATTGTTAGAATTTTTCCCTATGAGGATAGATACCTAATCTTTTCCATGATGTCTCATGCTTTCTTTTTCATTTGTTGTACTTGCTCTTTTATGGACATTTTTTGGTGCTCCTTTTTCTATTGTTTTCTCGGTGTAAGTTTCCAATCCCATAGACTTGCATTGTAGTCTTTTGTTGGACATTAATAAATTTATCTTATCTATCTTATCTATCTTCATGTCTATAATCAAAAATGGGAAATAGAAGAGATAATGGTAAGAAATATATGCTACTGTTGATGGATGCCCTAATTATAGGAGGGACAATAATGGCAGATGCACAGGGGCTAAAGTGTGATTGTGGAAATAATGATTGTGGGAAGGGAACTCCTTTTGTTTGCTACTAGCCTAGAACCTATAATGGAAATCATGGTTTCTATTGTGATCCCAATCCCTTTGTCCCTCCTGATGAACTAAAAAATTATGTTCACTTTCAAGCTTCTCATGGATCTTAATATCATTTTGCTCATACTAGATATGTAGTTGAATTTTAGTGAGTATTATATATGTTGACATATAAAAGTATGTCCTTGTTCAATTTCCATATATATATATATATATATACGATGATCATTGCTATATATATAACATATATGACAAGGCAATTCATGTAATGTTTATCTTTGAAATATTAGTAAATTTTTTATTTTTTTCCTATATTTGCCCCCTAAATTTTCCTAAGGTTTAGCTCTTGATTTAGGCAGTAGCAAGTGGAAAGCCCTCCACACTACACTTCAATCAGAGAAAATAAGGTGGCTTTGAATTGGAAGAGCCTAGGGTCCTTTCAGATTTATGATAGCATTAAGTCATTGAATAGAAAGAATACTGAATTGATCCCCAAATTTCATCCCTCTGCATTATAATATTATAGGAGCAATCTGTTATATAAATGTTTCATGTTTACATAGATTTGACTACACCAACATAATTTGAACTCTCTAAAAATCTTCTATCATAGGTTGGCATCATATCCTCACGAGTGGATTGTTTCCAATGGTTAGTAATGGGTTAAGAACACAAAGATGGGGGATCAAAAAGAGGTATAAACAATCACTTTTTTTCTAGATATCAGATAATTCCACCTTCAACAAGAAACTGAAGATAGTTGGACTCAATATTTAAAGATATGATAAAAAGAAAAAGTGTAGTCTTTTGAAATCTAGTTTCTAAATTACTATCTTTTATGTTACATGGTGGAGTTTAATTCCTTTAAAATGGGGGAGCACACAAAGTGGTGTTGTGATGTAGGAGCATCCTAGGCTTGTTGGCAATGCTACACATTGGAGAGATTTTGTCTTGGACTTGTGGACTCAGTCATCAAAGGAGTGGTGTTCAGTCATTATTGGGTGTAGTATTGGTTGATGTGATCAATCAATAAAGGGGATTGGTCATTGAAGGTGCTTTACTCTGTGGCTTATGGGATATAGTTCTCATGTATTTATTCATATGATTTGGTGCATTTATTGCTTGAGGATTGGGATCATGAAGTGAATCAATCATTGGAATTCATGGGGACCTATTTTGGTCTTGGTTGTTTTTCTTGATAAATTTAATAAGTGTCAAATCCTTTGTAAGCATTTGATATTTAATATATGTTGGAGGCCAACTTGTGGCTCAAAATGTATTTAATGCAAGAGTTTATTTAATTTGTAGCTTACTACTCCAGCTTGTGGCTTAGTTAGGTACAAGCAAGGGATCTTGTCAAGTCTTTACTAATAATCATCTAACTTAGAGAAGAGGATGTTTAGGAGGAGAAAAGTCTAAAGAGCTAGTAGTTGAGGCTTGGGAAATAGGGAGATTTCTTGATGTGCTTGCAAGCACAAGTTGAGATTTTCCTTGGAGGTTTCTACAAAAGTGTGAATCTAGCCTAGCTATGGTTTGGATAGGATCTTGAAGGATCTTGTAGATCTATTACTTTATTCTTATTTTTCATAACCAAGAAGCCTTATAGCCTGACACATTACATGTAATCAATTATTTTATGAATAAAAATTTGTGATTTGGTATTAGATCTTGCATTATTTTTGTGTTTCCATTCTATGGTTTTTTTTGGGGGGGCAA
This sequence comes from Cupressus sempervirens, assembly GCA_028749045.1. Classification (NCBI taxonomy): domain Eukaryota; kingdom Viridiplantae; phylum Streptophyta; class Pinopsida; order Cupressales; family Cupressaceae; genus Cupressus; species Cupressus sempervirens. The sequence continues at coordinate 271,542,055 of CM053793.1, read as the reverse complement.
GGACAATTAAATCTTCAATATGCAATGTCAATGGCCTATTGGTCTTCCACACTACTTTACCAAAGGTTGGAATGGTGTTCTCCACATAGAAGAATATGTGGGCAAGCAATGAACCAAATTTACTTTGTGCACTTTTTTTCTTCCTCATGGCCTCCAAATTTACTCATAACTAATTAAGTTGCAACTCGGCTAGGTCATAAGTGTGGTCCTTCTTCACTATCTTGTATCCTAAATCCATAGACATGCATGAAACACTATTCAATCTGTTAGATTGAAAGAGCTTGTGAGAAATGATTGTCACTACAAATGCAATTAGGGGATCAAAAATTGTGTCTATGGACATTCCTCTCTTATTCCATGCCCCTCCTATGTTTCTCTCAATTACCTCCTTTGCATCACTCTACGTGGTCCTAGATCTATCTATGGTTGGATACCCTGCTACTTGATTGATGATCCTTTTGGTGATCTTAATGGGTCCATTTTCCAACCATATGTAATTATTATGAATACGTCTTAGAACAATGCATATCCATTCATTCTTAAAAGACTTGAGGAAAATCTAGGATATGATTTAACCTTTTTCATTCAACAATCTTATACTCTTCCTTCAAAATTCCATTATCACATAACTTAATTTATGTATCTCTTATTTTCACATACCTTACATCTCTTATTTTTCTAGTGTAGTAGCATCTAATATCTTGTATCATTAAAACTTTTGGTGGTATCATTGATAACACACCAAATGGTTCTTCCTTGTATCTTGTCTCAGGAATAGCTCAGAAGGGTGGTTTTCTAACTTCATTACTTATTAATTGCACAATAAAAAAATATTTTCCTTTCATCCTAACATTCACAAAAGAGCTAGATGCCATTTTATGTAACTAGGGTTTGCAAAATATCAAACAATGTAACTTGGCGCTGGTGAAAAACCTTTTGAATTTGATGTAAATGATAATGGGTAGTAGCTAAATTTAGTTCACAAAAACTCAAATCTTTATCCTCAATTCACCTTATGCTCTTCATGCTCTACTCAATCTATGGTAAATGAAAATGAGTCAAAAATTGACTATATAACCCTTGTTATTTGGCAATAAATGTTTAATTCTTATATTGCTATAAGCTTGGCTACCATAAGATTTCTTGCTCACTTAGCTTAAACATGATATCTATTATGCTTAAAAACCATAATGAGCTTGACTAAGACAAACATGGTTCTATCAGTTGGCAACAACTAAAATTCTATTCTCATTCAACAACATCTGAAGGACTTTTCATGCTCATAAACAACATGAAAAATAACAAAATTATACAATTCTTCCAGGTTCAAACCAATCAAATGCATTTTAATTCATGCATATATAATCTTTTTAGATCTCACATTCTTGGAACTAGTGTATGAAATAATTTAGGATATTAGTTCCCCACATACCTCTTGCTTTCCTAGTTAGGGTGATGTGATCACTAAATCCACTGGATAAAGTGACATCATTTGCACTTGATGTGTTGCAATCTTGTTTTTTCTTCCATTTTTTTCTCATATGCACATTTACCTCCTCAATATCAACCTTCTCTTTTCCTTTGTTGGATCTTTTACTCTATTTAGGTGACCTTGTTGGATAGGTTTTGCTGATATGACTAGTATTCAAACAACTAAAGCATATAGTTATACTTAGCCATCTATTGTAGTTACCGCTAAAATGTGTTCTAATGTTATTCTTAGGAACATGACCATACTCTTGAAAGTAGTGACAACTATATCTTGTATTGTAATCCCAATCATATGAATTTTCATTATGGTTTACCTTGACTTGCTTATCTGATGACCATTTGGCTTTGGACCTGCATTCATATGCCTTGAGCCCATATTTCTGATAGTTACAAAAATATCCTTCAAATATTTGTGTGTTCATGGTCTTGGTCCTACATTCATGTGCCCGATGTCCTTTCTTTTTTCACTTGTAACAATTTTTACTGAATTTTTACCTAGGGCTTTATTTAGCAATTTTGCTCCTATAGACATTAGTTGTATGACCTAATTTACCATAATTATGACATGTGGGTTTATTGTTCTTACCTTTTTTGCTATTTTTTTCACCACTTCTGGATGATTCTCCTTCTTTAGTAAAGTGGTATCCTAATCTAGTAGTATCATTGTTAGGTCTTGGTGACTCTATCAATTTCTCAAAGTACTTTATGGCTTCACTAGGTTTGTTAAGGTTTTCTCTTTCTCCTTTTAATTTATTCTGTAGTAGGGAATTTTGTGTCTCCAAGTTTTTAATCTCAATTTCTTTCCTATTGACCTCTTTGATTTTCAATCATCAATTTATTCATTGTATTTAGATCAACGTTTGCAAATTTTTGCACATTTGATGTCTTCTCTTCCAATCTATTATGCAATATTAATTTTATCTTCTTCAATCAAGACCTCTTCTTCTTCAAATTTCTTTAACTTTTCATGTGTCTCATACAACATTATTGATTGCGCCTCATGTTTTCTTTTAACATTTATGACCTCTTTAGTTAATGCACCATTCTTTTCCATCAAATTTCCAACAACTTCATCAAACTCTTCAAAGTTTCCTTTCATAAATAGTCTAGCAGTGTCAATCTCTTTGTATTGAGTGTCATCTTGTTGAATAGCCATCTCTTTCCTATTCTTCAATGACCACTTATTCTCTTCTTTTACATCATTTGACTGATGTAGAACAAGCTGTATTTTAATCTTCTTCTTTTTAATAACTTTTCCCAATTTGTAGACTTCCATCTTCAAGATCTTGCCTCCAAAGTTGCCAAGATTTAGTTTAAGAGAACTAGCACTCTGATACCAATTTTTGGAAATAACAATGGGAAAATATATACTAAGAGGGGGGTGGGGGGGAGAGTAAATCAACACTTCAAAATTCTAACTCTAAAACATTCACCATGCATCCATCTCATCATATAGCATGTAAACTAAAATAGCTAACCACATCATAGCATCCAAAACATAAAGTAAACATAACACATGACACAAGATATTTGGTTATCTAGAAACCCTCCAATGAAAAGGTAAAAATATATAGTTAGGATGAAACCCATAAATCTCCACTACTATAGTTGTAAAGTGTATCCAATTAAAGTTACAATTTTTTTATTGTAAACTATGATCTACTCTATGAATGGTCTTCCCTATTAAAGGCTTAAAAAGACTATTTTGATTACATAAAAATATGTTTTAAAGGATCCAAAACCTTTAACATAGTATCAAAGAAGTACAAACATAAAAGTTTAAAAAATTAAAGGCCTTAGAGAATAATCAAACAACTGTAGAAATAGGAGGCCAAATTAAAGCTATGCACTTAAAGATAGCAAAAAAAAAGCAATAAGAGATCACTTGGATAGCTACAAAGTCTTCAACAAGTCTGCAGCTTGATCTGCTAGAATGTTCATATTTTTTGTAGAAGCTATCATTTCATCCAAAAAATTTGCTTCCACTCCTTTATTCTTCTTGGAATTGACCCTTGTGTACTTTTTTGGGCCCTAGTCCTCATTCACAATAGAAGAGCCATGGACTTTACTCTGATCCATCTTGTTCAATAATATATTGAAGTTATCGGCCATAGTCTTCAAAATATTGCAATTTTGATCTGCCAATTTCTTGACTATATTTTCCATATTACTTACTATAGCATCAAGACTCTCCATCTTTTTTTGGATATCTTTGTTTACCTTTTTGAGGTTCCTATTTTTGGTTTCAATTTTTGGCACATGCTACATCATGTTTTTTTACCTCTTCCAAATTACCAATGACTTTAGAGAGCCTATCAATATTCTAACCCAGCATAGCTCCCCCTTGCCATCCTGTTGAGTTGATCAAAGTCCTTTGAAATCTCCTACATTTTCTATTTAAGGGTACCAATATTCTTCATAATTAACCTTGGGTTACCCATGATTCCCTTTAGGAGCCCCTTTCATCTGTTTCCTTGTTATGTTCAAAGTAGTCCTCCTACTTCCCTTGTTCATTTTTATCCAAGTCTATCTCCTTAGGAACATTATCATCACCTTCATCCTAATCAAATGCCATTTTTCTTTTTCTTTCCATCCTTTTTATTGAGGTTCATCATTAGAGTTAACAAAGACCCTTTTTGCATTCCTTCCCCTATTTGCTGAGATCTTCCCTATGCTTCCTTTCTTCTAAAAGCCCTTTCTTTTCTCCTCATAATCACTTTTTTGATTTGACTCACTCTTCTTTCCCTTCCTTTTCTTCTTGGAATTGCTTCCCAGATCCCCTTTCATGTTCTTTTTTAAATCAACCTCATCTACCTCATCCTTGATATCCTTATCAATATCCTCCTCAGAATTACTATCCTCTATCTCATAATCAAGTGATTTCTTACTCTGCCTGGGCCTATCCACCTTTTTTGACTTCAAAAGGTTCATAATTAAAGCCACTAACTCCTCATGGCAGGTGTGATATCCCTGAGTGTCATTTTAAAAATTAAGAATAAATTACCTAGAGATTGTTTGAGGTACAAAAAGGAAAATTTAACCTAACCCCATGCCTAAAATGATTGACTAACATGAAATGGTGACTTTAAATCTTAGTGAAGCAACCATCTAAAGTAAGATACTCAATAATCACAAATACAAAAAACTCCAAGGGCACAAAATGGAAGTTGGGATAAAGTAGGAATTACCTATATTAACTAGTCTATTGCATTCTTTATCTAAATCTGCAAACTCATCAACCTCCCCATCTGAGAGCTTCCTATCCTAACAAAAATTAATGCCATCCATATCCAACCCCATAGCTTCAGTTATGATGTCTTTAGACACCTCCATCCTTTGATTTCCCACTATAACACCCTTATCTTTCCAAGTCTTTATGAAATTTTAGGTGATGTCAGGGTTGCTTCCTTCCAATTTTTTCATAAAACCAATAATGTTCCCTTTCTCTAGAATTTCCTAGATTTCCTTCTTCTTCCTCCACTTTTTGGAACTAGTTGGTTCAATTCTTTTTTACTTTCCTCCCATCTTCTTATCTCCAAGATGAATTTTCTCTCTTCTTAGAAAAACCCTCTACAATTGAAAACCATAGTCAGTGTCATGGCTAAGGAAAATTGTGGGAAACAAGACCCATAATCCATGTGGTATTGATTGGTAATACACTGTCCTTCTCAAAATATCCTGCCACTTCCCAATTCTACCCATATAATAATTGCTCCTTCCTAGTATATTCATCATTAATGAAGCACTTTTACTTACTTCTAGCAGGGTATGTGAAGGATCATGGTGTGCCAAAAAGTGCTAATCTGAAAAATTTGTAGTTCTAAAATATCTCAAACCATTTCAAAATTTATTCCAACTTTTTTCCCACCCACCCTGACACTAAATGAAAACAATTAATATCTTTCTAAGGTCTACTATATATTTTCATACCAAACCTATATGGTCAACTTTAAAAACATCCTAAAAATGTTCTTTTGGCCTATTTTTATGTGATTTTTACTTCAAACATGTAGCTGATGACATTTCTTTCACCAAAATTTGATGAAATGAAAAGGGTTTCTTAATAATGTTTTTATCTTTCCAAAAATGTAAGGTTTGTCAAATTATGAGTTTAGTAAGTAATTATTACTTATTTTCTAATGGACTTACGTATAAAGTGTTGACTAACACACTACTTGAAAAACAACTATAACTTTCAAATGGTACAACATTTTTTAAATCCAAAAGTTGCATCACATTCTATGTTTCTTCTACTATAAGGGAAAAAAATAAAAATTTGAATTTTTTAGAGTTTTGAATTAGTTAAGACGGTTAGACACGAGAGTTTTTTTATTCCAAAAATACTAAAGTCAAAAATTTATTATTTATTATTTATTTAGAATAAAAATACCAAAAAAATATGTGTCACATCCAAGCATGAGTCTACTACTTATATCTAGAATATTATTAAAAAATATTATCATTTAATTTTGATTAAGGTGGTTAGACATATGTCTACTTCTTATTTTTGTTTTGAAATTTTTGTAACTTTGCATTGAAATTCAAAATTTTGACCAATCAATTTTTATTTTTTTGAGATAAGTCCTAGTACGTTAGAAACTAGATTCAATTTTTTAGAGATTCTTTTCTCTCAACTTTTTGATATAAAGTTAATAACAAGTAAGAAATTGCACGTCAAGTTGACATAACCCTAATTTCCTAATTTTTTATTTCCACTTAAGAGCATAGTTTGGTTGACCATGATCATGCAGATACCCAGCTCTATCATGTTTTATTAGTAAAAACCCCTCAATAAGTATGATATTATTGTGGTCACATATTAACTTTTCATCAATCTTGCATGCCACATTAGCTGCCTAGTCAACAACTTATTTTATTTCTCTATAATAATAAGTGACAACATAGATTTCAAAGGATTTGATAAGATCTATGGCCTTACTTATAATTTTATTAATATTCCAAGAAGAATCAGTAATTTTATTAAGACAATTAATTATATTAAGGGAGTCCCCCTCAGGCCATATCTTATTCAAGTTCAAACTCTTTGCATAGTTAAGACCATAAAGGGCCGCACTAGCTTCTGCCACATGGTTAGTTTGAAATCCAATAAGAATGGCAATTCTACCAACTCTATGCCCATTCACATTCCTAATGATGATACCAAAGCAACAATTCTTGAGTTTCCCTTTGAGGCCCCATCAAATTTTATCTCATACCAATCCATTGGGGGGCAATCCAATCTAGCTAGATTCCTAAGGTTAGGACTAATTTGCACCAAAATGTTACCCATTAAATTCTAATTCTAAAGCACCGATTCTTCCTAATCATTCGTAGGTTATTGACCTTCTCCACTAGATCTAATATTCTTAATCACCATATTCTTTATCTAATAGAATACCCGATCTAGATTATATTCAACAACCCTAAATACCCTATTATTACGTTCCTTCCAAATGCTCCACCAAAGGAACAGGAGAATAAAATCCCACAATCTCAAAATCAAGATGTTATTAGATGGAGACTTCCAACCATTAATAATATCTTGAATTGTAGGAGGGAAAACCCAAGTAATATTCACCAAACCATAGACCCTTTCCCATACCCTTCTAGTATAAGAACAATGAATAGTCATATGGTTAACCAATTCAACATCATTCTTATAGTGATAACATCAATTTAAACTATGTTGAACCCTCTCTTTATTAAATTATCCATTGTCAAAAAAAATTCCTAGAAAATAATCCAAAAAAAATAAAATGTTGACTTTGGGAGTCATACCTTTGAACCATGCTTTAGCCTAACAAGGCTCATGATGCTCTTCAAAAGCATTAGCATACACCAAGGACACAAAAAAAACCCATTAGGATTATATTTCCATATCAGAGCATCCTCCTCATGGCTTAAAAAGATAGTTGATGTAGTGCAAGGTAGGAGTATTCCCAAAGGAGATGTCCTAGCCCCCAAAAATATAATCATATAGAGGAAACATAATAGTAAGAAGTAATAATGCAAGATTTGATACCAAATTACAATAATTTGTTCATAAAATATAACCGATTACATGCAATATGCACAGTTGTAAGGCTTTCAGGGTTAGGGCCAAATACAAACAGAAATTACAAAATGAGTTTTGCAAGGTCCAACAAGATCCAAATTATAAAACCAATTTTAGCTATTCTAGATACACAATAGGATAAGAACACCAAGAAGAATCCACACTTGTACCCTCAGGTCCACCAAGAGATCCTTTGGTTCCTAAGCCGCAACTCTAGCTCTTCAAATTCACATCTATCCTTCCTTCCATCCCAACTAAATGACTAAACGACTTCACAAGATCCATACTTATACCAATATAAGCAATGAGGTGGCCCAAAATGCCAAAAACTAACATTAAATACTTGAATAGTCACAAGCCGGTCTCCAATAGAAATTAAATGTCTAAAAATTGATATCTGAGGAATATCGTGATATCTCATAACTTTTATTGAATTAGAACTCATTCTTCAAAAAAAAAAATATAACTTTAGGTCCTCTAGAAGCCCTAAAATCTACAAAGGCTGATTCATTAATAATTTTGCACATCCATCCAGAAAGTCATACACAGAAACTTGTTGTGCAAATTGCCAGAAATTGATACGCTAGGAGAATTGGCATATCTTCCAACTTGTAATAAATTAGAACTCCCTCCTTTGATAAAAGGTATTAATCTTGACCCTCTTCAATACCTAAAATTTGAATCCTCTCTTTTAATGCATAAAATTAGTTACACAACCTACAACAGGCACCTAGAAACTAGAAAATGTAGCTCCAGTAGCAAGGTAAAAATGTTTCAAACTTCAACTCAATCCATCCAATCTCTATGCAATCATGAGGAAGGGTTTACCAATGTGTCTCCAAGACATCCCTAACCATTAAAAGCATAACTCCACCAAAATCCAAGCTCAATGCTCCTCAACACTTAATTGAAATCCCTCTAAACATGTAGGATTGCAAGTAAGCCTAGGATGCTCCTGCATCAGACACCCTAGGTTTGAAAAGATGTTCTAGTAACTAGAAGTACATATTCTAGGATTTAGCACATAAACCATAAATGGGTTCTTCATATACATATACTCCAAGTCTTCAACTTGCACACTCTTTTCCTTGTTTTTCTTCTTCTTCTTCGCATCTACCATAGGTGTTCCATAGGTCTACTTTCCATGCTAATCTCGAACCTTCTCATAATCTACCAACTCAACTCCACTTCCAATACTTAGGTTCCTCCTACCAAACTCTTCATTTTTAATGGAATTAGGAAAAACTTCCTACCACCTTTCTCAAAAGTAAACACATTCCTAACACAATCATGCATAGCCCTAGAATCATACTACCAAGGTTTACCAAGTAACACATGACAACTGTTCATATCCACAATATTACACAACACTTGATCCTTATAGTACCCAATCTGGAAATCAATAAGGTATTACTCCCTCACTTCCAAAGCATGCTCACCTTGCAACTAGCCAATGCAATAAGGATAAGGATTTCTCACTCTCTTCAAACCAAGTTTCTAAATTCATGATCTTTCTGATAATCCTGATACTCAACATTAACTTGCTTTTGATGCTCATCACAAACTATATTTCTTGGTATCCACTATCAAAACACTTTGCACTAACTAAATTTTACTAGTGTTGGGCATCAACTAAAATTTACCTAACTTACATTGTTTTACTTGGCTTACACTGAAATTAACTTTGCTTGGCTCCAACTAATTTTCTACTTAGCTTATACTAACTTTACTCAACACCTACTATACAGATTGTTAAGTTTGGCATACATACTTTTTGTAACTTGTTCTTATGAACTTAATCAATGTATCCATCCTTTGTAACCTTAAGTATATTATCAATGCACTATAATATCACTATCTCAATTGATCCTTGTACTCTTTTTCCATATCATAACTCAACCTTTCCACTAGGTTCTATTGTTACCTCATTTGATCAAATCTTCTTCATCAATCAAATAAATGATAGCACTCAAATCATCTAAGAAATTGTCTTACCAGAAAGTAGTAGGTTTGATATCAATAACAAAACAATGATTCAAACACATTTTCATACTTCTATCAATTTATTTTCAATAGGTTTATGTTGGCTTTCTTTTTTCAAGATCAGTTAGGCTTTGATCTTCACTCATATTCTTTATGTCCATACTCCTTATAGTTGTAGCTCAATAACCTTCAAATATTTTTGTCCTTGATGTCTTGCTCTTGCATTGATGTGCTTTTTGTCCTAAATTATTGCACTTCTGGTAGTTACCCATGAATTTCTTCTTAGAGTTTTGATTTGAATTGTTCCTACTACAGATATTTGTTGTATGTCTTATCTTACCACAATTATGACAAGTGGGTTTGTAAGTCTTACCATTATTTCTTCTTTGTTCACCACTTTTAGATGACTCTCCTTCATCAATACTAGTATAGCCTAATTTAGTAGTATCACTGCTAGATCTAGGAGATCTCATCAATTGCTCAAAATACTTAATGGCATCACTAGGTTTGTTGAAATTTTAGCAAATTCGTTTTCTCTTTTTAGATCATTTCTCAGTTGTTCATTTTGAAACTTTAGTGTTGTGATCTCAATATCGTTTCCATTCAATTCATGATTAGAAATCATCATTTGTTTCAATGTTTCTAGTTTCACGTGAGAAATCCTATTCACCCCTGATATCTTCTCTTCCAATTTGTTGTTTAGTATCCTTTTATCATCTTCAATCATGACTTTGTCCTCTTTAACTTTCCTTTTCTTCTTGATCACCTCACATAGAAATACTAAATGGAATTCTTGTTCTATCTTAATATTTATGACCTCTTTAGTTAGGGTAACATTATTTTTCATCATATTTGCAATTGTTCCATCAATTCACTTGAGTTTCCATCTGCAAACAATTTAGTAGTATCAATCTCTTGTTAATGTGTGTCATTGTCTTCAATATCTATCTCTTTCCTTCTCTTCAATGAGAACTTCAACAAATTTCTTTCTTCATTCAACTAATGTAGGGAAAGCTGGATTATAATCACTTGGTTATCAATAACCTTTCCTAACATGTAGACTTCCATTTCAAGATCTTTCCTCAAAGTTGCAAAGCTTCCCTTTCCAGAGAATCAACACTTTGATACCACTTGTTGGAAATACAATAGGGAAAGTAAACTCTAAGAGGGAGGTTGGGGTTGGGGGGGGGGGAAGTGTGGGTGAATCAGTGCTTCTAAAATTTAACCATATGATCATTTACCACACATCCATCTTTTAAGTTGCATATAAACTAAAATAGCTAGCTAAACATATTCATTCATAGTATGAAATCAAATAACATTCAACAAATATATGACATAAGGTATTTGGTTACCTAGAAACCCTCTAATGAGAAGGAAAAATTGGAATGGGGATGACATCTACAAACCTTCACTACTGTAGTAATAACATGTATCTAATGAAGGCTACAATATTTGATTATAAATTATGATCTACCCTGTGAAAGGTCTGCCCTACTAAAGGCTTAATAGATTGTTAGATCTTACTCTTTTAAAAGATTTCAAAACCTTGTTAGAAGTGTACATAACTAAAGGAATTCAATATTAGAATGAAGTAAGAACCCTATTAAAGGATTTACATTAGCCTTTTAGGACTACTCTGTGAAGAGATTTAACAAATTCATCTACTAGTACATCTTGATAATGATCCTATACTTAGCACTCTACTGCTAGATAACATATCACCTCTTTTTTGGTTTGTACTTGATCCTCTCTAATTAGATGTATAACTTCTATCCTCTAACACCTTTCCTTTATTCTCCTCTAACTAATTCTACAATTTATTTAAATTCACAACCTCTTAGCCACCATGAATGCTCTTTTTTGTATACACAAACCTCTCTCTTCTTGTATTCCATACTTATATGATTTTAGGCTTTTTCCTCCTTATGAACACTTAGGTGACTTAGGGTTATGTATGAATCAACTATTTTGATTCACTCATTTTCTCCTTAAAACATCTCTTCAAATAATTGGTTGCATTTACTGCATAGGGATCTACAATATAGATTTAGGCTTATCATCTTAGAATTGCAAAACAATCCTTAAATCAGGTAAAAAATGGTTTACATAGAAGTTTGTGCCATTACAAATAACTTTGTCCAAAACTGCTTACTTGGCACTTGAAGTGTTTGATGCTTGTCATCGACTTTATCTTCAATGTTGTAACTTCGGCTCTGAATGACTCAGAATCCATTGATTAGTCATCATCTAAATAACTTGGCATGGGTATGTGCAGGATCATGGTGTGTCAAAAAGTGGCGATGTGAAAAAAAAAGAGTTTGAAGATGCCTAAAAGCGCTTCAAAATCCGCTCTGACTTTTTTTTACCTATCCAGGAACCAAACCTGGAAGGTTAAGCCGAGCCTTATCAGATATCTGATATCATATCGGATATCCGATTTTAAATCCAATATTCGACTAATAATTAAAATTATATAATAGTATGATATATTATTTAATATTATTATTATTGATATAAAATAATAATAATAATATTAAATAATATATCATACTATTATATTATAATAATATTATTATTATTTAATATTATTATTATAATTATTATTATACTATAATATAATAATAATATTATAATTATTATTATACTATAATATAATAATATTATTATAATAATAATAATTATACTATAATATAATAATAATATTATTATTATATTATAATCGTATAATATTATACTATAATAATAATATTATAATAACATATTATATTATAATAATATAATATAATATTTCATATATTATAATATATAGTAATGTAATATAATATAATAATAAAAAGTAATATCTTATAATATAATATATAATAAAAAAGTATAATATATTATAAATTATAATAATATAGTATAATAATAATATTTTATATTATAATATATAGTAAATTAATATAATAAATATAAAATATAATATAAAAATATATAAAATGTAATATATATGTTATATTATATATATTATAATATCGGATATCCGATACCTGTGCATGGATTAAATACAAAATCACAGACCCGTGGCCCTTATTTTCACACGAATTTGGGCCAGTCAGATCGGATATCAGATAATAAATCGGATATCAGATAGCAAATCGGATATCAGATATCAGGTATGTTCCCCCCCCCCCCCCTTGACTCATTTATAACCTAAATTTAATAGATTTTAACAAGATTTTGTTTGTTTTAGTTGAATCTAGGGTTTTTTTGACAAAAATGGTTAAAATTTAGATTTTTTTTTAATATATATTACGTTTTGCAATTCAATAGGAATGGCTGATCAAAATGATGACACTGAGGCAAGGAATAATATTCCTCGCAACCCACCACCAAACGATCCAGTATCCCCACAAAACCGTCCACCAAATGATCCTCTACCTCCTCAAAACCCTCCTCGAATCGAGGATTTGATAAATGAAAATCTCACTAAGTTGAGAGGTTTGCATAGAACATACAATAATGTACCTGCACTAGCTCCTATGTTATCCGCGTTAAACACCATAGTGGATAACATTGAAACTCTTACAAACCAACAAAATGCCACTCTTCGTTGGCGTGATGAAATGCACCAGATGTTTGATGATGGTTTGGATTATGATGAGGTCGTGGCCCTCAACATAACCAAAGACGATTTGGCAAGCCTTTTTGCTAACCCAAAAACGGGTATACCAGTTGACCCAAAAAAAAAACAAACTATCGATTAAATGGTGCACAAATGACGCCATACGTGCAAATTTTTGGGACTGTTGGTGGATGGTCTTTGATATCCCTCCACATGGCAATTTAGACATACCATTTTATTTCCTTAAAAAATTATATGCAGAATTTGTGTTGAAACTTAAAGTGAACTATTGGAGCATGAAGCCCAACATGGGCTTAGGACTAGGAGCTCCTCAGGATAGACCCTCTTCCCAGCGAAAGAAACTTGGCACTTTTGTCCCCCCCCCCCCCTGATATCTCCCCCCCTCCTTGAGTGCAGCATCCAGATATTATGGCAGAGGCTAGCTCTCATACCATCAGAGCCATTCATAGACTGAGTAGCCTAATGATATCTCAAGCTAGGTCAGTCTTTCCTCCTCGTGTTGATGATGTTGGTGTCAGTTCATCATCGGCTAGCTCATCACACGTTTGTGTGCCTCACACTTGCATTACATCCAAGAATATTTTCTTGGGTCCCATAGGTGATCTTCCTGAGTATCATTTTGTATTAGACGAGGATACACCAGACGCACGTGCAAAGGCTACAGACCCTGATGTGAGAGAGGAGGGGAATGTAGAGGCATGGACTCCTTTGGTGTCGGTACGTGTATACATTTTTTTGTTATTATGTATGTGATTTAAAGTTAATTTTTATAATAGAGTAATTTTAATTTTTAAGCCATACTGACTTTTACATGTATGTGATCTTCATTCATGTTTAGTTGATGACCGAGGAGGAGCTCAGAAAGATAGATGATGCTACACTCTCGGCCATTTCATTTGGCCTTGAGACATCTATGGTACATTATGTTGTGTTCGCATTTCTTTTTTCTATTTGATATTGTAGCATATATGGTTGCTAATCTTTCTTTTATCTTGCACATACCACCTGCCCCGGGGGGACAAAGTGCGGGGGGTGAGCCAGCATGCATTGAAAAAGGAGAGGTAATTAGATGTTTTCTAATTGATTAAATATTGATGCATTCTTGTAAAATGTTTGTGGTAATCTCATTTAATTACATTATTTATTTTATATAGGGTGTGGCTACTGGCGATGAGCCTGTACAGATTCGGCATCCTAGATCATCAGGGATTTTCATTCGCACAGAGAACCCCATTGTATGTATAAGTATCATTTATTTTTTATTTTTTTAATTGATGCAAAAATCCTAAAATCCTAAAATCCTATCTCGTGCCCAATTACAACTTTCTTCCACATATGAGTCCAACATTATAACTTTGTATGCTTCCATGAGCCATAATTGGTGCAAGGATTGCCCAATTGACTTCAAGAGATGTTCCACGACCTCTGTAATGCCTTGGATCTTCAATGTTCCCCTCATGAGCATGGGATGCTCTTGCATCACTTATCTTCATAAATAAATTCAAAACTAATTTCCGTGATATTAACAACTACTATTTTGTATCTCATAGGAGACTCCTAGTGCACATGAGGTTCGATGGGATTAAATATGTGCACTATCCCGTTGAACCTCATGATTAAATATATGGACAGTTTTATATTGTAAAACAAGGTTATCATTGAATAGGAGTTCAAGACTCATGTGAATAGTGTGAAGGTGTTAACATTTTAGTCACAGGTGGTTTTCAAATAGATCGGATGACAGTCTAGTTCAAGTTAGCGTCACGAGTCAAACGAGCAAGTTCAAGATACAACACTCATAAATTAGTGAGGTAATTCATATCCTAACAAGCCTCTGATACTAATATTCTATTAGGGTCTGTCAGTTGTATCATATGGACTAGGTTGTGATTCTAGCATGTAAGGGAAGGGGATCAGAATTACTTATTATCCTCATTACCAATGTACACACATTCATTAATCATTACAATATATATTAATGTGACAATCAGTATATTACTATATCCTAATTATCTATCAACATTGCTTCCTCACCAAATTATTGAGTGCACAACAAGATTGTAAGCAATCTACTAAGTTTTAAATTTATACAATCAATGGTATCACATAACATCTATGGATTGTTATTATCAACTAGTCATTTACAATACCACAAGGAGAAAACTTTCTTTCACATTTTCAAATGATAACAATGATGTCAAAGCAAATCTGTGACTCGTACCAATGCTTTCATAACAATATAAACTCCAAATGAAACATGTATATACAACCTTATCAATATTTTCTTCTACACGTACATTAGGTAACAATGATACAATCTCCTTCCATCACAATGGGGCAACATAAGGGACTTTTCAAAATCATAAGGAACATGGACATTGAAAGATATGGACAATGAGTAGCATAAACATTTTCCAACATGATCGTTGAGAACATGAACAAGCTGGTGAATCCTCCTTCACAAATGAGGGCACAATGTCAAGTTTTCTCATCCAACATCAATCTGCAAGATGATCATTCCAAGCCATTTCCATTGCTCCCTTGGACACAAATATGCATATGCAACACAACAAAATAACAAGGACCATGGGTGCTTTCCACCCAACCATAGGCCTCAAAGAGACCACCCCCGCACTAGGGAACAAGGCTCAAACTGGGATACACATACAATCTTTCAATGCATAAACATTACATTTCAAACTTGAACAATTTCCCCCCAAGACTATTTCACAATGGCTTCACAGATGGAACCATAAACATAGGGTGAAGGTGTGTTCTAAAATGGAGACTTGCCATACCAAACCATATTTGCAATAAACAATTTTCATGCCCTCTCGGGGCTATCATAATTCACCAAATTTCATGCCCTCTCGGGGCTATCATAAGTGAACCATTTAATGCCCTCTCAGGGCCTCCACATTTCCTCCTCCAAGCCCACTACCATCAGTTGTAACTCCTCAATCTTCCTTTCTACACCATACTTTCCTTATCACCCCCAGCAAGATATGAAATTTTATGGCATACAATGGAGCCCATACTCCAAGGTTCTCAATACATTTTTTGAACCCAACTTAAGCCCTTCACCCTGGACTTCTCTTCCCTTCCCACAAGGGTGAGTGTAAGTTCCAATCCCACAACAATACTCAAGCACAAAACAAGAAAACAAAACCAAGTAGAAATAAAACAAGAAATTTTGGCAAACACCCCACTAGTTTGGCCAAGACCCTCTAATAAAGCCTTCCCACTAAATTATTTTAGTAAAAACACTAAGCCACTCCATCCTTACGAACTTGTCTCCTCTAAAAGTTCATCGATAGCCCTCACGAGCTCTAAGTTATGACCCTCGAAGGATCGACCTCAAAAAGCACTTAGAGCACCTTGAAGACTCCTCGGTACGGGGTGGCCGCAAATGATGGATGGTCTTTGTGGCTAGAAAAAAGGTGTGACTAGGGTTCACCCACTCATATGGAGCTAATGGGACTGATGATTCGATGCCAAGATCAGCAGTTTCAAAGTTACGTTGTGGTGCACCTATGAACTGAGGCAAACTGCGAGTTTTGGCATCGAGCGAGATCGCTGTGCTGAATCCAAATGGAACGTGATCTCTCAAAAATGAGCTAGGTTATTTTAGGCCTTAGGATCACCGTCCTGTAGCATTTGACAGTTCATCGATAGCCCTCACGAGCTCTGAGTTATGACCCTCGAAGGATCGACCTCAAAATGCACTTATAGCACCTTGAAGACTCCTCGGTACGGGGTGGCCGCAAATGATGGATGGTCTTCATGGCTAGAACAAGGGTGTGACTAGGGTTTAATCGACCATTCGAAGCTAATGGAACTGATGATTCGATGCCAAGATCAGCGGTTTCAAAGTTACGCTGTGGTGCACCTATGAACTGAGGCACACTGCAAGTTTTGGCATCCAGCGAGATCGCTGTGCTGAATCCAAACGGAATGTGATCTCTCAAAAATGAGATAGGTTATTTTAGGCCTCAAGATCACTGTCCTGTAGCATTTGACAGTTCATCGATAGCCCTCACGAGCTCTGAGTTATGACCCTCGAAAGATCGACCTCAAAATGCACTTAGAGCACCTTGGAGACTCCTTGGTACGGGGTGGCCGCAAATGATGGATGGTCTTCATGGCCAGAACAAGGGTGTGACTAGGGTTCACCCACCCATCCAGAGCTAATGGCACTGACGATTCGATGCCAAGATCAACGGTTTCAAATTTACGCTGTGGTGCACCTATGAACTGAGGCACACTGCGAGTTTTTGCATCGAGCGAGATCGCTGTGCTGAATCCAAATGGAATGTGATCTCTAAAAAATGAGATAGTTTATTTTAGGCCTCAGGATCACCATCCTGTAGCATTTGAAAGTTCATCGATAGCCCTCACAAGCTCTGAGTTATGACCCTCGAAAGATCGACCTCAAAATGCACTTAGAGCACCTTGGAGACTCCTCGATACGGGGTGGCCGCAAATGATGGATGGTCTTCATGGCCAGAACAAGGGTGTGACTAAGGTTCACCCGCCCATCCGGAGCTAATGGCACTGATAATTCGATGCCAAGATCAGCGGTTTCAAAGTTACGCTGTGGTGCACCTATGAACTGAGGCACACTGCGAGTTTTGGCATCGAGCGAGATCGCTGTGCTGAATCCAAATAGAATGTGATCTCTCAAAAATGAGATAGGTTATTTTAGGCCTCAGGATCACCATCCTGTAGCATTTGATAGCTCATCGATAGCCATCACGAGCTCTGAGTTATGACCCTCGAAAGATTGACCTCAAAATGCACTTAGAGCACCTTGGAGACTCCTCGGTACGGGGTGGCCGCAAATGATGGATGATTGTTTGAAGACTACTCCATGTGTCACTATCTTTCTTGGAAAAAAAATTTCTTTTGAACATCAAGCTTGCAATATTATCAATTATTGTCAAACTTTTTCAACCAAGTCAAAATGTCAAATGCAAATATTTGTTTGCATTTTTTGCTAAGGAGAGTTTCATAAATTTACTTTGATTTTCTATGTCTCTAGTGCTTGAACATACTTAAAATGGCTCTTTGGTCTTAGAGCTATTGGTATTTTCTAACTTCATGGTCTATGATATGCATACTAAGAATTTCTTTCACTAAATGGTTTCCTTGATCTATTGACTACACTTAAATTTGTTCACTTGTCATCTCTCTTTCTATATGTTCAATACAAAGAGCTAGAAGAGACAAATAATCTTTCTTACCTTCATCTCTCTAAGCACATGATAGAAATCAATTCTAAACTTGAGAAAAGGTTAGAGGAGAATATTGCATTCTTAAATTAATCTCCCTTAAGACCTTTACATACACACGGGGCATTCTTAAATTAATCTCCATGGAAGAAAATTTCATAAAACTAAAGATTCCATAGTGTTGAAACATAAAATCCAAGATCTCATTTATGATGGGATTGTTGATACCTCTAATGACTCATCTACTCATAGCCTTCATATCCAACTTCATATCATGTCAGTATGCATGTGCTATCTTGCTCATTGGCTTTAATTGCTTATCCTACATGCTATCTTCTTTCATGGATTTTATGGCTTATCCCAAATGTGCTTCATACAACTTTTCAATATGAAAGTCTTTCAAAACATTATACAATATTATGACTCTTTATGCTTTCAAATGCTATGATTGGTTGTAAAATGGAAGAAATCAAGTATTCTAATTGTTCATCCATACTTTATGGATTTTTCTTATTTGATTAGTTTGATAAAAATAGTTTTAATAATCATAATGTCAGCTTTATGTCAAATAAGGAAAAAACCAAATTTGTAATAAGATATCCGCATGCAATTATCTTTCATATAGTTATAAATGCTCTTAAAATTGTCGTTATAGCCTTGTATCACATGCAAATATGATTTGGAAGAACTTGTTTAATATCTTCCTCTTATAATTCCTTACAAAGAATCTACCAAAATACAAAAACCATATACAAAAAACTACACATTTTACATCATAATACATCATAAATTTTAGAAATTCTCCCCAATACCACCCCCCTCCAACTCTTCATGATGTACCTACATTCCAATATCATACAAAAATTAGTAACTTATTGTATTAAACAAGATAATAATCAATTCATTAAATCATTATGAAGAAAATAACATAAGAAGTATATATACCTAGTCAAGTATTCCAATAGGGTCCTCTCTCTGTTTTAGGGTCTCCAACAAGGCTTCATGATCAACATTAGCAATAGTAAAAAGTTCTTTTACTTTTGTTCTTCCTTGATGCTTCAATAACTTTACATTTGTTGCTATAATAAGATGCGAATATATGAGAATTAGTTTGTGCTTCTAATAGTCTTTGAATGTAGGAATTCCATTCCTTCTAAGCATGTATGTCCGCAACCATGTTCCAACAACAACCACTGAACTAGTAGGATACGTGAATCCATCATCATCTGTGATCGGTTGTGCAAGTTTTTGTTTTCCTCTTACACAATGTGCTAACCAATAATCGGATTTCTCATCATTCCCCTGCGGTGCAACCAATGCAAAGACATGTCCTGGCTGAAATAGATCTGATAGATGATTATGCTCAAGTGAACTTTCCATGTCATCATTTTTGATAGAGGGTATGATAGACAATTGAGTAAGATAATGTGGAGCCCATGTGTCCACCCACTCACTTGACTCACAGTGATCCCAATCACACTGAAAACAAGTACGACAAAAACAAGCTAGTTGTCGTGTCCAAATGGCCCATGTACTAGAATTAGAGCTCCAAAATGAATGCATTTTTGATGAGTTTGTCACTATAGCACAATCTGATCTATCACCTATGGACCCTTCCTCAACCAACCAAAAGAACCTGCGTACCACTGAATTAAGAGTCCCCCCCTGTGATAATGCTAAACTACACCAATCAACAATGCTACGAGCATCAAGAAGCTCTATTGTTGAAATCTTCAGTTGCTCCTTAACTAGAGCTCTCTTCACACATGCCCCTGCTCCATCATGTTCCCCTTTTCCATGGCCAAACTCAAAAAAGCTCCAAATATGAGGCACCCCTCTCTCTACGTGCATCCTACACAACCAATAAAACATGCAAGCATTCTTGAATTGACCTGTACAGTTATCTGACCAAATGATATGTCTATCCATAGCAATTGCATGCTCGTGTAAGAAATAAAAAAATTTCTCAAAACAATGTTACACAAACTCATGAGAGTGAGATCTATCAGCACTCATATAAAAATGATACTCTCTAATAATCTTTCGATTATCTTCCGCACTATCAGGGGCATTTCTATATGTTATGTGAACAAAAATTGCAATCTGAATAGAGTTGTAATACTAAGATTGTGTCTCATTTTGAGGTTGCAATGTGTAGTTCTCAGCAAAATCAACAACTGATATAATAGTGCCAATGGGAAAAGTCTCCTTATACGTTCTAAATTGTTGATCCAACCACTGAGACCTGTGACTATGTCTTGCATACTTGTAAAAAAGATTTGCCTTGAAATCTAAAATAAAATTAGCCACATTGATATCTTTTCCAACCAATTCACATCTAGAGCTCTCACTCCCACTCTTCAATGTGTATTTCACCATTTCATAGACCCTTTTTTTCACTATTGTCTTTCCAAGATCTTGTTCACACCCCTCATGGAAACATGTGTCAAACTTGGATAAGCCACCACATTCTAAACACGTTTTATTTAAGCAAGCATTTTTATAAAAGGAACAACCATCAACTCTACGAAATAAGAGTTGATCTAACAAGTCTCTTGATGATTTTGGAAGCCCACTAGCCCCACAATCCTCCAACATTTCTTTACTATGCAAAGTAGAACGGATGGAGCATAATAGTTCATGGTGCATAGAAAACTCAACATGATATTTGCAACAACATGTATTTCGAATTTTGAGTGGCACACAATAAAATGGCTTCAAAGATTCAAAAGCCCTTTGTGATATATGAACACTTGGATGACTCTCTCTAAATTGTTTGAACAACATAGTTTGACTTACCTCCAAATAGTGTTTAGGATGTGGCGTGCGGTTTCTGATGCCAATTCTCAACTTTAAGACATCTTTAGCATTGGGTGATACTCATGAGTTAGAGTGCCAAAATTGTATAATTTCTTCCTTCACATCGTCGGATAGCTTCTTATCAAAACGTGGAAATCTCCCACCAAATGCCCATGTTTCATTTTGAAGAGGATCGTCAATTTTCTCTCGTCAACTAAGTGCTCTTCTCAAAGTAGTACAGTTTAGATTCAAATTAATACAAGTTTGTCTCATATATCTACCCTTTCTCAAATGATGACTTACCAAAGAGGTTGTAATAACCCTTCGAGCAGCTCTATTATCCTTCTCTCTGCTATTTTTCCCAATGCTATTGAGAGCACTGAAAAGATTCTTCACAATAATGACATTTCTTTCCAACTTTTTATTGACATGAATTTTCAATTTGTAAAGCATAGGTCTCATCTCTTGCATCTTTAATAAGTGCATGAAAAGTTGACATTGCTCTACCACTGTCTTGTTGCCGAAAAACATCTGATATAGTCTTGAAGCCCATAACCGAATGGTTCTTTCTGATTTTTTTCCTTTGAAACTAGTCATAATCATTTCATCAATTTCAATTATCCATTTTGGTGTTTTAGAACCTTCATGTCGATTATAATTAGGAGATATGTAAGGTTCTTGTGCATTAAGTTCCTGTGCATTGTCATCTTTGACATGGTCAATTATGCAATTTGGATTATGACTTGGTGGCATTTCTTCTTCAAAATTTTCAATCTCTACATTTTCAATTTCCACATTATCATTTTCAATAGGTACATTTTCATTCCCCAACTGTACATTTTCATTATCTGACTCTATGATTTCACCTTCTATTAATTCATCGTCAACTTGATTGATATTTAGCATACCTTGTCTTTTTTATCGGTGTTTCATTTTGTCCTTTTCCCTATATGCTGCAATGTCTTCATTGGATATCTTCCTTTTACGTTTATTCTTTCGACGACTGCTGCTCCCCATTCAGATGACAAATTCGAACACCTAAGGTTATATTTTTGAATTCTTTTCGATTGGTTGGGCCCCAAAACATGACTTTTTACAAATCTCGTGAAAAAAGAGGTAAAAAAGTAATGTTGTCGGGTCTGTAGGGACAGTCAAATATTTGAAATTGATGCCAGTATAATCGGATATCCAATATAGGAAGTGGACTTTTGGGGGGAAAAATTGCTAAGGTTTCCCTCCTTTGCCACAATAATATTAATATTATGGAAATATTTGGAGGCAAACGACTTTAATTTATAACTAAGTTAATAGTATATTAGTATTAGTATAAAATATCAATAATATTAATATAAAATAGTATTAATATACCTATAGTATCAATATTATTATGATACCTATAATAGTATTAATATTATTAATATAGATATAATAGTGTAAATATATAGTGTTTATTTATATTAAGCTAGAATATATAGTATTAATATATATTATTATTATAGCTATAATAGTATTATTATTATTACTATATATATAATAATATTAATATTTAGTGTTTATTTATATTATAATTATTATCCTAAAATAGTATAATATTACCCCATTTGACCCATATTACCCATTCGAATATGTCCCTAGGGGTCCTAGGACCCCTAGGGACATATGTCATCATTTAATGGGTCAAAGGGGGTCATAGGTCACCCTATGACCCCCTTTGACCCATATGAACCATTTGAATAAGTCCCTAGGGTCCTAGGACCCCTAGGGACATATGTCTTCGTTTAATGGGTCAAAGAGGGTAATAGGTCACCCTATGACCCCCTTTGACCCATATTACCCATTCGAATATGTCCCTAGGGGTCCTAGGACCCCTAGGGACATATGTCATTGTTTAATGGGTCAAAGAGGGTCATAGGTCACCCTATGACCCACTTTGACCCATATTACCCATTCGAATATGTCCCTAGGGGTCCTAGGACCCCTAGAGACATATATCATAGTTTAATGGGTCAAGAGGGTCATAGGGCCCTTTGACCCATATGAACGATTCAAATATGTCCCTAGGGGTCGTAGGACCCCTAGAGACATATGTCATCATTTAATGGGTCAAAGAGGGTCATAGGTTACCCTATGACCCCATTTGACCCATATTACCCATTCAAATATGTCCCTAGGGGTCTTAGGACCCCTAGGGACATATGTCATCATTTAATGGGTCAAAGGGGGTCATAGGTCACCCTACGACCCCCTTTGACTCATATAAATGATTCAAATATGTACCTAGGGGTCCTAGGACCCCTAGGGACATATGTCATCGTTTAATGAGTCAAAGGGGGTCATAGGTCATCGTATGATCCCTTTTGACCCATATGAACAATTCGAATATGTCCCTAGGGTCCTAGGACCCCTAGGGACATATGTCGTCGTTTAATGGATCAAAGAGGGTCATAGGTCACCCTATGACCCCCTTTGACCCATATTACCCATTCAAATATGTCCCTAGGGGTCCTAGGACCCCTAGAGACATATATCGTCGTTTAATGGGTCAAGAGGGTCATAGGTCACCCTATGACCCCCTTTGACCCATATGAAAGATTCAAATATGTCCCTAGGGGTCCTAGGACTCATAGGTTACCCAACGACCCCATTTGACCCATATTACCCATTCGAATATGTCCCTAGGGGTCCTAGGACCCCTAGGGACATATGTCATCGTTTAATGGGTCAAAAGGGGTCATAGGTCACCCTATGACCCCCTTTGACCCATATGAACAATTCAAATATGTCCCTAGGGTCCTAAAACCCCTAGGGACATATGTCGTCATTTAATGGGTCAAAGAGGGTCATAGGTCACCCTATGACCCCCTTTGACCCATATTACCCATTTGAATATGTCTCTTTGTGTCCAAGGACCCCTAGGGACATATGTCATCGTTTAATGGGTCAAAGAGGGTCATAGGTCACCCTATGACCCCCTTTGACCCATATTACCCATTCGAATATGTCCTTAGGGGTCCTAGGACCCCTAGGGACATATGTCGTCGTTTAATGGGTCAAAGAGGGTCATAGGTCACCCTATGACCCCCTTTGACCCATATGAACGATTTGAATATGTCCCTACGGGTCCGAGGACCCCTAAGAATATATGTCATCATTTAATTGGTCAAAGAGGGTCATAGGTGACCCTATGACCCTCTTTGACCCATATGAACGATTCGAATATGTCCCTAGGGGTCTGAGGACCCCTAGGGACATATGTCATCATTTAATGGGTCAAAGAGGGTCATAGGTCACCCTATGACCCTCTTTGACCCATATGAACGATTCGAATATGTCCCTAGGGGTCTGAGGACCCCTAGGGACATATGTCGTCGTTTAATGGGTCAAAGAGGGTCATAGGTTACCTTATGACCCCATTTGACCCATATTACCCATTCGAATATGTCCCTAGGGGTCCTAGGACCCCTAGGGACATATGTCATCGTTTAATGGGTCAAAGGGGGTCATAGGTCACCTTATGACCCCCTTTGACCCATATGAACAATTCAAATATGTCTCTAGGTGTCCTAGGACCCCTAGAGAAATATGTCATCGTTTAATGAGTCAGAGAGGGTCATAGGTCACCCTATCACCCCCTTTGACCCATATTACCCATTCGAATATGTCCCTAGGGGTCCTAGGACCCCTAGAGACATATATCGTCGTTTAATGGGTCAAAGAGGGTCATATGTTACCCTATGACCCCCTTTGACCCATATGTATGATTGAAATATGTTCCTAGGGGTCCTAGGACCCCTAGGGACATATGTCATTGTTTAATGGGTCAAAGAGGGTCATAGGTCACCCTATGACCCCCTTTGACCCATATTACCCATTCGAATATGTCCCTAGAGGTCTTAGGACCCCTAGGGATATATGTCATTGTTTAATGGGTCAAAGGGGGTCATAGGTCACCCTATGACCCCCTTTGACCCATATGAATGATTCAACTATGTCCCTAGGGGTCCTAGGACCCCTAGAGACATATGTCATCATTTAATGGGTCAAAGGGGGTCATAGGTCAGCCTATGACCCCCTTTGACCCATATGAACGATTCGACTATGTCCCTAGGGGTCCTAGGACCCCTAGGGACATAGGTCATCGTTTAATGGGTCAAACCTATGACCCCCTTTGACCCATAATACCCATTCGAATATGTCACTAGGGGTCCTAGGACCCCTAGAGACATATGTCGTCATTTAATGGGTCAAAGTGGGTCATAGGTCACCCTATGACCCCCTTTGACTGATATGAACGATTCGGCTATGTCCCTGGGGGTCCTAGGGACATATGTCATCATTTAATGGGTCAAAGGGACCCCCTTTGACCCATTAAAGGATGACATATGTCCCTAGGGGTCCTAGGACCCCTAGAGATATATATCGTCGTTTAATGGGTCAAAGAGGGTTATAGGTCACCCTATGACCCCCTTTGACTCTTATATATTAATAATATACATATTAATAATATACATATATATATTAATAATATACATATCAATATAATAATAATATATATATATACATATACATATTACATTATTATATTTAATGAAAATATTACGTTATTGTATATATTAATAACATACATATTAATATAATAATATATAATACGTATTTTATATATATCTAAATTACGTTATTATATTTAGTAAAAATAATAATAATATATATTATATTTATAGATTGTAATAAGATTAACATAAGATATTATTATATATTACTAGATTATATCTTGTATGTTTACATTACGTTATTATATATATATATAATATATTAAAATATGCCTTTACATATTAATATAAGTGAAATAATTTTAAAATAAAAAATTAGAACGTTTAAATCGAATTTCCCTCCAAATTTTGAAGATTTTTGGAATTTGACTACCAAGCCAAATCGGATATCTGATCAGGCTTGGTATTTACCAAGCCTGCACGGTCAACCCCAAAGACGTGTTTATAGAGAGTTTTAGTGATAGTCAGACTTCGGGTAGCCGTCTGACAATGTTATTTTGATCGAAATTGAATGAAACGAAATGTGTTTTTTAATATCGCTCTCTAGATTCCATCAATATAATTTTTGTCAAATTCTGAGTTCGATAATTATTTATTAGTTAATTATCAATGAAGATTATTTTAAAGTGTTGATTGACATACTGAAGGAAAAATAGCTATAACTTTCAAACGGTATAACATTTTTTAAATCTAAAAGTTGCGTCACATTCTATACTTCGCCTAGTATAAGAAAAAAAAAAAAAAAATTGATCAAATTTTCTATTAGTTAGGGTGGTCAGACACAGGACTTTTTTTAATCCAAAAAAGTTTTGGTAGAAAATTCATATTTAATTATTTATTTGGAATAAAAATATCAAACAATATGCATCACATCCAGGCATGAGTCTAGTTTTCATATCTATAATTATATTAAAAAAATATTATGATTTGATTTTGATTAAGGTGGTCAGACATACACCTACTTTTTATTTTCGCCCTGAAATTTTCTTAAAACTGCATTAAAATTCAAACTTTTGACCAATCAATTATTTTTTTCTCCTGATAAGGCCCAGTAGTTTAGAAACTATATTCAATTTTATACAAATTATTTTCTTACAACTTTTTGATATAAAGTCCATAACCACTTCAAAATTATGTGTCAAGTTGACATAACCCTGATTTGCTAATTTTTCACTGCCACTTAAGGCCATAGTTTGGTACACCATGATCTTGCACATACCCGCATATACTATCTGTTTGACACTTGAGTGACTTAGCACATACTTCACATCTAAAATATTACACTTAGTATACATTACTTGTTTGACATTATCTAAGCAAATGACTTAAGTGTGTTTTCACTCATATGTCAAAACAAATTTGAGATTAAAACTTCATAAACATATTCCTATTTGTACATCTCTCTATAGAATATCTTTGTATTTTCTTCACAAATATGACTTCATTGACCCCTTCTTTTTCCACTATAGCCTTTAATTATAATAATTTATTTTTATTAAGAGAAATTTGTTTGGAAATTTTTTGTTGATAGAACGAGTCTCCAATAAAAATATTTGACATCATAATAAAGATTTTACATCCCAAAACTTCTATACAAGAACATAAACTATTTTAATATTCTCATGAGAGATGGATTCATGTTGCATCACTACTCATGAAACATGGGTCAATGAGATTGACTAAAAAATCACATAGTTAAATCCTGATAGCAATATCACAATTTGATTTGATGTGGAAATTATCTCCTACATATCAATACCTAACCTGTTTTCTATCATACTTTAAAATTTAGGTATTATAGATGGTTGAATTAGCTTCATTAGTTTAAAAATTAAGCACAAAATTAATATACCATAAATCATAAAGGATTTGATTTTTTCTTCTTTTCAATTTGTAAATAAGTTATATATAGAAACAAGTACTTTCCATTAATAATTTTTAATTAAGATATTTATTTAAATTTTATTATTTTTATTATACATCTTAAACATAGTTTATTTAATAACTGAATTATGTAGTGTGATTCAAAATGTTGATCCAGTAAATTTTTTTAAACAATCTAATCTAGAAATCATACCAATAATTTTAATAGATTGTGCAAATCTGATATCTTTATTTAATAATTATCATTTAAAAATTAAATTTTGAAAAATTAATTAAATTGAAGATGTAATTAATAGATTTTTTATTGATTCATTCTAATTATATTCTTTCAATAATACTTAAGTTTCATTAATATTATGTATCTAAATATTTTTAGAAAAAAATAGTTTTGATAGAAGCCTTGAAAAATTGCTTTTATAAGATTAAATATATTGAAAGATATAAACAAATAATGAAGCTTTAATATCTTACAAGAAAAAAAGTTTCATAGTGAATATAGCTATGTTGATAGTCATCAATTAAACATTAGAAGCTAGACATGAGATTATTTTTTTCAAGAAATAATCTGAAGCCTATATAAATACAAATTCATTTAGTTTAGAAAGAAGGAACATTGCATGTTCTTTAAGATCATATAAACAATAATAAATAATGGGTGGAAGAATTGTAGATGAAATGTTATACATTGATGTTCTTTACATTGAAAGTGATTCCCCATTACTCCTGCTGCATTGATTTAAGCCCTTGTATACATGTGAATCCTCAACATTTCCTCTTCATCTCTATAAATATAAATGGGAAATAGAAGAGATAATGATAAGAAATATATGCTACTATTGAGATACATACTGTGTTGATTAAATATACCTCTAGAATAACAATTCAAGGTCTTCTTATCGAATAACATTGATGCAGGAGCATTGAGATAGGATTTTTTAGACCTTATGGTTTTCATAATTGGGGATGTGTTCAAGGAATATTGGAGAACCTTTTCTTAAGTGTTCATAGAGATTGGAGTCATCATCTTGGAGTTAGAGTTGTTTTACTTTGTTGCTAGAGTTATATTTTCTATTTTTTGTGTGCTATTTGTGTGTCATGTAGCCATTGATCCTTAATGAATTAGCCTTTACAATTTTAGGATTTTTAAGAGGATCTAAAATAATATCTTCAATTAAGAACACAAGTCTTAATTCATCTAGGGTTGGGAGATATCACTATTTTCCTGATGTATCAATTTTCAACTAGTTTCATGTAAAATGTGATGTTTTTCATCTTGCATAGTTTTTTTTTTTGGCAAAAGTGGATGAGCCAATAGACATATATTTGTATGTGTGTGTGTGTGTGTGTGTGTGTCTATATATATATATATATATATATATATATATATATATATATATATATATAACTGCTTCAAGAGCTCAACTGGGAAAGAACTAGAAAAGAAAATTTAGCATCATCATAGTATGTACAAATTACAAGCATCGATATTGACAATCATACTTTATCGATGGAAAAACATAATTTTTCCAAAATTTAAACTTTATCAAATTTTTTATTTTTGAGCGAATCAAAACAATAGGCATAAGGGACTCGATACAACCAAAATTCTCAAACATTTTACAAAACATGCCTGAAGTTTAGAAGAAAAGACCAAGAAAAAAAGAATGCCAATAAACTATTTTTCTTCCATGTCCTCAACACCCTCTGCAAAGGTGGACATCAAACCTAGTTGTACCAAGTGACCCCATCCAAAATCTGAGGATGATAGTGGAGCCACCTCCCATCTTGAGCTCAAGACTTCAACAACAATATCAGAAATACCACCCCAGACTATTGGTTTGGGATGAACCGAGTGGGGTTTTGGGACAATATGTCCTAAGCCAAGAGCACATGGAGCAGGAATCAACTAATCACCACCAGGTTCATGAGCCAGCTAAATTGAGGGAGCTAGAGGTATCTTCTTATGAGAACATACCGCATGTGCATAAAAAATTGGAAGACCCAAGATGTCAAGTAGTGTAAATCTACTTTTCTACACACCCTTAGTCATCTAAAAACCTAGAGCTTTCACTGTGACTTGCAAGGTCTTGGTCAAGAGCCATGAGTTGTACTTTTCACATGACTTTTGCAATGCCTTGAAAGTCACCAAAACCTCATTTTTTGCATGAGCATGGTCCTTGAAAATAGTCCTCCCACCAAGGCATTACCAAACCACAAATCATAGCTCTGCAAAGCCCACTTAAGTTTATTTTGAGCCCAAAACTTTCGTCTGACTACCTTGTAAGCAATGCTTTCCAATCTTAATGTTGACCAAAGAAGATCCATAGCATTAGATAGAAATATGGAGACAAAATTTGAAGGGTATAGCACATGTCTAGAAGTTGTAGAGAAGAAGTCCTCCCTAATAATATTATGATTTGAATGATGGGTGGAGGAAGAAAATACAATAAGCATAATAGCCAACACCTCATCATTCAAGAGATGAGAGAGTGCATTTTCATCTACCACTGACTGAAGAAAAATTTTGTAAATTTTTGGTAGGATGCTACAATGATATAGATGATAAGACTCACATTTCACACAAGCATCCAATTAGAATGACATCTTGGAAATTGAGAAAGTAAGCAAAGAGAGTAGGGAAGAAGGAATTATAAAAAGAAATCCATTGATTGCCTATAAAAATCCCCCACCAAATGCTCAAAAGGTATGACACATATACTCCCATGTGAGTAATAAATAAGGTGCCATTACATCAAAGCCCAATTGTAATTGTGTAGAGCAAAGGAACAAATATTCTGCATCCTATCTACTGGAATGATAAAAAATCTTATTACCATTAATTAATGTCATCCTTGATCAACTTGAGACATGCTTGTGACTTAAATGTAGAATTAATCATGCCAAATGTAAAACCACACAATGTACTCAAATGACGGTAGCAACAAGTGACACTAAGCAATGTGAAAAGATTTAGTATGACTTCACCATAATCTCACACATGTGAACCTTCTCGATCATCAAAGTAGCCTAGTGCCACTACAATTCCTCATTAAGACCTTCACAAACTTGGACACCATACCACCACGTGGAATCGAATCACTTAGCCAAATCATATACCTTGGTCAGTATACCCATGAGCACTTGGTAAGAACTATGGTCAAATAGCTTGGCATGAATCTCTTCCTTGCTAACTCGGCAAACACCTAGGTGGAAGTCAGTCAACACCCTGGGGGAACTTGGTAATCAATAAACTAAATAACTCAGTAAGCCTAAAGTAACTCGGTCGATACTAAACTCAAGCTTGCTTGGTAAGCATTAAGCGAAGGGTGACTCAGTCAATAATGAATCCAAACTTGAACTTATTAAACTCATTCAATACTGAACTCAACAAACACTAGGCCAAGAGTAACTCAGTCAATACTAAACTTAGTAAACATTAAGCCAAGAGTAACTCAGTCAATACTAAATCCAAACTTATTCTTTTCGGGCGACCATCATAAACTGATTTTCTCTTGCTGAATTGAGGAAAATAAAGTGGGAAAGTTGGTAGGTATAAACTCTGTAATACTTGCCTCATTAAACTTCAAGTCACAACCAATATTGGATAAACTATCTACAACCTTGTTTCCCTCCCTGAGGGTATGGGAGAACGACATCACATTAAATTTATCAATAATTGCCCAAGCTTTTTCTAGAATATAACCAAACTTCCAGCTCTCTAATTTTTTCTTTACACATGAATTGATAACCACTGAAGAATCCCCCTCAATGTGAATATTAACTATGTTTAGTTGAAGAGCTAGTTCTAAACCAAGAAGGAGTGCCATGGCTTTAGCTTTTTTTTTTGTACCAACTAGAAATTTTTTAGCCAACATTCCTAACACCCACTTATTATGATCTCTTATACATACTCCAACTCCCAGTTCACCAGGATTGCCTCTTGAGCTACCAAAAAAATTTAACTTGTAATCTCCCCTAATAGGGGGAATCTATTTCATAATATTTCTATTAACTTTCTCACAAGGACCACCATATGTAATGAATTGATAAGATGAAGAGGGTAAAGAAGTCCATCTATTAGTCAAAGCAATATCCCAACTTGTGACAATAAGATGTTTAGAAGTTCTTTTGATATAGGCTACCATAACTTCCCACACTACAACTTCTAATGCTGACAACATAGTTTCTAATGTTGAAGGTTGATTACAAAAAATCCTTTTATTCCTCTCCCACTGAATTGCCCAAATAAAAATTGTTGGGATACACTTCCAAATACATGAATAGTAAGAGTGGTTAATCAGACTTGGCCAATCTTGGAACATATCCCATAAGGTGTTTGGAAGGGGAATACTCAAATTTAATTTTTGAAGGATGAAGATCCAACACTGATATGCCAATTTACACTAAACAAAGAGATTATCAACATTCTCCTCTACCTCCATGCATAATACACATTTCATATTATGAACAATATTCAATTTTGACAACTTTTCTCCTATCAATTTTTTTTTTTAAAGCTAACCAAGAAAAATTTCATGCCTTTGGTAAGATTATCAGGTTCCAACAGAATTTGAATGCCTGAAATGACTTGAAACCAATTTCTAGGTCCTTGGAAGCTAAGTAACCCAATTTTATTGAATATCTACCCTCTTGGTGTGGGGCCTAGATCAGTGTATTTGAGAGATTAGACACTAAAATAGTACTTGAATTATATATACTAAAAAATTCTTTTTTGATCTAATCAGGAATAGATAACTTGTCTTGATTTTTCCAAGTAATTCTACTTGAAATTGGATCAACAAACTAAAAATAATCAGCTACATAGGGGCCCCATTCAATGCAAAAAATTGTAATCCAATTGTGAAAGGATTGAGAATTAAAAAGTGGAGGAAGGCCATTCCATGAATCCTGCCAAAAGAGTGCCTTAAAACCATTATTAATTTTCCAAGTCAAATATGTAGCAACTAAATCATGAGATTCCACCAAGAAGTTCCAAATAGATGATCTTTAGGCAAGTGGTCCTTAGTGAAAATTTTGGAGGGGTCAGAAGAATCTAAATATTTTCTCTGTAAGATTCTACACCATTAGCGTCTACTTTCTCATACAAAGACCAAACTAATTTTCCTCTGAAAGCAATATTCCTTAAAGCTAGATTAGCAAGGTTAACCCTAGCTTGATGCTTCTCTAAAGACATTTCATTTAACGAGATGAGGGGGATTTTACTATTACCTAGTATATTTTTCATCCATAAAAAAACCCCAAACAATGCCTTCAATCTGCTTAATAATAAACCTAGGTGTTGATAATATAGAGAAATAATAATTTGGGATAGCTGATGAGATGGACTTAACTAAAAGAATTTTTCTAGACAGAGAGAGCCATTTTACCTTCCAAGCCATTGCTCTATCTTTAATTCTATCTACAATATTTTTCCAATGAGAAGCTTTACTATTGCCCATGAAAAAGGGAACACCCAAATATGTAGATGGTAATTTTTCCTCCTCAAAATGAAAAATCTTTTAAATCCTTTGTGCAATAGGTGGAGCTACATTGAAGAAGAAGATTTCAGATTTAACCATGCTGGTCTTCTAACCCTAGAACAATGAATATTTGTCTAGTAAATACTTGATATGCTTGGCTTCATTAATGTTTGTAGATCCAAACAACAAGGTGTCATCTACAAAGAGAGAGTGAGTGACTACTAGATCATTTCCTCCAAATTGAATGCCATTCCAAAGCTCCAATTATTGAGATTGAATTATGGCCTTATCTAATTCCTTGAGAATATTTGAAGTACCCCTCTAGAGACCTATTAATAAGAAGAAAAAATGTAGCCCCTGAAATACAAGCTTTGATCCATTTGCACCAAGCTTTACTGAAACCAAATTTCTCCAATACTTTGATAAGAAAGTATCAGTTAACTCTATCATATGCCTTCATCATATCAAGTTTAATAACAAAGGAAGAAATTTGGTTTTCTTTGTTATGATGAAAAGTTTCATGAGCCAAAATTTCCCCTTTTGACATCTTTTTACCTAATACAAAACCACTCTATTTTGGAGAAATGATATTAGGAAAAAAAACTTGAAGTCTAGAATAAATAGTCTTTGTGAAGATTTTTATATAGTGTTGCACAATGAAATTGGTTTGAAATCAGCAAAAGTTTGGGGATCACCAGACATAGGAATGATGGCAATGTTAGTAGAATTAAAATTCCCACACATATAACCCTTGCGTTGAGATGATTCTAGGGCCATAATTAGATCCCAACCCAGAACATCCCAACATTTCTAAAAGAAGAGAGCTATAAAGCCATCAGGACTAGGTGCTTTATCTATGGGCAGAGATTGAACTAGTTTGCAAATTTCCTCCAAAGTGAAGGGTTTCATAAGAGCATTATTAGCTTGATCTGATATAATTCTTGGAACTACCTCTAAGAATTAGTTAAGTTGATGATTATCACATCCATTTTCACTGATGGATCTAGGAGCTCTTTAAAGAATCTTACCCCTTCCCTTTTGATACTTGCCTCATCTAATAATTTTTTACCTTTAAGCTATTCTGTGATTGAGAAAATGGATTTACCTGCCTTTTTTTGACTTATTGAAGCATGAAAGAATTTTGTGTTATTGTCACCATCCATTAACCATAATTTTCTATATTTTTGCAGCCAATATTCTTCCTCCCTATGATACAACTCTACCCATTGAAATTGCTTCTCTTTCTAATGAGAATATGAATTTTAATTCAAGCCAAAACTGATGATTTCTTCATTTATTTCTTGAAGTTCCTTCTACACCTTTTTTCTCTCCTAAAAAATATTTTTAAAAACCTATTTGTTCTAGATTATGATTTTACCTTTAAGATATTGGAGTGTCTTATAGAATCAAAACATGCTATTACCTTTTTCCTATGGACCACTAACCCACCATTGTCTAATTAAAGGAAGAAACATTGGTTGTCCGAACCACATTCTTTCAAATTTAAATGAATACTTATAATGTGACGTTGTCTAGTCCACTTTGTTATCTAAGGATAATGAAACAAGAAAGTGATCCAATCTTGAGAAAGAGATAATTTCTGCCTAAAATAGGATAGCTATTATTTTCCATGCTTGTGAAACTAAAAATCTATCAATTTTCTTAGTAGTTCGTAGGAAACCATCTCTTCTCTTATGCCAAGTGAAGCATCCACTAGAAATTTCAATTTCAAACAATTCATTAGTGGTGATAAAGTTATCAAATTCCTCCATAATTTTTTGAAATGGAAAAATTCCTCCCTATTTCTCCTTATTATTTTGAATTGCTTTGAAGTCACCACCTATGATACAATATTTTTGTGGTAAAGATCTATTTTTCTCTGAAATGACATTCCACAATTTAACCTTATCTAAAATACTTGAGGGACCATAACTGTTAAAGATAACCATCAAGAGTTCAAAATGTTGAAACTTAAAACATTGCCAACCCAAATCTTGACCTATTAAGCATTTGGTAACAACCTTTGGGTTCCACAAAGTGGTTAAACCTCTCAATGCCCCAACACTAGGACAATTGACAAATTTCCATTATTTCTAGTTAGCAATTGACTGCTCATGCTTTTCATCTACTAACTTTGTCTCTTGAAGGAATATAATGTCTCCTTTCAACTGATCATGAAGTTTTTTAATCCTACTTCTTTTGTTAGGGGCTTTGATGCCCCTAACATTCCGTGTTATGATCTTCATCCTTCCACCAGAGGATACTTAGTCCTTCTAGTGACTCCTTTTACTAATTGAAAATTTTCTTCCAAAGTGGATTGAATGCCTGTTGTAATTTATTCTTTAGCTTTTGCACTTTTACTCTTTCTGCCACAAGTCTTTGGAGTAGAGGTTACCATAGTCGGATCTCCAAGTGACTTCATAATTGAAAGGGTTTGTGAGAAATCAAAAGTGGATTCACATTCAATATTTCCATTGATCATATGTTTAGGTTGGAAATCTTCTAATTACCTTTGAGCTTCCTCAAAATTTTCTACTGATATCTGGGACATATCTTCTTGCATAACTTCTTCTCCAATTAACTAAAATTGTTCTGATACCACAAATGCTGAAATCTCATTAGCTAATTGATGTAATTCAAATTCCACATTGCTGCCCAACCTGAGGCCTTGCATAGTCTATTTACATGTTGGGACAAACATCTCTAGAGGGGATTGATTAAACATGACATGATGTGTGACTAAATCTATTGAAGACCAACTTTGTTTGTTCCAATCAGACAAACTAAAATCATGATAATTAAACTACCTAAAAATTGTGTGATGATATGAAATGTTATGGAATTTTTCAGCATGTACCATCAAAACAAATTGATTTTAAAGCTTACTCCTAGAAAATATATTTGAAAATGTTTCACAAAATGACATTTGATGAGGCCCCTTCTATCCATTATCTTATGAAAATTCTCTAAAGTATTAGAAAGCTCCATTGTAGGATTTACACAAGAGTAATGACTTGAGAAGGGGATAAATGAATGATCTAAATAAAGAGACTGATTGTTACCCTCAGTTTCCAAATTTGATGGAGGGATCCGATCTTGTGAAGGCTCATTTGGAAGATTCATGTCTTAATGAGAAATAGATATAATAGCATCACTATTGTAAGTAATTTGATGAATATCTATACTATTTACATTAGCAACCTACCGAAATTTAAATTTCTCAAGCATTGATGAATGATCCTCACATACCATAACCTGGTCTAAAATACCACCTTGGTAATAACCATTAAAATGGCCCAAAATCAAAGAATGTTTATCAATTATCTCCAGTTCTTGAATATGAATAATTTGTTTCCAATCCCCCCATTTGGAATGGCAAATTATATATTGTGAAATTGGTTTCTTATTGCTCAGAAGTAAGCAAAGCAAACCCTAACTGGGTGAAAGACTTGTTCAAAAGGGATGAGATCATGCCTGATAAAGGTACTCACCTTGTTTTCTATCAATTCAACAATTTTGGTGTCTCTGTATTCAAGGGGAAAATCTAGTAATTCTATATAGCAGGGGAAAAAAATAACATCACTCGATTTAGGGGAAATTTTTGGGGAAAATGGGTAGGTAGAGATGCCAAAACCTTTACAGAACCACCCTTTGAATTTATGCACCCAATTCCTAATCTTTGCTGAAGTAAAGAGAATAGTAAAATAGTTTAAAACTTGAACATGGAATAATACCTCTTTTAGACCTAGCCAGTTACTGAAGATCCATGCTTGCATGTCCATTTTTCTTAAATTATGAGTTTGAATATGCACACTAAGCATTATCTTTCTGAAAAATTCAACATGCAAGGACATCAAGCTTTCTAGAATAGTGATTTCCATTACTACTAGATCTTTAAACCTTATGTTGGTATGAACAATATTATCTGATTGCTTCTTTCTCCAAATCCTCTTTAGTTTACTATCATTTGCATTAGCCTTTGAAGGTTTCAATTTTAAGGGAGCTCTCGTAAAGTCTTTGGAAATCATTTGTCTTTACATTCCTTGTAACAAACGCTCACCCTTCTCCCATAATCCCTTTCCTACCTGAGAAGAATGCCAATGTAGCTGCTAGTTGGGATTAACATCAACATCTCGTTCTTTCAGTAATCTTTATTCTATGTCTGAAGTAGAAGAATGCCCATTCCCTTGCTAATTGCGAATCTCACCATCCATAACCCTCTACTCATCAATTGCTTCATGTAGAGGACCATTGATTGGTGTCTTTTTTTCACAAATGTCAAAAGGCACCTGCTACTTGGATTTTGCATTGTTGTTGATATGAAACCTAGGGTTTAAGAAAAAAGGTTTTGTCAACAGCAAGATAGCTCTTTTGAAGAAGATTTCAACCCAAGTTTTGACCCATCATTCTTCATAATGTTGACCCCAATCCACCCTACCTAACTGCTTAGTATACTAAATTTTCTTTGTGGACCTCCCTGTCTGCCATTGCCTACCTTCTTGTTGCAACCATCCCACCATCGTTGACCTTCATCTTGCATAGTTATGTATAATGAAATGGGATATTACTAAGTTAGGGACATGTTTTTGGGTTATGTGTGGAGCTAATATAACTTAGCATCAATGTTTTTTTCATATTTTCTATACTTTAATTTACTCTTACAAGGTTAGACCAATAATGTTATAATTAATTGCTTGACTAGTTGACCTATGGCTTAGCTAGCTATATATGGAGCTTGGGTTGATGTGGAAAATAATTCTTGTAGAAATCAACATCATTAGTAGAGGGGTAGCTGAGATACTAAAGTTGGAGAAGAGCTAGTGGTTGGAGTTTAGAAATAGGGAGGTGTCTTGGTGGCTTTCAAGCACAAGTTTAGATATCGCTAGATACTTCTACTAGATTGTTCTTATGCTATAGATTTGGGCTAGCTAAGATTTGAGTTGGATCTTGAGGGATCTTGCAGAATTACTTTTGTAATTGCTTGTGTATTTGGCCATAACCTAGAAGGCCTTATAGTTGGGCGTGTTGGATGTAAATCTCATGATTCTATTATGAGAGTTGACACTATTTGGATCTAAATCTCTATACTATTGTTTAAATTCTATAGTGTGGTTATTTGTTGGGGCTCAGACATCTCATTTGGGGAGTCTCCTACCTTGCCCTATATCAAACATTATATTAGGAAGGGAAATTATAAAAATAAATTTAAATAATAATTTATTCAACTTATTGATCATTATCATGCTGTATTGCATTTTCCACAAATTCTAATTCTCTTTGGTCAATAATGCATGAAAAGCTATATCAAAATATTTCATGATTATGATTGTAATATTTTATTTCTCTAGTGTATACCTCTTATTTTTGTCATGTAACGACTCTCCTATTCATGAAATAGATAGCCATTGCTTATATTAATTGTTACAAATAAAAACAATAAACATATGATACAACAAAGAAAATTTTGAAGTGTTTTGAATTAAGAATTTATAGAGTATTCCGTAGTAAATTATATTCATTAAACTACACATATTACTTGTCCCCTAGATCTTTGTAACAAGTGGCTTATGCTTATCTAAAATTTTCATCTACAATAGTGAATAAGAGAAAACTATAAATTGTATTGTAACTTTCTATGAGTAATGAAAATAATAATAATAATAAATTTATATTTAGAGAGGTCTAAGGAAGTGGTAGCTAATAATATTTTTAAGGTGTTGAAGAAGAATATAGAATGTAGCAAGTGGAAAACCCTCCAAAGTTCCCCCCTCAATCGAAGAAGAAAAATTTTCTTTGAATTGGAAGCTCCAAGAGTCCTTTCAGATTTATGATATAATGAAGTCCTTGATTAGAAAGAATACTAAATGAAAATCTCCCACGCCTTCTATGGTTAAACCTAATTTTGATGAGGTGATTAGAAATCTTTTTATTGCTAGTGGGTATGTGGTAAGGGATTCAAATGATAAACAACTTATCTCTTTTGCTAACAATCTAGGAAATAAGTAAAATAATGTGGCACAAGCTATGGTGCTCTCTTGAGGGTAGAATTAGCTACCAATATTAGATGGAAACATATTTACATTTCATTGTCTTTTGGGTGATACAAGAATCATAATTCTAAAAACAACTTTACAACTTCTACAACCTTGGTGTTGACTTTTCCTAATTGTGGTTTTTATCTAGAAGGAACCATCCCCTCCTAATATAAAGTCATGTTGTCTAGATTTAATCCTTATCATCCCTACTAGTGTGGACCCCCTTGTATGATGGGGATTATTTTTCCTACATACACAATTGACTTCTCAAATTAATATGGAAGGTCCTAATGACTTGGCATTTCTTTATAGTTCTTGTTACAAGGAAATATTATGAAAGTGTGATAATTTTGTGTCTCTCTAGTGTTGGAGCTCCATGATAACATATATTTTATATTGTGAAAATGTCATGAAGATTATTATGTAAGTAGCATTTCTCATATAGTATTGTCAAGTTTCCTATTAAAATCCCAACCTAGCACATTTGTGTCCTAATCCATTTTGAAAATATTTCCTTACTCTTGGATTATGCAGATGTCCTATGATTTGTGACCTGTGCCTAACCATTGAAAAGTTTTTCTTTCATGATAAGGTTTTCATTAACCCTAGGTTTTGTGTCTATAGGGAGATCACATTCAATTTTCAAAATTTCCTTATTTCTTTATGACCCCACAATCAAATTCATAGAATAGAGTCATAAGCTTGAGGTTTTTGGTCTCCTGATGTTGTAAAAAAAGGTTCAGCACATGATCATAAGTGGTAACTCAAGGGTCTCTCAACTATATCATTCAAAAGTGTAAATAAATAGAAGTAATTTACATGGGTTATGATCTAACACTCATGATGAAGTGTAAGATCACAAAATTTTTATGAAGCTAAGCCAATGCGATGATCTTATGATGAAAGTAGCAACATAGAAGCATGAAATATTTTCTATGAAGTCCTGACCATACACATAGTTTCGAAGTGTGAGATCACAAAGTTTATAATTTAAAGTCATATGATTCTTATTATCTCATGATATGGAGCCAAGAGCATAAGAATAGTAGAGTTGGTCACATGCTAGTAAAGTGTTCAGGAGAAACAAAAATTGGAAGATCCTAAGATCATAAGGCAAGATATAAAGACTTTGGAAACCACAAAGTTAGGTGAAATTTAATTTTAGAAGATGAAATAAGAAGGGTATAGATGCCATGATAAAGAGTCAACTATATTATTGGGAGACTTAGGTAAAGTTAAAGTTAGAGCTGGTGGGGTTACCATAAACAAATGGGTAATTAATATTAGTGTATGGTCAGAGGGTTAAGATAGGAGTTGGAAGAAAATCTTCAAGAGTTATGATGGAAGTTGTGTAGCCATTAGAATAAGATCATAAGGTGTCAGGAGAGAAGCTCCAATAGTATGGGTATCATTGAAGCATAAGATCATAAGGTTGTCAAAAGACAATGCCAATGTTACACAAACTATTGTAGTATGCTAAGTGTGGATTCATGATTTGAAAATAACATTGCAAGTAGGGTTTTTGATCTTATGGTAAATTGATGAGCATCAAGACATAAGGAATCTAAAAGGACTCTCTTTAGATATGACAAGGTATTGAGTATAAGATCATATACATGGTTTTCTTTTCTATGTGGTTACAAAGGATTTGACTTTCAAATAAAGAACTAGTACATTTCCTCTTATTTTTGACCTAAATTTTTGACAAAAGGCCATTTTGGCCTATGAAATCTTCTTTTTTTGTTTTTCTACTAGAATTGGTTGAAACTTTGACCAAATTAGATTCAATAACAAAAATAAAAAGGTAGCATCACATATTATTTTTGGGTGGGAGGAGTTTGTTGGATGCGATCTAATGGGAAAGATTTGAACACAAGAGGTCTCATTGCACGAGAAGGTTTTGAATATTTGAAGAGAAGAGATTGATATGGTTGGACTACAATTCAGTATGTTGTGAAAGATAAAACTCAAGGACACAAGAGAAAATTTATTGACTTATTATTATAGAAATGCAAAACTAGTGAAGATAAATTACTCTTCTTGTGGGCTTTTGTAGCAGGCTTACGTACATAGATGAGACTCTAAGGAATGATGATCCACTTCTATGATATTATCATGCTAGACCACACCAAGCTGATCCAAAACATGGTAGTTAACTCCATCACTCTACTTTGCCATGTATTTGGCATGTCTACATGTAGACTCTAATTTAGAAGTGTGGGTAGGTGATGTTTCAAACGTTGTGTTGGTTGAGATTTCATAAATAGGGTATTTAATTATTTTTATAGTTTCTGGTTGTTTTCTTGAGGAAGATGATGATGATTTCTAAGATTCTTGTGATATTGGTAGTGAATATAAATATGATGTGATATTTCACCTAGACTCATGATTTTCATGATGCCCAATGAAGAGAATGAAGAATGATTCATAGGTCAAGTCAAGAAACCAACAAAATCTTTGTTTGAACCTGGGACTTGTAATAGGTAACAATTCTTTTCTCTCTCATCATTTTTATTAAAACATCATAAACCAAAATACATGACACACTCATTTTAGAAAATCAGCTATTGCCTCTATTTCTATGTAGCAATTATCATGTCCTCTGCTTGAATAAGGGGAGCCCAATTTGTTAATGTTGAATTATTTTAGGCTTTTGCAATTCATAATTTTATGTTTAATAGAGAGAGGTAAGTGCAACCTTTATTTACATTGTCACTATGGAGACCATCTGAGATGACCTGTGGGATGCTAAAAATACTCTTAAACATTAGAGCATTTCTTTGTCAAAGATGTTTAATTCCAATTACATATTGACCAATCCATCCCAATTGCACATTGAATAATTCCCAACACTAATTAGGAAGCCACCAATCTCTCCTAGCCATGTCATGTTAGTATAAGGTAACCATATTTTAATAGCGCATCCTCAATAGCCTCTCTTGTAGTATGCTCAAGTACTATGGACAATTCCACATGAGATTAAAAAAATGCAGTTTTCACTTGCACTACAAAATTCCTCAT
Organism: Cupressus sempervirens; assembly: GCA_028749045.1. Taxonomy (NCBI): domain Eukaryota; kingdom Viridiplantae; phylum Streptophyta; class Pinopsida; order Cupressales; family Cupressaceae; genus Cupressus; species Cupressus sempervirens. The sequence goes on along the minus strand of CM053793.1, from coordinate 271,499,898 downwards.
CAATATTTACAACTTTTCAATGAAGTGGAGCCCCTATAGGTCCTATTGAAAACACCTCAACAATTGGACCATGAGTTCATGCAGATGCACAACCACCACTACTATATAGGCCTTTTCCTCAAATAGCTCCATTATTATAGCAAATCAATGCTTCCAAAAAAATTGTGATGAGCCTGATTAGTGCTACATTTCTAGGGCTACATATTTTTTTCTCAAATCACCTCTAGATCATAGTTCTTCAATTAATTTTTCCATTTAGTATGTAGATGAATATAAATGGATTTTTCTTTACCTCATAGAGGAAAAATTCTAGCAGAAGATTTGGTACATATCATTTACATTCTCTATTCATTTGTTTAAACTCTAAGGTACAGAAATGGCTTAAATAAAAGACAATTGAAGGGTTGATCTTGTCATGACCAATTTTTATGTCCAATTTAGTCCTCATTATGCTAAATTTTATCTCATCTAAAATGTTTAATGGATTTCTCTAATTAAATAGTCTCATGGGAGAGATTAATCGTGAACGCATCAAATTTTTAAGCTATAGAATAGATATTGCCATAAAACTACTCAAAAATTTTTGTTCTCAAATTTGTAGGAATGTGTTTCTTCATGTTCTTTAGGTTATCTTAAAGATTTTTTCTCATCAATATCATATTCCTCTGAATATTATTTGTCATCAGCCTTAGATTCTCCCAAAGATTATTTCTCATCAGCAAAAGATCCTTCTAAAGATTATTCCTTATCTATTTTCTCAAATTTATTGATAGACTAATACTTTTCAACCCATAACAATTGATGTGAAAATAAATTTTCATCAAAAATTTCATTAGCCTTACATTCGCCAAAATTTTATTCCTCATTAGTGTTAGATTAATCCCTATTTTATTCCTCATATGCATCATAGTCATGCATAGTCTATTCCTCATTAGACACCTACTAAACTAAATATCAGTATTTAAATTTCAAAGACCCTTAAGAAATACACCCCCTTTAGTTTGGAACTTTGAGTTTTTCTTAGAAAGCATCAGATGAAAGTCTACATGTTATTATTTTCACAATGGCATTGAACAAGTTTCTAAACCGTGTCATGATCTTGCATAATGTCATAGTGTTATTCAAACTATGCATAATTTATCATTATTGTTGTTAATTAATTCAATAGTTTTAGGCAATTTGAATGAACTAGAACTTCAAAAGCTCAAGTCTATGAAGGCCTAATTAAATCTTTAGGTTATATTTACTAAGGTTCATTGATGGAGGAAGGGAAGGCATTTATGGGGGTTCTTAATGTTTATATTAAGAGAAATAGTACACAACAATACAACTAGTTGAATATTCTACACTACAATTTTAGTTCCGATTTCCATATTTGAATGACCAAATATACCCATGGCTTAGTGATGACATGTAGCTACACCTATTAGAGAAATCAATCCTTCACATTGTTCAATCATAGAGGTTGAAGAGTTGAATGAAATCTTAAATAGTTTATGAAAACCCTCAAAAAAAATGTCAAATAGGGGTGCCTACTTTTTCATTGTAGGAAATAGGCCATAGGCAGCTAGTTATGAGGAATTGGGATGGAATGTAAAATTTTCTAGTCATCTTAGTGTGGCTCAGCTAGGGAGATTTTACAATACACTAGATTTTTTCTAGAACCTGACTGGAGGGCCCAAGGGATTTATCACACAACCATTAAGGCCATGCTCTTTGGGAAGGCAAAACCATTTTCAGATTTGGTATACCACATCTCACCATGACACTAAGGACATATTGAGCTAGAGTACTATTTTCTATTTTAGATGCATATTCAAACGTGCCATCCTAACAACTTTTAAATCATCCAAAATATAGGATTGAATTATCCTATTTCCCAAGTTAAGTTTAGTCTTGGTAGGATTGACTTTAGGACTTTCATAACAATTCTTTTATTTTTGTTATAGAAATCAAAATTTAGGGGCACTACTCAAAATTTATTGAATGTAGGTATTATGGGAAAATTTTAAGAATATGGTACCTTGTGGCTATTATGCATCAAGTAGAGTCTAGATTAGATTCTATATCCTAGTGTACTCTTCATAGTCCATCTATTTCTATTTATAGATTGTTGAGAAAAGAACACCTCAACTACAAGAAGGTTCCAATGTAAGATTCTTGTAGAAGAAGGATGATGACATTTTTTTGATGTTATGTCTTAGTTAAAAAGAAAGCTACAAAGCTATGATGATGTATGATTACAATAAAAAAATTGTTGATTTTAAATATCTCATATGGGATGATTGTGCATATTTTTTAGAAGCTTACTTAAAAGGAGATTATTTTAAGGTGTTCCTGTATTAACTAAATCCTTATTTTATTATTTTTTTCAATCTTATTCATTCATTGGGGATTCTTATTGGAAAAAGGTTGGAGTTTTGGAAGAGTCCTTGGAGGTTAAAAACTTAATCACTTATGTAGGAGAATGGAGAGTTCATCCAATCTTACTATACTTATCATCATTTCCTTAAATGATGCACTTCCAAATGGGATAAATTTAAGCCATGGGGGATACCAACTAGATTTTCATGCTTTATTAATTTTTAGCTGCTATAATTGATTTATTTATTTCTATATATCCAAGTTTAAAGCTTGGTTGTGGACAAATTTTGTAGTAGTGTATTTGCACCATTTGCTAGAAGGTTGGTGAGTGTATTGAATAGTGAATTTTAAAAGCCTTACCTCTAGACACTGGATAGCAACCTACCTTGGTTAATTAAGCATGGTGAGCTAGTTTTTTACTGCAGAATGTGACATTTGATTGACACACAAATTTTTGCACTTATACTTACATCTAGTTCACATTTTTTATGTCATAAATAGTATTGAAAGAATGAATACTATATTTTGCAAGCCAATGCTAAGACAAACTCCACACAAAGTTTGGTCATTTCTTGAGCTATTTAAGCATTATTTTTTTGTTTAGTTGGGCATGGTGTTTCTATTCTACATTTTGAGAAATCTCTCTCTTATTATTGTGATTATACTTTTCTAACATGGCTTTAATATGTTGAGGGAAGTGCATGGTATAGGTGGTTGTAAGTGGAAGCTCTTATAGATTTATCACATGAATAAAGTATGAGGCACTTCTCAAATGACATTGTATGATTCTTTGACCTTTCCTCTTGATTTCTTAACTAGTAGTTGGTCAATAAAAAAAGGAAAGTTTAGTTAATGCTTAAATACTTACAGTTTCCAACTAGAATATACAAGGTCTAAGTAACCTTAGTATAGAATCTAGATCATTTAGGGATTTCCAACTAGAATTTACAAAGTCTAGGTAACCTTAGTGTAGATCATTTAGGGAGGACCTTGACTTTCCATGCTCTCTTATGCAAATAAGTTAAAATTTTCTTTCACTTCAATTTTTTTCAAAATGTAGCAAAAACCAGCAAGTTCTTAATCATTGTTTAATGTTTACATATGAGTAGCATTTGTTCATACTTATATAAGTTATATCTCTTGTGTTCTAAATGTTTTTGGACCATTTTTTTTATCCATGCTCTGGTAAACATGTTTTTGACACCACCAAATAGATAAAATAACTCTTTTTAGGCCAAGGTCATTGTCAAACATGTAATAAAGTAGAAGTTGGTAGATACATGATTATAATAATTTAGATACACCTAAAAGAAATTGAAGTTCAATAGACGGTGATAATTTTTAACTACAATTATTTTTAAATGTGATGATAATTTAGGTTGTACAAAGTCTAGAAAACATATACACTACCACTAACAAAAGATTAATATGAATTGGTGAATCATGCGTTGTCAAATTTAGGAGCTCAAGGTCAACAATATTCCTCAATCAAATCTATGATACCCTAGGTATAGTTTTTGCTACCAATGAGTCTTAAATGTTTAGTCATTTTAGACTATTACTGTGTCATTGTTTAATTAGGAATAATATTATTTTCATGTTGAGTAGAGAATGTTTAGAACTTGACGTGAGGACTGTTTATCTCATTCATAGTAGAAAAGATCACTATTTTCTTGAATTATTCAATGCTCCTAATTTATTTAGTTGACTTTTAGGTTATTATAGGGTGGTGAAGATTATTTGAATATGGTTCATACTCTTTAATTTTCACACTCAAGTCTATTTAATGACAATATATTTGGACATGATCCATGCTTTCTATTTGATTAATTTTGGAGAGCATAGTTTTGTAGTTTGATAGAGAAGCAAAGCATGTTTCCTTTTAAAATAACATGAAATTAATCAATGTAGTGATCCAATCTATTTGGGATTGAGAAAGAATGGTAATTTAGGAAAAAAATGATGTTTTGTTGAATTTTTTTAATTTAACATAAAAGCACAAGTTTTGTTTGGAGACTTGTGAGTTGATGACTTTGTGTGCAGGGTTTGAAAAAGAAACTTGTGGTTATGATTGGCAATGATTAAATGGAGGAAGAGGAGGAGGGAGGGAGATGACATTAGTACTAAAACCATAATGCTTCTTAGAGATACATGCACTCAAGGTCATTGATTTTTTATAGTAAAAATATCTTCTCAAGACTGTTGCTCACCTAGGCACCATATTTGTTCAGGTATAAACTATGTGAATGTTTTCACTCATGATTCACTATTTAATTCTCAAGTGGGTTTATGCATTACTGAGATTTTCCTAAAATTATGATGGTAAACAATCATTACAATGACCACAAATTCTGGTAGAAGCCAAAGGATATGGATGCTATTAGAACTACTTATAAAATTGATAGTCAAAATCCTAGCTCAAATGTTGTTGTTGAAATAGCTGCAACTGTATCCCTAGTGTTCTATAGCATGAACCTTTCCTATTCTAGGAGTCTCATGTAAACTTTCACAAATAGACAAATTAATAATTATAGATCACGATAGAGGTTTTGTTGATTACATGGATAGTTGACTACATGGACAATTTCAGTCCATTCCAGAAGTTGAAGCTAAATGAAACAAATGAAGGTCAAGTTGGTTATAGTTTTGCTTCATACAAGTTTCAATAAATATGTGTAACTTATTTAGTATTTTTAATATATACAATAAAAATTGTAATTAATTTTATGAAGGAAAAAACTAAGAATCAATTTGTACACTAGTCTCAATACTTGAAAAGCAGGAAGCATGAACACATATATACAGATTGCTTCATCTCATGGTTGACCTAACTTGTAACATGGTTGCTAAATATTTCATTTCCAAACAGCTATTTTTTTGCTGAAGGTCATCATGGAAGAGATATCTTACATGGTCAAAATTTTGAGGAGCCAACACAATGTTTTGGTCTAGTCTAAAATTTAATGGTGTTGATTGATAAAAACTGGAGCTTGTTTTAAAGTTTTTGGCATGCTTATCATAACTAGGTGGACTATTCTTCAATATTCCATAGCCACATGTCCCTATCCCTCTGAGTTCCTTGGGGAAGTTCTTGACATTTTAAATACTTGGGGATGTATCAAATGGTCTCTTCAAATTGTGGATTCTTTTTGCATTTTAGTATGTTAGTGATGTCTTGGTATCTTGGACTACCTACAAAAAATTGTGGAAAAAATAGGATAGCTAAAAGTCTCAAGGATAAAAAAAAAAGGGTTAGGGATTGTATCTAGTTATTGTGGCTCTTACACCATGCTTGCAATTTGCTATTTGTTATGGGTTATAAAAAATTGTTATAATTTTTGATAAATGTATGCTTGAATTATGGTAGGCAATTGAACCATTATTTTTACTTTTTTTACCAAGATATTAGTTGAGTGGACAAAGTAAGAGGGGATCAGCTATATGGGAAAATAATAGATGTTGATAGTATCATTATTTTTTAACTTTTTTTTTTTTGGATTTCATTGGTAGCATTCACCTGGTATTAGTTGGGCATAGCTGGTTTAGGAAAGTTTCATTTAGTCTTGTTTCAAGTTTTGTTGATATGATTCCATATTAGTTGTTTCCATGTTTTTCTAGTATGAAAGAGTTAAGGTTCTTTTAGGGATATTTTCAGTGCCTTAGGAAAATAAATATGAAGCATCTATGACTAGGAATAAAATGCTTTATTGTATATCCTTTTAATGAACTTCTTAAATGTTAGAATGAGAAATTATTACCATTGTAATGCACCTTTGTCAACAAGATGAGCTCTTATTGAAATCACGTGGAAGCCTACAACCTATGAACACAATAGTCCCATGAAGACACATGTCCTATAGATACGTTAGCCCAATGAAAACATGTGATCTATGCATGCAATAATCTAATCAGAGTTTGAATTTTTGTGATTGTCACAACAATGACTCCATTCATGTTGAAACCTTCATATCATGGAAGATATTAATTTGTATCCTCATTCTGGTTGATTCTATGAAGGGCCTCCCTAAGAATATCAAACATGACACCTATAATGGTTTGTGGATTTAGACTCTTCTCTTAACAATTGTTCTATGGTTGGTGATGATTCCAATAGCTTTTCTCTATCTGACCAATATTCTACAATAGAAGCTCACCTACTCACTTACACAAACATCCCAAGTGCTAAATGCAAGCTCCACCCTTAGCATCACTTTCCAAATTGAAACAATGACACAAGGGAACAAAAACCACTCTTGAACCACACTCTCAAACTTGTGCCAATCGAGTGAGAAAGAAAAGAATATTTGGGGATTTGTGCATAGTGAACAAGATGTTGATTGGTTCTACTCTTACAGATCTGATTTCATTGATTTCATTTGGAATCTAGTACTACATTCATCCTTTACTCATTCTTGGAAATGGCTCCATTTAATGGTCACAGGGAGCTTCTAATAACAATAGCTCCCTCGTCACTCGTGATAAGTAGCCCAACTACTAGACAATGGCTCACCATTTAGATCACTTTCCAAGAAACCATAATGACACATTGGAATGACAACTACTACCAAAACATTCTATAAACTATGGCAATGAAGTTTCTTAGAGATGACTTTGGGGAACCCTTGCATAATAATTAGGATGCTTTGTGGCCCTCCAATACAAAGGATGCTAATTCCAATATTCAAAATCCAAAAAACATGTCCTTCTTGAACACTAGCACTAATTCTATTGGAGGGTCACTGGGAGCTTTCATTATCAAATCTTCCATTAGCCATGATAAGTTCATAACAAATTACTAGATTGCTAAGTAGCCACCTAATGCCAAACAAGGGCTCACCATTATATCAACTTCAAAATCATTGAACAGATGCACTATAGAATGGCAATAACTACCAAGCCCCTTCAAAAATTGTGTTGGTCAAGTGATCGAAGAAGATGATCTAAGAGAGAGTCCATGGTTAGGCATTCATTGGGGCACTCTTTTTTTTTTTAAACAACATAGTTTGGTCAAAATTTTGACCATCTCCTCAAGGTTTTTCACCAAAAATTAGTCAAAATGTTGATCAGTCCTTTGGTCATGACCATGGCATCCTTGTCATGGGATGGGCCGTAATTGGTCAAAATTTTGACGAATTCTTGAAAGTTTACACCAAGAATTGGTCAAAATTCTGACCAATTCTTGAAATGTTTCTAACATGAATTGGTCAAAATTATGACCAACTTGCAATTTGGTCAAAATTTTGAGCAACATTCTTCAAAATTTCAACCAAAATTCTTTGAGAATTGGGTCCAAATTTACTAGTGAAGGCGTATGATTGCAAGCCCTAAATATAACATGAAAAGCAATTTTTTCTTTCTATGAGTTACAAAATCACAAAAAGGTTTTGACCAATAAGGTTTTAAATGTACAATAAAGTACTATTTGGTTAATCAATTTGATGCTCCATGAGGTGAGAGAAAACCTAAGAATTAAATCTCGTATATGCAAGAAATCAATATAGAAAAGAAGTTGATGAAGTATAGAGAACATAAAAGACACTTTCTAGGCTGAAACAAGATATAATTTACAAATCATGAAGAATTTGAGAAGTTACAAAGCTTTCATATTTTATTTGTAGGTAGAGCTTGTAGATTTTATTTGTGGACAATATGTGAGAGAATAAGGTAAAAGAGATCTAAGCTAAGGATATGTAAGTTGTAGAAGCATCAACTTCAATGGGAGGAAAGACTCGATAGAGAAATCTAAATAAATATATAGATGACTAGATGAAGATATTCTTGGAGTCATTGAATTCGATCTCTAAGAATAATCACAATTTCCGTAGTGTAAATGGATATGAGTTGTTTAGATAATTTTACAACAATAGGTATGGGAAGATCCCCATCCGCAACCCATGGAGAAAAAATATGGCAACACTATTATTCCAAAAGGTATATGTGGATGATGATTTTGTGAAAGCCTTAGTCAAATCATACAATCCAGCAACCAAATCATTCCACACATATGATAGGATTGTTCTATGTATAGTAGACCATGGTTTGTTTATTGAAACTTTTGGAATAGAAGGTTAGATGAGTGTCTCACTTAATATTCTTATGAACGTTAAAAAGATAGGATATTTCCCTAAGAATCTAGATAAAATGATGTTTGTGAGAAAATTCAAAAATTACTTTCAAAAAATTGTATTTGGCATCCACAAGGTAGTGGGAAGTGATGGCTCTAATATGATGTTTGGATCAATGTACATTATATATTGGGATGTCAAGGATGCCTTCCAAAATGTGGAATATGATTATGTGGCTTACATAATTGAGAAGATGCAAGGACATATTTACTTAGCACAAAGGGGAGAATTGGGGAATTGTTGATCTCAGATTAGTTTTGACAATTAAGTGTCAACACACTTAAGAAACTTTCTAAGTTGATGCCAATTATAATATAGATGTCGAGTTACAATATGTGTCAAGCTAGAAATTCAATATGTGTCAAGTCATTCTGATGCCAATCAAATAAATAGTGCCAAGTAAATTTCAAATTTTGTGTGACTAATAGATTGTAAGCCAGTATATGTGTCGAGTAAACTATAGGTGCCAAGCAAGACATAATTTCTATATGTGTTGAGCATCAGTACTCAGTAAGTGTTGAGTAACATAGAATCAACATAAGATTTTGTGCCCTCACAAACTAAGATGCAAACCATTTTGAGCCAACGTATGATAAATCCTAAAGGATGAAAAGATAAGATCAAATCTATTTGATTCCCTATGAAATCAACATGAAACCAATCAGAAAAATGGAAACAATTGAGTGGGAAAGATCGATGAATCTCAATCATAGATTCATACCTAATCCTACATCATGAAACCTTATTTAAATAGGTCAAAACCCCATAATTCAATAATGTATGAGACAATATATGAGAAGGGAATGCATGCAAGGAGAGAATGCTAGAGAAGTTTGAAGGAAGTGAAAGGGGTGAAATGACTTAGAAGAAGGAAAGCATTGTAGTATCAATTAGCATAATAGTGAATCAAGATCATATAGAATCATATTAGATCAAAAGGGATTATATTAGAATGGACTGAAAATCAATATAAAATAAGCAATTGAAGATTGTAAGTGATTAGGTGAATACATTCATCTATACTTTCTAGTAATTATATTAGGAAAATTAAAATCCTATGAAGATAGGTCAGCTTAACAACCATTTTGTAAATCCTTTAACAAGGTGACATTCCTAGTGAATGTTTTGTAAATCCTTTAGAAAGATACACTTTGAATAGGGTGTTGGAGCCTTTAACAGGGTATGCCTCTCACAAGGCAAACCATTGCTGATGGTCAAACTTTGTAACCTTGACAAGTTACATATTGGTACAGTGATAAGTTGTGCGTGTCATCCCTACCCCAATTTTACCTTCTCATTTTGGAGGGTTTCTAGGTGATCAAATATTGTGTTATCTATTTTCATACATTCCTTTACTTTCTTGTTAATTAGAAATGTTAAATGCATGTAATAATTTCAGTTTAAAAGTTTTATAGATTAAAGTTTGATACTTCTAATTCACCGCCTCCTCCCCCCTCAGAATTATACTTCCTACTTGTAAATTCCAACAATTGGTATCAAAGCCTATTACTTACAAGGAGAAGCCTTACAACTTGAAGATTATAGAGAACTAGGAGATTGAAATACATCTCATTCTACATTCACTGGAAGAAGCTAGGGAAGAATTGAGGAAATCCCTAAAGAGAAGGAAAGACATAACCATAGCTGAGAATGATACATTGTACTATTGGAAATATAGATGGAGTAACTGAGAGTGGGGGTGAATCAATTACTAAAATAAAAAAATCCATAGATCCCTTAGATGTCTGATAAAACAACTTATTGCTGTCACTCAATAAACATACAAAAATTTGTTGTAACTCAATAAATGCAGTGTATGTTAATTTTAACTGATCTTTAAACATTCAGAGTGATTAACATGAAACCATAAAAGAAATAACATGAACACATGATACACCAGATTTAACGTGGAAACCTAATATGGGAAAAAACCACCAAGTAACTAGCTAATGATTTTCACTCTTTTGAAGTGAACCTTGTTAGGAGCCAACCTAGTTAAAGGTTACAAAACACACTATTAGGTGTGACCTTGTTAGAGGATTTAATCACCCTATAAGGAGTGGCCTTCCTAAAGTTCTTTAGAAAAATTTAATAGAACTGTCACCTTGTTAGATGAATTACAAATGACTGTTAAACCAACTCTGTTAAGAGATTTAGGAATCATTGCTACAATGGTGAGAAAGTAACAATGAAAATACCTAAATGAGATGCAATTGAATTGCTGATATGGATCTCTATTTTGCTCCACTAGATTCTTCTTGATCAAATAAAACTTTGCTGCTCCTCAAAGATATTTGACCATCCTTCAAAGTTTTCTCACACTTTCTTCTTCAATCAATCAACACACTTGCATGCTCACTCATTACACTTTAGAATTATCAACTTGAGCTTTTATTTATACCTTACAAATTGTCAAGTTGGCCTAATTACAATTTAAAATTACCAGTAATCATTACCTCAGTCAACTAGAAGCAATACTTCAAATAATTAAACTTTATTTCGCAAAATAACAAAATCCTTCATTAGCTGACCTTGCTCGGTAAGCACTATTCAAGAAATGATTTCCTATGTTAACCAACTAAAGCTCACTTAATACTGTGAACCCTACAAAATCCTTTGGAGACCAAGTAAACTCGGTAAACACTAACTTTCCTTTGTTAAACATGTAAGCTCGTCCTTCGATGCTTGAGTGAGCTCAATAGACACTGTCTACATAGAGTAATTTCCAAGAATTCTTGGTAGACACTAAGAATCACCTTGCTAACCAACTGAGAATTGTAGACACTAAGAATTGCTTTGCTAATCAACTAAGCTTGATAGACACTAACTGATAATTGATATGACATTTGTGTAACATCAAAGACAATACATAATTAGATAATTGTATCCAACAATCTCCCTCTTTGGCATTGATGGCAACACAACATGTCATAGCACAATGAAATTTGAAAATAAATCTTTCTCTAATAGAAATCTTCTCCCTCTTAGATCTTATTCCATAGACTTCTCTAATACAGTAATCTCCCTCTATGAAGGAATTACATAGCTTCTTTTCCAAATAGTAAACTCCCCCTTAAACAAATTCAAATTTCAAAAAAGATATAATAGTAAACTCTCCCTCTTTGAGAACACATGTCAAAGAAAAAACATACCAAATAAGTATCAATGTACCTTGATTACTAATTCATATGCAATATTCCTTTGATTATGCTGCATCAACTGATAGATCTTCAACTTGGTTCCTATTGATGCATCACTAAAACTTTACTTTAGTGAGCTTTAGATAGGGGAATGACCACTAACTTACCTCTTAGATACAAGAATTCATCTTTAGGTAATGACTTGGTGAATATGTCTACAATATGTTCTTTTGTATGGACATATTCCAATCTAATATCCTTGTCTTGCACCAATTCTCTAACAAAGTGGTATTTTATAGGAATGTGCTTGGTTTTGGAATGCATCACTAGATTCTTTGATATGTTAATTGCACTTGTATTATCAGAAAACATAACCACTAGTTTTTTGATCTCAACCTTCATGTCTTACAACAACTATTTAAACAAAAAAATATTAGAATAGTTCACTGCTACTGCAACATACTCTACTTTTGCTATAGATTGGGATGTGTAATTTTTCTTTTTAGTTGTCCAAGATACCAACCTTTTGCCAAGAAAGAATGCTCCACCATTTGTACTCTTTCTATCATCATTGTTTCCTACCCAATCAGCATTAGTAAAAACTTTTAAGTCCAAATTCCCTCCAAGTTTATACCACAAACCATAATCTTCACTTCCTTTCAAGTATCTCAAGATATTTTTGATTGCCATCATATGATTTTCTCTAGGTTTTGCTGAAAATCTTGCCACTATACCAACTACAAGAGCAATATTAGGCCTTGTATGAATTCCATACTGCAATTTTCCAATCATTGATCTATATAAGGTATGATCTACCTCTATTGAATCATCATCTTTGGTAATCTTTAGTCTAGTACACATGTGGGTTCCAACTAGTTTACAATCTTCCATACCAAACTTCTTAAGTATCTCCAAATGTACTTAGACCGAGTGATGTAGATACCATTTTTGCTCTATTGAATTTGATGACCAACAGAGAACTTAATCTCACCAAAAATAGACATTTCAAATTCTTTGTTCATTTTCTCTAAAAAAATCTTTTCATAGATCATTATTCCCTATAAAAAAAAGTGTCATTCACAAATATTTCTGCCAAAACAATCTTATTATCTTGTCCTCCCTTGATGTACAAGAAAAGTGTCATTCACAAATATTTCTGCCAAAACAATCTTATTATCTTGTCCTCCCTTGATGTACAAGCTACTTTTATCATTAGTTCTCTAAAAACCAATCTAAATAAGCTAGTTATGCAATCTCTCATACCATGCTCTAGGGGCTTGTTTCAGACCATACAGTGCTTTGTGTAATTTGCAGACCATATCCTTTTTATTTGAATGAACAAAATCTTTAGGTTGTTCAATGTAGACTTCTTCATCCAAAATACCAATGAGAAATGTTGATTTAACATCCATCTGATATACTTTAAATCCTTTATGTGTTGCATATGCAAGTAAGGTCCAAACACCTTCCAATCTTGCAATGGGAGAAAAAGTCTCACCATAATCTATGTCTTCTTCTTGAAAATATCCTTTACACACCAATCTAGCTTTGTTTCTCAATTTATTACCATCTTCATTCAATTTATTCCTAAATACCCATTTTGTTCCAATCACATTTTTATCTTTAGGCCTAGGTACAAGAGTCCAAGTTTTGTTCTTCTCTATTTTCTCTATCTCTTCATTCATAGCCTCAATACAACTTTTATTTTCCAATGCATCTTTGACATTTCTAGGTTCAAAATCATCAAGTAAACAAGTACCTTTTAGCTTACTTCTTGTCATAGTACCTTCTTATTTGTCTCCAATAATCTGATCTAGTGCATGACACCTTCTAACATACTTGGCCAATACATGTTCCTTGCCTTTTGCATGAATTGCATTGTCATCCTCTTGCACTTCAACTTCAAGTTTTGGCTACTTTGACTTAGTAGGAATTGGCTCAGTAGCTTCAAAATGTGACTTAGGTTCCTACAACTTGGTTTGAACTTCTTGCAACTTGGTGATTGAGGAAGACTCGGGAATAGAAGTCTCCTGATTGACAGATATATCTAGCACTATATCAAGTTCAATGAAAACAAATCTCCTATAAACTTTCTTGTTCCATTTTTCTTTCTTCTTTAGTCCTTTCTACAAACTCATCAACTTTCACATGTGCACTTTCTATGATTTTGTGAGTAGACAAATTCAAACATCTATATGCCTTACTCTTGCAAGAATATCCCAAAAATATACCTTCATCACCCTTCACATCAAATTTTCCTTTTCTAGATTCTTTCAAAATGTAACATTTACTTCCAAATACTTTCAGGTAGCTTACATTGGGTTTATAGCCATACCATAACTCATAGGATTTTTTGAATGATTCCTTCTTCAACTATACTTGGTTCAAGGTATGAACTGCAGTGTTGATAGCTTCCTCCCAATATTTGATAGCAATGTTATTTTCAATCATTAAAGTCCTTGTATAATCCATGATATATTAGTTCCTTCTTTTAGCTATTTCATTGTGCTTGAGAGCTCTAGGAGCTGATACCTATCTTTTGATTCCTCTTTCAATGCAAAAGTTATTGAATTCATTGGAGATGAATTCACCACATCTATCTAATCTCAAGCATTTCATTTTTTTCCCTATTTATTTCTCTGCTCTAGCCAAATACCATTTGAATTTCTCAAATGCTTTTGACTTCTCTCTTACATACATAACATTCATCATTCTAGAGTAGTCATCAACAAAAATAATAAAGAACTTTTCTCTAGTATAGCTCTCAATTCCAATAGGTCCACACAAATTAGTATGCACAATTTCTAAAATATCTTCAGACTGATAGTTTTTATTTTTAAAGCTAGTCTTTCCCATCCTACCAATGTGACAATTCTTGCATAGACCAACATCAGGTTTCTTTATACTAGGAATGCCTCTTACTTTCCTGAATTTTCTTATCTTTACCATGTTATCAAAGTTCACATGACATAACCTTTTGTGCCATAACTAACTTTCTTCAACTTGAGCAATAAAACATGATCACTCACCACGATCAAGGTAAACCAAGTTACCTTTTGTTTGTTTTCCTGATCCAATCAATTTTCCTTTGTCATCTAATAGTCTTGCTTTTCTATGCATGAATTCCACCTTGAATCAAATATTTATTAGTGGTTCCATGCTTAATAAATTATTTTTTAGTCCTTCAAACCAATAGGCATTATCACATACAAGTTCTTTGGTTGATGATATTTGGCATCTTCCTTCTGTGCAACAAGGTTCATTGTTTCCAAACCTTACATACCACCATCATAGTCTTTAAAATGTTGAAACTTTGTTTTGCCACCAAGCATGTGATGTGAACAACCACTATCTATGATCCATGTATCATTTTTTCTCACATGAGAGATAAGTTCCATCTTATCTTCTTCATCATCATATTCATCTTTCTTAGCAATGTAAACTATTTCATCTTCACTATTGTCAGAATCTTTAGATTCCTTAGCCATAAAGCATGTTTTCTTACCTTTGTCCTTGAATGATTTGAAATCTTTCTTGCGATTGCACTTATGACCTTTCTTCTCATCCTTTCTTTCCTTGTTTAGACATCTAGCTACAATATGACCAATTTTTGCACATGAAAAATGGATTAGGGGAAGCTTACCTTTGTATTTTCCTTTGCCTCTAGAATATTTCCTTGCAAGTAGAGCTTCAACTACTTCAAGATCACTATTAAAAATTTCTTCTGATTCTTCTTCACTTTTTGACTAAGTGTCCTTTACTGTCTTCCCTTTTTCTTTGAGTGAAAGCTTGGCTTCAAATGTAGATTCAATGTTCTTAGAAGATGGAACATAATTTTAGTAGTTATCTAGGTCAAATGTAGTCAATCTTCCTACTATGGCATCCAAATTTATCTTCTAATTTGCTACACATCTTCTTTCTTGAATTGCAAATACTCTAATTGCATAAATAGGAAGCAATGTTCCAAGAGCTTTACTTACAATAGTTTCTTCTTTGATGTCTCCTCCAGAAGCTTCGATTGCACTAACACTTGCTTTAACCCTTTCAACATATTTGGCAATGTTTTCATCCTCTTTCATTCTTATCTAATCAAATTGTCATCTTAGACTCTCTACTTTAGATCTTCTCACATTTTCATTACCTTCATAGATATCCTTTAGCTTGTTCCAAATAGAAAAGGCAATTTTGTAGTCCTTGATATCATCAAATTCTTCATAGCTTAAAGCAAATGCAATGTCTATCATCAAGGTGTTATGAGTCTTTTTCTTAGCAATGTTAGTAATAGATAATGTACCTGAAGGAGTTGTGTATTCTTCATCAAGGTATTTCAATCTTGTATCTCCAATGGAAGCTAGATGAAGTCTCATCAATATCTACCATGCTAAAAAGTTATCTCTATTAAGCATTGGAATTTCTCTCTTGTAAGACATCCTGATCTTTAGCTTAGGTCCTTGAAACACTTCCTACAAACACCAAAAGCTTTGATACCAATTGTTGGAAATATAGATGGAGTAACTAACAAGGGGGTGAATCAGTTACTACAAAAACAAATCCACAAATCCCTTAGATGTCTAATAAAACTACTTACTGCTATCACTTAGTAAACATACAAAAAATTGTTATAACTCAGTAAATGTAGTGTATGTTAATTTTAACTGATCTTCAAACATTCACAGTGATTAACATGCAACCATAAATGATATAACATGAACTCGTGAAACAATATATTTAACGTGGAAACCCAATATGAGAAAAACCACCAAGAAACTAGCTACTAATTTTCACTCTTCTGAAGTGAGCCCTATTAGGAGACAACTTGGTTAAAGGTTACAAAACACACTGTTAGGTGTGACCTTGTTAGAGGATTTAATCACTCTATAAGGAGTGACCTTGCTAAAGGTCTTTAAAACAATTCAATAGAACTGTCACCTTGTTGGAGGATTTACAAATGGCTGTTAAACTAACTCTATTAAGAGATTTAGGAATCACGGCTACAATGGTAAGAAAGTAAAAATGAAATGACCTAAATTGTTGATACAGATCTCTGTTCTACTCCAGTAGATCCTTCTTAATCAAATAAAACTTTGTTGCTCCTCAAGGATATATGACCATCCTTCAAAGTTTGCTCACACTTTCTTCTTTAATCAATCAACACACTTGCATGCTCGCTCATTACAGCTTGAATTCTCAACTTGACCTTTTATTTATACCCTAAAATTTTTGAAGTCAGACCAATTACAATTTACAATTACCAGTAATCAGTACCTCAATTAGATAGAATCATTACTTCAAATAATTAAATTTTTTTGGTCAAAATAACAAAATCCTTCATTAGCCGACCCTGCTCGGTAAGCACTGTTCGAGAAATGATTTCCTATGTTAACCAATTGAAGCTTGGTTAACACTGTAAACCCTGCAAAATCCTTTAGAGACCAAGTGAACTCGGTAAACACTAACTTTCCTTCGTTAGACATGTGAGCTTATTTAACACTACTTTCTGCCACAACCTCCTTTGATGCCTGAGTGAGCTTGGTAGACATTATCTAAGTAGAGTAATTTCCAAGAATCCTCGATAGACACTGAGAATTGCCTTGCTGATCAACTAAGCTAGGTAGGGACTGAGAATTGCTTTGTTAACCAATTGAGCTCAGTAGACATTGATTGATAACTGATATGACATTTTTGTAACATCAAAGATAACACACAATTAGACAATTGTATCCAACAAGTACAAGAAGATTGACACCTAAAAAGTGTTTGCCAATAGAGATTCTAAGGAGTATGATTCAGTAATTGCAGACCTAATGGAGAAGAATAGAACTCAAGTAGAAGATATTAGAACTCTCAAGATTGAACAAGAATCACAAGCCATGATACTTTGTAAAGTGATTAAGCAGAAGAAGGGAGCCATTGAAGATAAAGCCATGATAGAAGATGACAAGAGAAACCTTTCCAAAAAACTAGAGGAAAAGTCAAATGAGCTTGCAAGAGTTTCCAACATGTAGTTAGAAACCCTAAGACAAATGATGAATTCTCATCATGAGCAGAATGTCAAGGACATTGAGATCTCAACACTAAAGATGCAAAATGAACAACTATAAAATGACTTGACAAGAGAAAAAGAAATTGTAGAAAGCTTCAACAATCCTAATGAAGCCATCAAGTACTTTTAATAGCTACTAAAATCACCAAGATCCAATAATGACACTTCAAGACTAGGATACACTAGCACTGAAGAAGGAGAGTCATATAAGACTATAAAAGAAAGAAGTGACAAAGGTAAGAACACAAAACCCACTTGTCATTTTTGTGGTAAAATGGGACATGCCTCTAATGTGTGTAGGAGCAAGAATGCAAATTAGCATGACAAACCTAAAAACATGGGTCACTGTCACAAATGCAACAAGCAAGGTCATTAGGCACATGATTGTAGGACTAGAACCATTAGGACACCTAGATTTGAAGGTCACTACTACAATTGCAAGAACTATGGACATGGAGCCTTTAAATGTAGATCTAAGCCTATTTAGACACCAAACCAACTAGAAAAGACAAATAGTCATGAACATCACTACAATTGGGACTACAACACTAGATAGAGTTGTCACTATTGTCAAGATTATGAACACATTCCTGAGAACTACATAAGAACACACTTTAGTGGAACCTACAATAGGTGGTTAAGTTAAACCACTTGTTTCAATTTCCTAAAGACAAGACACATTAGCAAGTATTTCCCAACAAGATCAAAGGCACCCAACTCTGAGTTCAACAAAGAAAAAGGGAAAGTTGATGTTCAACACATCAGAGGAAAGACGAATAAGATATGGAAGAAAAGAGATGGAAATAGCACATCCAATGGAGGGATCACTTCACCTAAAAGGTCAAGTGGTCACACTTCATCCAACCAAGAAAAAGAAGGTATAAGGAACTGATATACAATGCTTTATCATACATCAGTTCCAAGACAAGTCAGTACTACAAAGGATATAAATAGCTTGAATAAAGATGAAAGTTTTATCTTAAAAAGCTTTCATATTGTTGCCAAGTATGAAAAGTTACTTTTAGTTGCCAAGTGAAATCATAGTATGAGCTGAGTTATTGGACAAAACTACTGGAAGCTGAGTGGTTAGTTGCCATTGAGTAAAATTGTGCTAGTTAATGTCGAGTAAGGGTAAATCCTTCATTTTTTGAGTAATGCGGGAAAATTCATAAAAGCCAAGTTAATAGTTTTATAAGTAATAATAATTTAATGATAGGTATTGAAGGGTATTTGTTTGATTTTTTTTACCATTTCTTTCACTCAAACATAGAGCAAAGAAAAATCAGAGCAAAGAAACAATTTCAAGTGAAGGCAAAACATTCAAACAAATTTGAGCAGAGATTTAGAGTAATTTCATCAATCTAAAGGTATCTATTCAAGTGTTGAGCTATGCAATTTTTGAATTCATAAAACCTAGTTTGTCAAAATGGCATCTAGCTCTAGAAACCCCAACGATAAGGAGTTGTTGGAAGTTCAACTAGTTAGTAGTGATGTAAGTGAGCTAGAACTCAAACCAAAAGCTAAGGTAGCCTACAAGAACAATACAACCAACACCCTATCCATCTTTCCCCCTAAAGTAGTCATGGTTCAAGATGTTTGAAAATGCTACAACTAAAAAGTAGGTGGATAGGAGACATGGAGATTAGGGAAGCATATAATAAACTATGTGACAATAGAGTATTGAAGGACGAATAAAACATAGTTGAGAAAAAGGAACTTACCTATGCCCTAGACCTCCCTATAGTCTTTAAAACAAAATGGATCAAACTTATTCTAAGTAGAATTCATGATGGTTTCTTATTGCTAGAAGGATGACTAGTAAAGATAACCAAGAGAATCATTCATTGAGTCACAGGGTATCCAACCCTAGATTGGCCAAAAACCTTAAGAAGTGACTCAAAGGAGGCCATTGAAAAGAACACTGGTGCTCAATGGAATAAGAGGGGTATGAAAATTCAAACAATTAAGGACCCTCTAATAGAATTTTCTATTAGAGTTATCTGTCACAAATTCTATCAATCAAGTAGATTGAATAGTGTGCCTAGCATTGCAGTTGATGTAGGATATTAGATTATGAAGAAGGATCGTACATATGACCTAGCTAAGCTACAACTGCAACAAATCATGGAGAACTTGGGAGCCATAAGAAGTTCCATGAGTGCCAAATGCAAATTTGGATAAATTTTGATATGCATATTCTTTTATGTTCATAATGAATTCCCTTCCTTTGGCAAGATAGGCTAGAAAACAAATAGATCAACTATTGTACAGATCAATGAATACATAGAGTAGATGGGAGTAAATTTTAAAACAATTTTGACAAGCTATTTTGAAGACTTTAAGAAGTCTATGAAATAGAGGCTTAGGATACCTATTTCCTTAGTTGAGTAGCACATAAATGACATATGTTTCCTAGTTGACATTGATTATACATATATTCAAGCTATAGTTCCAAGAGTTAGATGGCTAAGGCCACTTGGCTATGAAATTAATATTGATGAAGCTTTAGTGGAAATAATAGCTTTACTTCTAGAGGAAGTAGATAAAAGTGCTAAACCCTTTGGCACTTATGATGTCAAATCCAAGGTGGATATGGAATTGAAAACAACATCTATTTTGAAAAAGAAAGACAGATTAGTAAACAAGCTAAAGGCCAGATTTGGTGAAGGCATAGTAGAAAGTGAGGAGGATGATGAAGAGAAAGATGAGGAAGAAGGAAAGTAGGATGAAGGGCCACTTATCTTGACACAAGGCATCAAAGAAGACATAGAAGAAGGTGCTAAGGAAGAGGAAGCCAAGGAAGTACCTACACTAAACCTCCACCAAAGAAAAGAAAAGGTACCACCAAACCAACTGCAAAGCCCAAGAAAGCTGCCATGCCAAGCCCTACCAAGCCCACAACGAGAGCAAGCACTAACAACCACTCATCAAGTCAAAGAACATGACAAAGAGAAGAAGGAAATAGAGCAATAAGAGCCAACAAAGAAAAAGTTGAGAAGAAAATATGTTTCTCAACCTAACTCTAATGAAGAGAAGACTAAGTCAGAGGACATAAGCCAATTCAGAGTGGTAAGTCATGCATCTAAATCTGATTTAAAGAACATTTGTAATAATATTAAGGATAATGCTGACTTGATTTGCTTGAAAAGTGTTGATTTTGGTAAGTTGAGTAGAGAAGAGCAAAACATGGTGGAAGAATCTGTCTACACCATGATGTCCAAGTTCAAGTCAACTCCACTTGAACTTGACAACTCAATACCAAAATATTTGTATTCAATTATTGAAAATAAATGGCATTACTACCTAAACATGGAAAATGAAATAAGAGAATCTACCTTAGCTAGGATAATGCCTAAGATAACAAAAGGTTAGATCACTAAGGCAAGCAAAAAGCATGGGAGTAAATTTTGTCCCAAGTATAGAGCCTTGAACATTCTTCAAAATAATATTGAAGATGTTGTAAATAAATCAACAAAAATATGGAAGTTGATATATGGATTGAGAAAAGTGAAACTATGAGAAGAGGATCCCCTTGAAGATAAAGACAATGAAGAAGAAGAAGAAGAAGAAGAGAATATCAAGGAGGAAAAAGTAGAGAAAAATTCAAAGGAAGACACAATGGAGAAAACACAACAAAGGATAGATAAGGTGGCAACTACTGAGGAGTAGCAACAAGAACAGAGTGTGCAAGACACACAACTACCACCCTTGAACCCTTCACATGATAGCACCACATCTACAGGTACAATCATTAAAAAGGATGTCCCTAATAACTTTGGTTAGAACATCAATCCATTGACTATAGAGGATCTCAAAATGATTCTTGACCAAACTACATTGGAATCACAATTGTGTACAAATCCAATTTTGGTTAGTGTGGAAGAACTGCAAAATGCTATAGTAGATATAAAAAGGGATAAGGTGAATACACAAGAACCACCTTCTCACATCCCTATAGCCATAAGTGGACAAACAATAGTGAAAATAGCATTAGACACATCTGCAAGGGTTGACTCCATAGTTGAAGTCTTGATGATTGAACAAAAGACACAAAGTATAGAGGAGAAAGAGCCTACAAGGGAGCAAAAAGGACAAATGGATACATCCGTCTCTACAATACAAGAACAAGGTGGAGCCCCATAGATCACAATAATTGATAAGGAAAGATTTTTAGATGATAAGGAAATTCCTAAGGAGAAGGAGAAAGAGGCAATACAAACATTAGTAAATTTTCCTACAATAGAGACTCTAGCAATGCTTCAAAAGCCAAGCATTGGTGCCATGCCACTGCAAATATCTACATTAGGTTCAAGCTCAACAAGAATAGAAAGGGTAATTAGATGAGGACATAGTCATCCCTAAGTATGACTATGATAATATTACTCTCGAGTAAATCAATCTAATGCAAGAGGCATTGGAGAGGAAAAAGAAGTAGGAAATACTCATAAATGAGTACAAGCAAAAGAAAGCTTTACATGAAATCAAGGATGTCTTTCTAGATACCTTTAGCTTGCATACACCTGATGAAACTAAGCCCATTATGGTGTCACTATCCAATATAGTGGACCAAGTGCAAAATGAAGACCTTGATACAAATGCCAAACTACTAGAATGGTTAGAAAGGAAATTTTAGGCAAAAGTAAATGAGAAAATCTCTACTGAAATTGCACTTTCACAAGTTGAACTAGCTAAGAAAATTGAAAAAGTGAAGGAAGTACTTGAGAAAATTTTCTCATTGTACACAAAGCTATGTGGTCCTTCCATCTTCACATAGGAAACTAGCAAGAGGATTATGAGGTTGGAAAGAGACTTGAAGTTATCTGCTATGCAACTACTAAAAGATCTAGCTCAGAGTGAGAAGTATTTTCACACTACAGTTCACACTTAGAAGGAACTAGCTATGTTAATAGAAAATGAGGCAAATACAAAGGCCAAACTAATCTAGATACAATCTACCATAACCACACACATGGAAATTTTGCACAAATAACTAGCCTATGCTGAAAATGTATTAAAGAAAGGCACCAATCTTTCAACATTAGAAGGCCTTGTTCACCT
This sequence comes from Cupressus sempervirens, assembly GCA_028749045.1. Lineage (NCBI taxonomy): Eukaryota > Viridiplantae > Streptophyta > Pinopsida > Cupressales > Cupressaceae > Cupressus > Cupressus sempervirens. Next base: position 271,477,168 of record CM053793.1, on the reverse strand, counting down.
TGTAGTAGAGTCAGAAATCTAGATAAAATCACTAGAAATTACACTATGGAATTAGGATGCTACTCTGAGGATAGTAATGAAGGTAAGAAAATATTTTTTGGAAAAATATTCAATTAATGTATAGACCCCTTTGACATAAGTGTCAAAAAGGGGGAGATATAGAAAAGCCAAAAGGAAACTATAACTACAAGGGAAGATATGTGAAAGGGGGAGTTACAAATTTTGTATAGTTAGAATAGAGAAAATAGAGAAAGAATGATAAGGCAAGGCATATATAAAGAGTATTAGAATCATCTTGAGATAAATCCAGCATGAGAAGTTTTGGATACAAAAAAGGCACATCAACTTACGGGGAATTACAAATTTTGAGGTATAAAGGTCTTCACAAAATTTTGAACAATTTTGAAGTTTTGTATATATGCTGAACAAAATGTATATTTGAAGAGATTAAATTCATCATGTATAGTTGAGTATTTTTGACACTCATGTCAAAAGGGGAGATTTTTTATCTTATATTGGTTTTGATAATTGAGTGTCAACATACTTAAGAAACTTTTTAAGTTGATGTTGAGTTACAATATGTGCCAAACCAAAAATTCAATATCTGCCAAGTCATTCAAATGTCAAGAAAATTGATAGTGCTAAGTAAGTTCCAACTACTGAGTGACTAATAGAGGCTAAGCCAGTATATGTGTCAAGTAAACTATAGGTGCCAAGCAAGACAAAATTTCTATATGTGCCAAGCATAAGTTACTAAATCAGCAAGTGCTAAGTAACACAAAATCAGCGTAAGAGTTTGTGCCCTCAAAAACTAAGATGTAAACCATTTTTGAGCTAACATATGATAAATCTTGAAGGATTAAAAATAAGATTGAATCTATTTGATTCCCTATGAAATCAACATGCAACCAACTAGAAAAATAGAAAGAATTGAGAAGGAAAATGAGAAATCTGAATCATAGATTCATACCTAACCCTAAGTCATGAAACCTTTTTTAAGGAGGTCAAAACCCCATAATTTAGTAATGTATGAGAGAGTATGCAAGAAGGGAATGAATGCAACGAGAGAATACTAGTGAAGTATCAATTAGTAGAATAGTGAACCAAGATCATACAAAATCATATTAGATAAAAAAGGATCAGATTAGAATGGACTGAACATCGATCTAAAATCAGTAATTGAAGATTGTAAGTGATAAGGTCAATACATTCTACTATACTTTCTAGTAATTGTATTAGGAGAATGAAAATCCTATGAAGATAGTTTGGTTTAATAGCCATTTTGTGAATCCCTTAACAAGGTGACATTCCTAGTGAATGCTTTGTAAGTCCTTTAGAAAGGTAAACGTTTAATATGGTGTTGGAGCCTTTAATAGGGAAGGCCTCTCACAGGGTAGACCATTGCTGATAGTCAAACTTTGTAACCTTGACAAGTTACATATTGCTATAGTGATAAGTTGTGGGTGTCATCCCCAGCCCAGTTTTACCTTCTCATTTTGGAGGGTTTCGGGGTGATCACATATTGTGTTATCTATTTTCATGCATGCCTTAATTTCATGTTAATTAGAAATGTTACATGCATGTAATGATTTTAGTTTAAAAAATTTATAGCTTAAATTTTGATACTTCTAATTCAGCCCAACCCCCTCTCAAAACTATACTTCCTGCTTGTAAATCCCACCAAGAATTTCATATTCCACAATTAGTCATTGTTGATACATCTTAATTTATAAAAAAAGGTGGGATACATCTACCCAAATTTCATTGATTAGACATCTAATAAGAATGGAGATCTTCCAGTACAACTATGGAGATAGGTATGGGATAGATTTTACCATTACTCTGATTCTATCTTTTTTTAAAAATAATTTCATGTAGTAATAATGAAAATTTAGACTTTGATTTCTTTAGGGCCCCCAAAATTTTGAAAAGTTTATTAAGATCAACCCTATTGCCTAAGCATAAGAGATTAGATCACCATTTGGGTGATATCTTCTTGTTCCAAAAAAATTCTCTAATAAGAGCATTTCCACATCCCCAATCACCTCATATATTTCCGAAATATATCCCTCCTAGGCTTGCAATTATTGAATTTCTATGGAAATTGATAATGGTAGATAGGGAATACCTAGGGCCAAAATTGCATAGGGGCACCTTTTCGCGTAGATGTTTCAAGATATGAAACTTTTCTATTGGAAAATAATCTCTAGATCAAGCTCATTCTTCCCTTAGGCATTATAACCTATCTACTACCCCATGTAGAATGTAAGATCCAATTTTTTTTTTGAGAAATAATTTGAAAGAGAATAAGGGGTGTGTATTGCCTATTACTAAGGAATTTCCCTAGGAGGATTTCATTAGAAATATTATAGCTAAAGGGGAAGCCACATAAATATTAAGGAAATTTGATAATATCTAGAGGGTGAAGAATGAATTGAAGAGGACAAACCCAAATTTCAAGGGGTTTATTTAAATGCCCCAAACCCCTATAGGCTAAGGAAAATGGTCAAAAATTATGATGATATCATGGCACAAATTCCTAAAGATCCAATAGGTGAAGAAGGGAAGGTAAACCCTAATTCCCCTAAGGCTGATGTAGTCTTAGAAATTGAAGAGGAGTAACTGGAAGTAGTTTCATGGGTAGCGAAAGGAAAAAAAGGGGAAAAGTGATCCAAGTACCTCATAAGGTGAAAAAATGATACTATAATTGATGTGTGGTAAGAATCAGTATTTTGTTGATTTAGGGCACAATTTTTGCAAGATAGAGTAGTAGCATCAGAGAAGTCTCTGATTGATATACAACCAAAAATAGCTATATTGGATGATAGGATCACCCATGTGGAAAATTTCATGGAAGACAATGAATTCTTAAAATTTACTAAGTTTAAAAGTTTCTTGTTTAGAGTGAAATAGGGAAAGTTGATCTTGAAACCCAAACTAGGTAAGTTTGAGGAGAATATTAAAGAATTGGTAGATAAATTGTAGGCATATGATCTTGAGAGTGAGAAAATGACTCCTATAGAGGCTAGAGACCTTGTAGAAAGTAGTGGAATACTTTTAGTGCCTAATTGGGATCTTGAGCAAGCATTCATGTTGGATCAAAATAGAAAGAAAGAAAATACAATTTTGTTTTAGGCTTTTGGTGAAGATGGTTTTTAAAGAGGGCCAGGTTTCAACATAAACTCTAAGCCCTTGGCAGTATGGAGCATGGCACCTGAAACAAATAATCTAAAGCTAATTGACATTTAGAGAATTTCTCAAGGAAACATGATAGTATGGACCATGAAAAATGCTTCTAATAAAGAAATCTCAAAGGCCCTTAAACATTTTTCATTCATGAATGAGGCCAAGGTCGAAGAAATTGAGACTAGATTAGCCAGGGCCTTCCATGATTACATTGACATCAAAAAATTGTATGATGAAGAGCTCAAAAAGATTTATGTCTATGGGTAAAAAATAAATAAATTAGAGTCAAAGGCCAAGGATCTAGAAGTTGAAGTAGCATCCTTAAAATATCAGCTCAAGGTAGTAGAGTAGATAAGAATAGAGGTCATGAATAAGAAACCAAAAATGATTACTTAGGAGACATCAACTCAGAGTATACAACAAGTGTAGAGTGATATCGAGAAATAGAGAATAAGTATGGATGTTGAAGCTCTACAAAAAGGTGGTAAAGTTGGAACTAATGTTTTGAAGGGCATGATAGGCCACAAGATAGGAAATTTTAAGATAAATCAATTGGCACATAGCCTCTTCATTTATCTACAAATTTATTATCATACATGCAATAAATTACTATTATGGCTACAACCAATTTTATACCAATCGGGGCCATATAATATTTTTTTTTGAAAGATTATTTTATTTAATGCCAAAGAAGCCTAATATGTCTAATAAATTCTCATAGTAAAGGAAACTTTAGAGATAATAAAAGAAATAATTGACTTCTTTACTAGTAAGTTGCAAATTGTGCAGGATAAAATAAAGATTATAATAGTGGGGATTAATTCTTACATCCAACCAATTTTTTATTTTGATAGTAAATTAAGGGACTCTTAGGAATAGTCAAATTCTTTTGACTCAATACTAGCTCTAAAAGGGGTAACAACCAATTTTTATAATGATGCAAATAATGTAGTTTTTAATAATTTCATTGACTCTCTTTTTGAAGTAGAAATTTATATGAACCAATTTGTAGCCAAGTCAAGAGCCATAATAGATGTTAGGTGGGATAAGGTAGTTAGTGATTTGGATGAAGTTAGAGGCATAAATGACCAACAGAAGAAGTTGAAAAGCATAGCTTAATGGAAGAAAAGACAAAATAAAGAAAATCTAGTGATTTTGATAGTTTTTTAAAGTTGTACACATGCTCATCTTGGAGACTCTTGAAGAGAAATTGTCACCTATGAGTTTTAGAATTGCTTCATATCTTTTGTCTAAGTACAAAGAATGTTTGTAAAGAGAAAATATCTAAATTATATTTGTATTTATTTTTTAATCAAATTTTGTCAAGTGTCCTTCTGTCTAAAGATTGTTACAATCCATCTGAAAAGAGGATTCCCAAGATGTGGAGTTAGGGTAAGAATTTTTTTTTCTTTTAGTTTTAATGCTATCTACAGTTGGTACAAAGTTTTTGTGTTAATAGGATATTATTTAAAATCTTTATGTCAAGAACATGATGATTAATGAATGAATTGCATGTTATATTCTAAGTTATATTTGTGTTCTGAATAAGATTAATACAAAAGGAAAATTTTGACTATTTGTGTCTTTTAATTTTTTCTCTATTTCATATATTTGTCACTTTAAGATTGAGTGAGAAAAGTTAATTTCAATTTAAAGTAGCTTGGATAGGTCGTCTATTAATTTTTTTTGCTTTTAATTCAAGAAATTAAGTAAATGCTTGTATGAATTGATAGGGTTTCTAAGTATATGGGAGGGATATCATAAGAATGGAATTTAGGGTTAACAATTGATATGTTTAATTGCAAGTCAATTGAATAAATCAAGATTTACTGATATGACTCTATATAGTAATGGATAATACATTAGTCATTAATTGAGATGTGAATTGAGGCATCCATTTAGTTGCATAATTCACATTTTAATCAAATCAATTATCTAGAGCCTATAAGAATGGATTACATGGTTGTCATTTACTTATTGTATTAGCTTTTGAGTTTCTAGTTGGCTTCTATAAATAAATAATTAATTTCAATTTCATGAAGATATTGGACCATTATCTTCTATAAGGGATGAATAGTGAGTGAAGATAGTAAATAAAACACATAATCACTAGGTGTACCTACCTTGGCCTACAAGGCCTAAAGTGCAAAAAGTCCACGTGCTTTGTTAAGTTGGTCCAGATCTAAAATAGACCTTTTAGTGAAGATGGGAAATAGTTGAGCCCTAGGTGTCTAACTTTATTTTGTATTCTAGTGTTTTTTAGATTTGTAGTTCTAGAACACCAAAAAAATGGTGGATCTACTGAGGAGCTATGAAAAGAAAATCATATTTGAAATATTGAAGTTTTTGGTGTAAGCTGTACATCTGTAGTCATATGTCTAGTTGTCTCTTGTGCCTGTATTTTGTATTGGTCTCTTTTAAGTGAGAAACCTTGAGAATATAGAAATTCCCAATACTACATGAGCTATGTGGCATAGGATGTGTCTTCATAGTGCCTTGTTTCTAGATAGAGTTTACATTTCCTAAAGTATACTATATTAAAGTTATTCTAGGTTGGATCCTTTTGTCGGATCAAAATTTTAGGCATATTTTTCCCATGACATTTTCCTATCTTTTATGTTCGAAAAAAAAATAGGAACCTGAAAATTGGGAAGGGTAGGGGGTGAATCAACACTTTAGAATTATAACTATAAAACATTCACCACACATCCATCTCATCATATAGAATGTAAACACAAATAGTTAACTACATCATAGAATCCAAAACATAAAGTAAACGTAACACATGACACATGATATTTGGTTTTCCAAAAACCCTCCAATAAGAAGGTAAAACTAAGGTGGGGATCACACCAACAAATATTCACTACTGCAGTTGTAATGTGTATCCAATGAAGGTTACAATTAATTGATCATAAACTATGATCTAACCTGTGAAAGGTCTACCCTATTAAAGGCTTACAAAAAATATTAAATTTTCCCCTATTAAAGGATTTCAAAACATGGTTAAAAGGGTGCCTTGTTAGAGGACATTAACTCACAACAAAGTAAGTACCCTATTAAAGGATTTTCAAAAGCCTACTAAGACTACTCTATTAAGATATTTTATTTGTATCACCTATTAGGATGATTCAACACCATGATCCTTTCATTAGCACTCCTCTACTAGATATCATATCTTCTCTTTCCAAGTATATCCTTGATCCTTCTAATTAGATATGTCTCCTCTATCATTTAACTTCTCTGCACTATTCTCTCTAAATGATTTTGCAATTCATATCTCCTCCATAACCTTCATAGTCACCATCAATGCTCTCTATCTACAATTAGCATGTACACACCTCAAACTTCACACTCATAATCAAATTAGGGTTTTGCCTCCTTAACAAGACTTAGGTGAACTAGGGTTAGGTAGGAGTCAATGATTATAATTCATACATTTTTCTACTTAATACATCCATTTTTCTGATTGGTTGCATATACTACACAAGGATGTTGGAATTTACAAGTGGGAAGATATACTTTTGAGAGGGGGGGGTGAATCAGAAGTAACTCACTTTAAAACTTTTAAATTATTTTAACTACAACCATTCACATCCATCCAATCTATCTAAGAACTTGAAAGTAAAGACATGCATGAAAATAGACAACACACAAATTTGGTAACCTAGAAACCCTACAAAATGAGAAGCTAAAATTGGGGTGGGGATGACACCCATAGAATATCACTGCAGCAATGTGTAACTGTTCAAGGTTACAATGTTTGACCACTTTAAATGGTCTACCTTGTGAAATGCTTGTCCCTTTAAAGACTTTTACACTCTGTCAAAAGTGACCTAGTTAAAGGATTTCACTACCTTACTAAAAGTAGGCTTGGTTAAAGGAATTTTGTAAATTCACTTCAAATGCCATCCTGTTAAAAGATTTACAAATGGCTGCTAGGCCAACCTATGTCCATAGGATTTCTATATCTAATACAATTGCTAGAGAGGATTAGAAGATCTTTGAATTGATAGCTTTGCAATATTCAATTGTTGATTCCAAATACTTGTTCTACTCTATCACCCTGATCCTTGCTTGATCTAAAATATCACTCTATGATGTTCCGATACTCTGTTCTTTCAACAACTAGATTCTGCAATGATACTTTGTTCTTCGCTAAGTTTCTAATCCTTCTGAATTTTTCTATAGTTCAGCCATACACTTCTCTCATCCACACATTCAATGGGGTTTTTTCCTCCTTTTAAAGATTTCAAAAAAGTATTAGGTATGAATCTATGATAGATATTAAATTTTCAATTCCCACTTATTCCTTGCACTCTTCTTATTGGTTGCATTGCTTCTCCATTTTTCTTATTGGGTGCATGTTGATTGCATAGGTAATGTAAAAGATTCATTCTCACCTTCAAGATCCTTTGAGATTCATCTTATGTTAGCTCCAAAAATAGTTTATATTTGATTTGTGAAGGCATAAACTCATAGGTTGATTATGTGTTACTTGGATCATACTATTTTCTAATGCTCAACACATATAGAAAAACTATCTCACTCAACTCCTATAGCAATTCTGTTCCACTTGGCTTCTATAGTGACTCGACACCTATACTTTTCTCAGCACTTGAACTTCACTTGGCCCCTGAAGTTCACTCGGCACCTAAAGGTTACTTTGCACTTGAAGTATTCTCTAGCTCAGCATTCATTATAGCTTGACATCTATATTATACTTGGCATTGACATGAGAATTTAGTTAAGTGTGTTGACACTCAAATGTAAAAACCAATTTGAGACTAAAAATCTCCCCCTTTCACATGAGTGGCAAAAACACTTAATTGGACATTATAAATCTAATCTCTTTGAGTATACTACATATTCTGTTCAAAACTTCAAATCTTGTTCAAAATTTTGTATACCTCAAAATCTTGTAACTCCCTCTAAGATGATGTGCCATTTCCATTCCTGTAACCAAAATTATTGTGTTGAATGTGTCTCATGCTGATGTATCTTATACTTATTTGTCTTATTTGCCTTTGTTTCTATATCTTTGTACCTTGTTTCTACTTCCTAAGCTCTACTCTATTTCTTATTCACATCTCCTTGCAGTTTTGGATTCTTTTGTCTTTATTACTTCCTCAAAAATGTTAATATGAATATCTCTCCCTTTAAATATTCTTTATTGCTTCCTCAAAGAACAATGAATTATACTCCCTCTTTTATTAGTTGCAATAAATAATGAATGAATATTCTTATTCTCCCCCTCAAGTATATCTCCCCCTTTTTGACACTTATGCAAAAGGTTCCTAAGGATGAATAGAATACTTTGCCAAAAAAAAATTATTTACCTCCATAATCATCATGAGAGAAGCATTGCAATTGTCTAAAGCTATTTCTAATGACTTGTGCTAGATGGTTGTCTCTTCTACAAGATGAACAAGGCCTTCTAAAGTAGAAATATTTTGGTCTTTCTTTAGTACATTTTATACATAGGCTTGCTCCTTATGAAGTACTTCTAGATGTGGAGTTATGGAGGATTGAATCTGCATCAGTTTTTCCTTAATATTGGCTTCCTCTTCTGTCAACACAACTAATTTTTTTTGTGTGTGAAGAGTTGCTACAAAATGCTTCTCACTCTAAGCTGGGTCTTTTGGTAGTTGAGTGCTGGGAATCTTTAGATTTTGCTCCAAACTTAGCATCCTTTGGCTTGTTTCCTATGTAAAATATGAGAAATCACACAAGTTTGTGTATAATGAGAATACGTTCTCAAGTACCTTTTTCACCTTTTCAATTTTCTTCACCAATTCAACCTATGAAAGTGCTATTTCACTTGATATCTTCTCATTCACTTTTATTTGAAATTTCTTTTCTGACCATTCCATTAATTTGACATTGGTTTCTAGGTAGTCATTCTATACTTGGTCCATAATATTCGATAGTTACTCCATTCTAGGCTGAGTTTCATTAGGTGCTTGCAAGCTAAATGCATCAAAAAACATCTCCTTGATTTCCACCAATGCTTGCTTTTGCCTATATGCATTTTTTAGTATCTCTTGCCTCTTCCTCCTTTCTAGTGCCTCTTGCACTTCATTTATCTACTACAAATTCATGGTTCTTGAGTCATAGCTTGGTATGACTATTTCTTCATCAAGTGCAAGGTCTCCATAGTGAAGTACCCTTGCAACCTTGGTAGTACTCAAGCTTGGTGCTGAAATTTGCAATGGTACTACATCAGTGCTCAACTTCTTCTGAGGAGTCCCTGAGGTAGGCAATTTTACCAATGTTTGTATTGCCTCCTACTCCTTAGGGGTTTTCTCCACTTCTTTCTCCTCTCCTCTACTACCTTGATCAATGATGATAAGTTGAGGAGGTGCACCTTGGGTTTGTGTTGCAGGAACATCTTGTCCTATTTGTTCCTTTTTTTGCTCCTCAATAGTTCTTGTCATTATAACTATATAGTCAACCTTAGCAAATTTTTCCTATTCTTCTTGCTCTTTAGGTTTCTCTGTTGTATCTATGGGAGGTTGTGTAGATTGTTATTGTATGGTTTCTTTCTCCCTTGTTATTTTTGCTACAGCTTTTTGTAACTCATCAACACTCACCAATATTGGATTTGTGCAAAGTTGTGCCTGTAAAGTTGATTGGTGAAGGATCTTCTTGAGATTCTCTATAGTTAAAGGATTGATGTTCTGAGTTGAAGTGTCAAGAACATCATGTACAGTCACTATATCTACATGTGTTGTATGTGGAGGGCTTGGTGGTGGTAGTTGGGTGTCTTGGACACTCTGTTTAGTTTGTTGCTCTTCACTTGTTGCCTCTTCACCATGTGTTTTCTTTACTTTCTCTTTTTCTATTTCTTTCTCTCCTTCATCTTTTTCTTGTCCTCTTTCTTCCTCTTTCTCATTCTCTTATTTTTCTTCATCATTTCTACCTTCAAATGGGTCTTCCTCTCCTTCTTTCATAGTTGTCAAACCATACATCAATTTCCACATTTGTGTGGACTTATGGACAAAATCTTCAATTTGGTTCTGCCAAATTTTAAATGCTCTATATTTGGCTGCAAATTTTCTCCCATGGTTCTTATTAGCCTTTTTTATTTGACCCTTGGTGACATTTGACATTACATGAGCCAATGTATGCTCTCTTATTTTTTTCTCCATTTTCAAATAGTAATGCCATTTTTTTTCAACCAATGAACTTAGCTCCTTAGGCATTGAAGTGTCTAGTTCAAGTGGGGTAGTCTTGAACTTACACTTGAACTTAGTCATCATAGTGTAGATAGCCTCTTCCACTATGTTTTGTTGTTCCTTTGACAACTTATTGAATTTTATGGTCTTTAAACTAGACAAATATGCATTATCTCTTATATTATTGCAAATATTTTCTAATTTAGATGTGGTGGAGTGGCTTACCAATCTAAATTATTCTTCATCAGACTATGTTCTCTCCTTGTCTGATTCTGGAGGTGCAACATACTTCCTCCTCTTTTTCTACTCGACAGGTCCTACTTTTATTTGTTGCCTTTTGTTTTACCTACTCCTTTGCCCCTTGTGTTGTGGCCCTAGTGTCAGCTCTTGTAGTTGGCTTGCCTTTGTAGGTTTCTTCTTTCCTTTGGGTTGTGCAGGTGGCTATTTTTGAGCTTTTCTCTTCTTTGGCTCAGCCTTTGGTGCTTCTTTCTCAGCACCTTCCTCTTCATCTACATCATCTCCCATGCCTTGGGTTAGGGCAAGTGGCTCTTGATCTTTCTCCTCTTCATCTCCCTCGTCATCTTCTCCTTCTTGTTCTGCTTCCACTATAGTGCCTTCTCCAAATTTTGCTTTGAGATTCTTTACAAGCTTCTCTTTCTTCTTCAAGGTGGAGGCAATCTTCATCTCCATATCCACTTTGGATCTCAACACATCATAGGTTCAAAAATGTGGTGCATCCTTATCAATTTCTTTTGCTAATAAAGCAGTTATTGTAGCTAATGCTTCATCTATGTCAATCTCATATCCAAGAGGTCTCAACCATCTCACTCTTGGTATGGCCACTTGTATGTATATGTAATAATATATACAAAGAAACATACTTCATTAACATGTTTCTCTACCAAAGAAACTAGAATTTTGAGCCTATGCTTCATTGATTTCTTAAAATCTTCAAAATAACTAGTCATCAAGGTCTCAAAATTAGCTCCCATCTACTCTATGTATTCATTTACTTGAGCTATGATAGACCTATCATTATTCCTTACTAATTTACCAAAAGAAGGGAATTTATTTTGTCCATAAAATAAAATGCATATCAAAATTGCACCAAATTTGCATTGGGCTCCCTTTTTTCTTTTGATGGCTGCTAGATTTTTATTGATCTGTTGTAGTTGTAGTTCTACAAGATCATATGTATGATCCTTCTTCACTAGTTTGTATCCAACATCTACTGCAATACAAGGCACACTATTCAATGTACTTGATTGGTAGAACTTGTGAGATATAACTCTTACTGCAAAGTCTAGGAGGGAATCTTGGATGGTGTCAATTGTCATCCCTCTTTTATTCTATTTTACATCTATGTTCTTCTCAATTGCCTCCTTGGCATCACTCTTAAGAGTCTTTGGCTGATCTAGGGTTGGGTGCCCTATTACTCTATGCACAATTCTCTTTGTGATCTTGATAGAACCATCCTCCAACCATAAACTACCATCATGCACTCGGTTTAACACTAGTCTAATCCATTCTGTCTTAAACACTATAGGGAAATCTAGGGCTTGTGTTAAACCCTTGTTTTCAATGATTTTGTATTCATCTTTTCACACTCCATTTTCACACAATTTTTCATATTCCTCCCTCATTTCCATGTCACCTATGGCTCCTATCTTGCAGTTATAGCATTTCCTTACATCTTGAACCATTACAACCTTTGGAGGTATGATGGAGAGGGCATCGGCCAAGTTGTTCTTATATGCAACCTCTACCATTGGACAAAACTCAGGTTGCCTAACCTCCTTGGATACTAATTGGACTTCAAATTGTTCCTTCTCTTGCATTTTCCTGAGCTAGAAGCCATTTTACACATCTAAGGTTTCAACACAATGAAAACATGAAATTGCCTAGCTTGACACAATCGTAAATACCTTGAAATCAATGGAATCATGCTTGAATGCTATTGGAATCTTCTTATACACTAGATTCTTTGCCTTGGATTCACTCTGTGCTCTATCTCATCTTTTCTCTACTTTCTTGATGAAGAAAAATGAATGAAAATATGATATTATACCCTATTTTCATCACATTTAATGCTCAGTACATTTACATCTATCCACATGGCTTCTACATAATTCTAGATTACTTGGCTTCCATTATCTTCCACTACTCGACTTCCATAGGAATATTACTTGCTTGGCTTCAACTAAATTTTCCTCTTCACTTGGCTTACTCTAGTAGCTCGACTTCTAAAATCTTGATAATTAACTCAGCTTGTATTGGATTTTACTCAACTTCTGAGGGCAACTCAGCAACACAGGTGAAATCTTTAATTTGCATCTTTGTTCATGTTGATCTCTTCTTCTTTTTAGTACTTTCTTTTCTAGGAACTGATGCATGATGAAACTTTGTAAATCAGTCCCTTATGCCTTTTCTTTCTTAGTTTGATGAAATGCGATCACTTAACCCATTAGGTGAAGTGATCCCTTCATTCGATGTGCTACTCCCATCTTTCTTCTTCCATTTCTTGTTTATTTATCCTTTGATGTGTTGAACATCTACATTCTCTTTACCTTTTTCATTCTTTGAGTTGGGTGCCATTGACTTTGTTGGGAAATTCCTGCTGATATGACCAGTCTTCAAGCAACTAAAACATGTGGTTTGGCTCAACCATTTGTTTTAATTCCCTCTAAAAAAATTCCTTATGCAATTTTTAGTAATGTGTCCATATTCTTGATAGTAATGAAAGCTATAACTAGTATTGTAGTCCCAATTGTAATGATGACCATGGTTTTCTCCTGTTAGCTGATTTGACATCCACATAGGCTTTAATCTACACTCAAATTCTTTATGTCCATACTTCTTGCAATTGTAGTAGTGTCCTTGATATTTTGGTGTTTTGATAGTCCTAGTCCTCCAGTCATGTGCTTGATGTCCTTGCTTTTTGCACTTATGACAATAACTTGCATTCTTAGGCTTGTCATGCTGATGGGCATTCTTTCTCTTACATACATTAGAGGTATGTCCCTTTTTACCATAGAAATGACAAGTAGGTTTAGTGTTCTTACCTTGTTACTCCTTTAATCTATAATCTTGGATGATTCTCCTTGTTTAGTGCTAGTATAACCAAGCCCTAAAGTCTCGTTGCCCACCCTTGGTGATTTTAGTAGCTGATCAAAGTACTTAGTGGCTTCATTAAGTTTGTTGAATTTTTTCGCAATTGATCATTTTGCATCCATAGTGTGGAGCTCTCAGTGTCCTTAAAATTCAATTCATGATGTGCATTCATCATCTAACTTAGGGTGTCCAGCTACATGTTTGAGATTGTTTCAAACTCAATTGTCTTTTCTTCTAGTCTATTGGTAAGGTTTCTCTTGTCATCTTCTATCATGGCTATTTCTTTAATGGCTCTTTTCTTCTATTCAGTCACTTCACAAAGCATTATGGCCTGTGATTCTTGTTCAAGCTTGAGTATTCTAATTTCTTCTACTTGAGCTCTATTCTTCTCTGTTAGGTCTTCTATTGCTGCATCAAACTCTTTGGAATCTCCATTTGAAAGAAATTTTGAGGTGTCAATCTCCTTGTACTATGTGTCATTCTCAGTTATGTCAGTATTTATTCTTCTTTCTTAGGATTTCCTCAGTTCTCCTCTAGCTTCTTCCAAAGCATGTAAAGTAAGTTGTATGTTAATTACCTAATTCTCTATGATCTTCCCAAGTTTGTAGACTTCTATTTCTAGATCTTTTCTCCAAGTTGTAAGGCTCCTTCTTGTGAGCACTGGGCTTTGATACCAATTGTTGGAATTTACAAGTGGGAAGATACACTTTTGAGGGGGTGGGGGGTGGTGAACTAGAAGTAACTTGTAACTCACTTTAACCCTTTTAAATTCTTTTAACTACAACCATTCACATGCATCTAATCTATCTAATGAACTTGAAAGTAAAGAAATGGATGAAAATAGACAACACACAAATTTGGTAACCCAAAAACCCTCCAAAACAAGAAGGTAAAACTGGGGTAGGGATGATACCCACAAAATATCATAGGAACAATGTGTAACTATTCAAGGTTACAATGTTTGACCACTTCCAATGGTCTGCCCTATGAAAGGCCTATCCTATTAAAGACTTTTACACTCTATCAAAAGTGACCTATTTAAAGGATTTCACTAGCCCACTAAAATTAGGCCTAGTTAAAGGACTTTTGTACATTCACTTCGAATGCCACCCTATTAAAGGATTTATAAATGGCTGCTAGGCCAACCTAAGTCCATAGGATTTCTATATCTAATACAATTGCTAGAGAGTATTAGAAGATCTTTAACTTGATAGCTTTGCAATCTTCAATTGCTGATTCCAGATCCTTGTTTTGCTATGTCACTTTGATCCTTGCTTGATTTGATATGTCACTCTACGATGTTTTGATACTCTGTTCTTTCAACAACTAGATTTTGCAATGCTTCTATGTTCTTTACTAAGTCTCTAATCCTTCTAAATTTTTCTATAGTTCACCCATACACTTCTCTCATCCACACATTCAAAGGGGTTTTGTCCTCCTTTTAAAGATTTCAAAGACTTAGGATTATGTGTGAATCTATGATCAATATTAAATCTTCATTTCCCACATATTCCTTGCACTTTTCTTATTGGTTGCATGGCTTCTCCATTTGTCTTATTGGCTACATGCTGATTGCATAGGTAATGTAAAAGATTCATTCTTACCTTCAAGATCCTTTGAGATTCATCCTATGTCAACTCCAAATATGATTTACATCTGAGTTTGTGAAGGCACAAACTCATATGTTGATTCTATGTAATTCGGCTCATACTATTTTCTAATGCTCAACACATATAGAAAAAGTAGCTCACTCAGCTCCTATAGCAATTTTGTTCCACTCAACTTCTATAGTGACTTGACACCTATACTATACTTGACACTTGAACTTCACTTGGCACCTAAACTTTTTTTTGCCTCAGCATTCATTGTAGCTCGACATCTGTATTATACTTGGCATTGACTTGAGAATTTTGTTAAGTATGTTGTCACTCAAATGTCAAAACCAATCTGAGACTAAGAAGGGATTCTCAATATACCTTTATATATATCTTTTATAATTATAAAAAAATACTTAAGTCAGCACAAAAATGTTTTTCATAAGTGTTTGTTCCATTACAAACAACTATGCCAAAAACTATTTACTCAACACCATAAAGATTTGATGCTCAGTATCCACTATATCCTAATGTTGTCACTCAGATTGTGAAAGGCTTGGCATAAACTATTTTCTCATTGCCTAAATCACTCAACATGTATTACTTTCTTGGCACTTGAGTGACTTGGCACATATTGGTGCTTGACACTAACTATGTATTGCTCACCATGTATTATAAGGAAACTTATGCTTGACATACACTACTTAATCGACATGCACTAAGTTATGTCAAGTAATGACTTAAGTGTTTTGACATTGCATTTTCAAGAGAAAAATGAGATCAATAATCTCCCAAATGGATATGAGTGTCAAAAACACTTTGTCATGCATATATATCTTAACTATGAGCATGTAACTCCGATAATTTATATGCATTACTCAAATCTCATATAAAATTTCAATTTTTTCAAAACTGATGACATGACTATGATACCTTAATCCATCAATACTCATAACTCCCCTTGATTTGGTATTCCTTCTTGTAGCTAAATTTTGTACTACTATTGAGTAAACGTGTTTTGTTTTGTTATACTTTGTTTCTACATAAATAATCCCCCTAAGTCAAAATTGTACTATTTATTTGATTGGATTTATTATCCCCCTTGTGATATGTTTACTTTCCACCTTCTATCTCATTCCACCTTTTTTTTTACACTTATGTCATAGGTAGTACACTAATAGTGTGTTTATCCAAAAATGTTTTGTGGATCTCCATCATAATCTTTACTGTTGAATCCCAATTATTCCATGCTACCTCTAGAGATTGATATTAAAGATCTAACTAGGCAGCAAGGAAAACTAAGCCATCATGAGTAGAAAGTTGATTATCTTTCTTCATCAATGTTTAAGCAAAGGCTAGTTCCTTATGCAATACTTCCATGTGTGAGGTCAACATGGACTAGATACTAATCAAGGTTTCCTTGATGTTTTCATCTTGTGTTTGTAATGCAACTAAATAACGTTGCGTGGATAACAATATTTAAAAATGAGCTTGACTTTGACTAGGAGATACTTAAGAGTATTACCTATTATTTGTAGCGATCCTTATTGTTGGTCAATAGCTCTTTGTACCTCTTTTCTGAATAAATTCACATCAAAAAGCTTAGTGTAAAGAGAAAATATATTCTCTAACACCTTTTTCACATCCCACGGGTTGGTTTCTAAGTAACATTATTTGAGTGCAATAGCACTAGAAATATTTTCAAGAACCTTTGAGTGAAACTTCTTCTCAAATCATTCTAGAAGTCTAACATTGTATTCTAGGTCTTCATCCCTAATTTTATCAACTATGTTGACTAGTTTCTCAATAATATGTTTATCCTCATTAGGCTCTATAAGACTAAATGCATCAAGAAATAACTCTTTTATGACATGTAGTACTTGCTGAATTGCTTGTGCACCCTTCTAAGAAACTCTTGCTGTTTTTTCCTTTGAAGTGCTTCATGTAGAATTATCATCTTCTCTATAGTGATTGTTGGAAGATCAAACTTGGGTAGTTCAATCACCTCATCTAAGATGACATCTCCATAAGATGCATCTTCAACATACTTAGATATGCTAGGACTAGGCCTTGATGCTTGTATGGGTGTAGCATCTGTACACAACCTTTGAAGAGTTTGACTAGTAAGAGGACTAGACACAAAAACTAGTAGGGTAACCAAGGTCTATATAGAAATTTGTTCCTATAGCTTAGTAGTCAAAATTGACTCTTTAGTCCTATCTTTATCCTTTTCTTTAGTCTCATCTTTACCTTGAATATGTAAGATAGGTGTAGGGATAGCTTGCTAAACTAGTGGTATTGTATCCTTCAACTAATATATCACAATAGGCATTTCAGTTTTTGTATTAGTTGTCACACTTGCATGTTTAATATGAACCTTGCTCTCCTTTCTCCTTGTCTTATGTAGATTTAAGGAGCACAATGGATGTGCCTTGTGATTTCTCCCCTATAGATGTCAATTCTACCTTCTTAATCTCATCCACCCTATTTAACAAAGGATTGTTGCATTGTTTGGGTGTTGTGGTAGATTCTAATGGAAGTTTCTTCAAATGCTCATTAGTAAAGGGATTAATTTTATGATCAAAATTTATAGGAAAATAATTAATCTATGTTGAGTCCTAGTGACTCACTTGGTATGAATGTGGGGGACTAGCAATCAACACATGTACCTCACATACATTCTAATCATTTTGCTACTCATCCTTAGTTGTGGCCTATATTATTGTTTTTGTTTCGGTACCTCCTATCGGAAACAATTGACTAATTGTGTATTGTCTTTGATGTTACACAAAATTTCATATCATTTCCAATCAATGTATGTTGAGCTCACTTGGGCATTGAAGATTGTTTCTTGTGTCTATCAAGCTTTTTTGAGTTTTCCTAGGTCAGAAGATAGTGTCTACTGAGTTCACTCAGGTGAGAAAAGAAATTTTACAGAAGTTGACTGTTAACCAAGCTCACTTAGTTAATGAAGTTGGATGGAACTGTGTTAATTGATCTCACTCGGTTACCAAAGGAAATTTATGAATATGTAGTGTTGACCAAGTGCCTATGTATTTCTCAGTTCATAACAAAGGTAAAATATGTGACAACATTAGTTAATTGTTCTAATATTGTTTGGTTCAAACAATTGTTGGTAGGTATGAGGATAGAGATCAAGGATCTAGTGGTTATATACTATGATTAGATTAGTTCAATTAATATATCAAAAAATCTAGTGATGCATACCAAAAAAAAATTCATTGCTATAAAATATCATTTTTTGAGAGAATTGGTACAAGATAAAGAGATAAAATTGGAATATGTAAATACAAAAGAACAAATTGCAGACATATTCACTAAGCCATTACATAAGGATGCATTTCTGTATCTAAGAGGTAAGTTAGGGGTCATTTCCCTATCTGAAGCTCACTAAATGAAGTTTAGTGATGCATCAACTAGAGAATGTTGAAGATCAGTTGGTTGAAGTAGTATTGACAAAGACAAATTGCAAATGATTTAGTACATGAGGTACATTGATATTTACTAAAAATTGTCTTTGGCATGAGATGTAAAAGATTGAGAATTTTGATGTCGTATCTCAAAGAAATGTTATCACTTCAAGAGATGACAAAGAGGGAGATATCAAAGGAAGAAGTTTACTGATAGAGGGAAAAACTAAAGGTAGAGGGAGTTCTTATTGATGACAATCATAATGAGACTAAGGAATCATTCCTTACTTTATTCTTACTCTAAAATTTCATTGCCTTATGACATGTTGTTTTGCCATAAATGTCAAAGAGAGAGATTGTTGGAAACAATTTATTAATTATGTATTATCTTTGATGTTACACAAAATGTCATATCATTGCTAGTGAGTTTATGCCAACCTCACTTAGGCATTGAAGATAGTTTCTAATATCAGTCAAGCATTCCAAAGTTTCCCTAGTTCAGAAGATAGTGTTTACCGAGTTCACTTGGGCAACAAAGGAAAGTTTACAAAACTTGTGTCTTAACCAAGCTCACTCACTCAATGAAGTTGGATGGAACCATTGTTAACCAAGCTCACTTGGTTACCGAAGGAACTTTCTAAATATGCAATGTTGATCGAGTTCAATCAGCTAATACAGGAAAATTGCTTTGAGTTAGTATCTATTGAGAAGGGTCAGCTAACAAAGGATTTTCTTGTTTTGGCATATTGAGTTTAATTAGATTTTTTGTTGGTTCTAGCCAATTGAGAAGATGAATATTAATTATTCTAAGTTGTATTCAAGCTAACTAGATAATGTGTAAGATATAAATATAAGGTCAACTTGAGGATTAAAGGAGAGGAACATAATTGGATATTTGATGATGCTTATAAGAAGCAAATTAGAAGGATAAGAAGAATATACTTGATGAGATGAAAAGATACATTCCATCAAGAAGGATCAAGTATATGATATAGAATTGAGCTATGTAATCAACAATTTCATTGCATCAAAAATCAAGTCATCTCATTGCTACTTTCTAACCATTGTAGTAGTGATCTAAATCTCTTAATAGTGTTGGATTAACAACTATTTGTAAATTGTCTAACAAGGTGGAATTTCTATTTGAAGTGTCTCAAGACCTCTAACAAGGCCACTCCTAATAGGGTGATTAAATCATATAATAGGGTCACACCTAATAGTGCATTTTTGTAACCTTTAATAGGGTTGGCTCCTAATAGGGATCACTCTAGAAGAGTGAAAATCAGTAATTAGTTGCAATTGGTGGTTTTTCCCAAATTGGGTTTCCACGTTAAAATATTGGTGTCAATTGTTTATGTTATTTCCTTTATGATTTTGCAACTAAGTCAAATAAATATAAATCATAGATAATATTTTAAGTTTTGCATGATAAACTTTTCTAAGTTATTTAAGTGTTTATTGAGCTTTAACATTTGTTAATATAAATTGAGTGCCTGTGTATTTTTTGAGTTACAATAGAGTTATGTTTTCACTTAGTTTTGATTTGCATTGATATCTAAGGGATCTAGGATTTTCTTTTTGGTAATATTTTCAATCCTCCCCTCTCAGTTACTCCTCTTATATTTCCATCACCTCCCACATGACCATCCTTAACTTGGACCTCTTATCCTTGTTCATCTTTATCTTATCCCACTTCCTTGGGAACTTGATCACATGGCTTTTTTATTGTCAACCCATAGATAAATTTTCATATCTGGGTGCTCTATTTGACAACGTCTCCAATCTTATTTTGCAATATATTAAATTCTCTATGTTTGGGGGAAAATCTGCCCTTGAATTTTTTCATATCTTTTTTCATCATTGCCTTATCCAAGGCTAGCATAACTTTGGCTAATGTAGCCTCCCCAATAGGTCTCTTTCTTGTCAAATTGTATTTCCACTTCTACTCAAATCGGTTATAAAGACTCTTTGGTAATGAGATAGCAATCTCTACAGGTGTGGTCTTAAATGTTTCTATCATGTCATAAATTGCTTCTTCTACCTTATTGTGATCAATATTTCCTAGATTATCAAAAACCCAAATAAATATGCATTATTCATAATGTTATCACACAAGTTGTGTATATTTGATGAGGAATTGTCTCTTACAACTTAAAATTGACTTAAGCCATCTAATTCTATACTCTCCTCATCTGACTCAATTAGAGTAGTGTATTTTTTTCTTAATCTCTTCTTCTTCTTTGGCTCCCTCTCATTTTTTGCAGCAATAGCTCTTTTCCCTTAGGCTTTTCAATCTCTATGGTTTTCTTAGCAGTTGCCCTTGTACTAGACTTGGTAACAAGTACTATAGGTTGTTGTTGTTTTACAAATTTCTTTGGTTTTTCCATTGCAAGATCCTTTTCCTTCCTCTTCTTCTTATCTATTAGCCTAGGTTCTTCCTCAACTTCCTCTTCCTTGACACCTTCTACATTTTATTCTTCTTTGTCTTCTCCTTGGCCTAGATTGAGTGCCAATGGGGCTTGGGTTTGATGTTCCTCCTCATCATCTTCTTCTTTGTCATCTCCCCCTTCACCAAATTTCTCCTTAAGATTCTTCACAAGCTTATTCTTCTTCCACATCATAATAGTTGTCTTTAGATCAATTGTGATCCTACACTTGGATTCCTCATAGTTTCCAAATGAGTTGGTACTCATGTCAACTTCTTCTACTAGTAATGTTGTATTAGATGTTGATGCTTCATCAACATTGATTTTGTAAGACAAGGGCTTTAGCCATTAGACTCAAGGAATAGATTCTTGCACATATGTGTCATCTTCATCAACAATGAAGAATATATCATCATAGTATTGTTCAACTAGTGACACGGGTTTCCTTAGCCTCTATTTTATAGACTTCTTAAAGTCTTAAAAGTAGCTTGTAATCACTATTTCAAAACCATCTCCAAGTTGGTCAATTAAATCTTCAATATGTAATGTCACTAGCCTATTAGACTTCCACACTACTTGACCAAAGGTTACAAGGGTGTTCTTCACATAGAAGAATATGCAGACAAGTAATGGACCAATTTTACTTTGTGCACATTTTATCTTCCTCATGGCCTGCAAGTTTTCTAATAACTACTAAAGTTGCAACTCGATTAGGTCATAAGTGTGCTCCTTCTTCACTATCTTGTATTCTAAATCAACATCCATGCATGAAACACTATTCAATCTACTAGATTACAAGAGCTTATGAGAAATGATTCTCACTACAAATGCAATTAAGGGATCATAAATTGTGTCTATGGACATTCCTCTCTTATTCCATGTCACTCTTGTATTTCTCTCAATTACCTCCTTTCCATCACTTCACATGTTCTTAGATCTGTCTAGGGTTGGATACCCCGGTACTCTATTGATGATCCTTTTGGTGATCTTAATGGGTCTATTTTCCAACCATATGAAATTTTTATCAATACAGTTTGGAACAATGCATATACATTCATTCTTAAAGACTTGAGGAAAATCTAGCATATGATTTAACCTTTTTCATTCAACAATCTTATGCTCTTCCTTCAAAAATTTATTATCACATAATTTAATGTACACATCTCTTATTTTCATGTATCCTACATCTCTTATCTTTTTATTGTAGTAGCATCTAGCATTTTATATTATTAAAAAATTTGATGCTATCTTTGATAGCACAACAGATAGGTCTCCCTTGTATGCTATCTTAGGAATAGCTTAGAAGGGTGGGTTCCTAACTTCATTACTTATTAATTTCATATTAAAAACTTATTTTTCTTTCTTCTAACATTCATGGAAGAGCTAGATACAATTTTATGTAACTAAGGTTTGCAAAATATCATACAACATAACTCACCACTAGTGAAATACCTTTTGATATTGATGTAAATGATAATAAGTAGCACCTGAATATAGTTCACAAAAACTTGAATCTTTCTCGTCAATTCACCTTATGCTCTTCATGCTCTCTTCAATCTTTCGTAAATGCAAGTGAGTCAAAAATTGACTATATGATATTTGGCAATAAATGCTTAATTATTATATAGCTATAAGCTCATCTACCATAATATTTCCCACTCATTCAACTTAAACATGATATCTACTATGCTCAAAAACCATAACAAGTTCAGCTAACACTAACATGGTTCTATCACTTTGCAACAACTAAAATTCTATTCTCACTCAGCAACATCTATAGGAATTGTCATACTCAAAAACAACATGAAAAAAATAAACTATGGATTTCTTCTAGGTTCAAACTAATACAATGCATCTTAATTCATGCATATATAATCTTTTCTGATCTCACATTCTTGAAACTGATGCATGAAATAACTTTAGGATATCAGTCCCACACATACCTCTTGATTTCCTAGTTGTGGGTGATGTCATCACCTAATCCACTTGATGAAGTGACATCATTTGCACATGATGTCATGCAATATTCTCTCTTTTTCCATGTTTTTTGATTTGCATCTTTACCTCCTCAATATCAACCTTCTCTTTTCCTTTCTTGGATCTTTTACTTGTGTAGGTGACCTTTTTGGATAGTTTTTGCTGATATGACCAATCTTCAAACAACTAAAGCATGTAATTATACTTAACCATCTATTCTAGTTGCCTCTAAAATATGTTCTAATGCAATTCTAAGAAACATGACCATACTCTTGATAGTAGTGACAATTGTATCTTGTATTGTAATCCCAATCATATGAATTTCCATTATGGTTTACCTTGACTTGCTCATCTGGTGACCATTTGGATTTGGAGTCACATTCATATGCCTTGTGTCCATATTTCTGATTGTTATAGCAATAGTATTCAAATATTTGTGTGTTCATGGTCTTGGTCTTGTACTCATGTGCCTAACATTCTTTCATTTTGCACTTGTAGCAATTTCTATTGAATTCTTGCTTAGGGTTTTATTTAACAATTTTGCTCCCATAGACATTTGTTGTATGACCTAATTTACCATAATTATGACATGTGGGTTTATTTTTCTTACCTTTTTTGCTCCTTTTTTCACCACTTCTAGATGATTCTACTTCTTTGGTAGATTTGTATCCCAATTTAGTAGTATCATTGTTAAGTCTTGGTGACTACATCAATTTCTCAAAGTACTTTATGGCTTCACTAGATTTTGTAATCTTTTATCTTTCTCCTTTAAATTTACTCTATAGTAGGGAATTTTGTGTCTCCATGGTTTTAATCTCAATGTCTTTCTCATTCATCTTTGGATTTGCAATGATCAATTGATTCATTTTGTCTAGTTTAATGTTGGAAAAATTTTGCACATCTGATGTCTTCTCTTCTAGTCTATTAGCCAATATTTTTTATCTTCTTCAACTTTCTTTTACTTTTCATGTGTCTCACACAATATTATTGATTGTGCCTCTTGTTCACTTTTAATATTTTTTACCTGTTTAGTCAAGGCGCCATTATTTTCCATCAAATCTGTAATAGCTTCATCAAACTCTTCAAACTTTCTTTCTACAACTAGTCTAGTGTTGTCAATCTCTTTGTATTGAGTGTCATCTTGTTGAATAGCCATCTCTTTCCTTTTCTTCAATTACCACTTCAACTCTTCTTTTGCATCATTCAACTGATATAGAACAAGTTGTATTTCAATCTTCTAGTTTTCAAAAACTTTTCCCAGTTTGTAGACTTCCATCTTCAAGATCTTGCCTCAAAAGTTTTCAAGCTTTACTTCAAGAGAACTAGCACTCTAATACCAATTGTTGGAACTAAAAATGGGAAATTGAATACTAAGAGGGGAGGAGTGTAAATCAACACTTCAAAATTCTAACTCTAAAACATTCACCACACATTCATCTCATCGTATAATGTGTAAACTAAAATCACTAACTACATCATAGTATCCAAAACATAAAGTAAATGTAACACATGATAGAAGATATTTCTTTATCTAGAAACCCTCCAATGAAAAGGTAAAATTAGGGTGGGGGTGACACCCACAAATCTTCACTACTGTAGTTGTAAAGTGTATCCAATTAAAGTTACAATTTTTTTATTATAAACTATGATCTACCCTGTGAAAGGTCTTCCCTATTAAATGCTTACATAGACTATTAAATATTATCTTGTTAAAGGATTTCAACTCCCTACTAAAAGTGTTCCTTGTACAAAGACTTTAACTCGCAATAAAGTAAGCACCTTGTTAAAGGATGTGCAAAATCTTGTTAAGACTACTTCGTTAAGAGATTTTCTCTCTATCACCTATTAGAATAATTCAACACCATGATCATTCAGTTATAACTCCTCTGATAGATATCAAATCTCCTCTATCCAAGTATATCCTTGATCCTCCTAATCAGATATGTCTCCTCTATCCTTTAATTGTTCTTCTCTATCCTCTCTAATTGCTCTACAATTCATATCTCTGCCATAACCTTCATAGTCACCATGAATGCTCTCTCTCTTCACTTAGCATTCACAAACCTCACACATCACACTTATAAAAACTTTAGGGTTTTCAATACTTAAGAAGACTTAGGTGAACTAGGGTTAGGTAGGAATCAACAATTTTGATTCATCCATTTTATTGCTTAATACATCCCTTTTTCTGATTGGTTGCATGTGGGTAAAAGTACAAAGCTATGTCACCCTTCAGGATGACTTATCAAAATGACTAAATTTGAGTATTTCTATCTAAAACTCAATTTTAGTCAAACATGTGATCTTGATAAATTTATTCTAGCTAAGATATATAAGGTCTCATACATTTCCAATTGTCAATGTCTAGTAAATGCATGTTTTATACTAGTTAATATCCAATTACCAAAGAACTAAAATTATTTCAGAAAACTAATGTTTCAATAACTCTTACCATTTTTATGATGCTTTTATATTAACATATAAACACCATTTTATAGAGCTCAAAATTAAGAATATTCATAGCTAGATTTGATAGTGTTTTAATTAGATACAATATATTATAATCAAAAAATTCTATAAGTATTTATATTTTAACACTCAAGAAGGTGTCAAATTTGAGGCAAAAAATATAAAACTAGATCAAATTTTTTTTTAAATTATATGACGTTATAGAAAAGAGAGTTCTCTTTTAGAATATATAAGTTTTAATTTGGTTGGAATAGATTTATTCTAAAAAATGTGGTGGGAGATGAAAATTATCAATTTGAATAATTTGAAATTTGAATCATTATAAAAGAGAAAATAGAGGTCTAAAGAAAATTTTTATTTTTTATTGTTCTAGCCACATATGTTATCTATAATATAATATTAGATCAAAGGGAAAATAACTTATTTCCATGTATTTTTGTGGTGGGAACTAGATGCCTAATTTCCAGCATTTTTCAGCAAATAAAAAGTTATCTTTAAAAAATACAAAAATATATATCATTTCTTATTCCATATAATTATTAAAAATTATAATCATAACTTCATCTAGTTCTACACATTTCATTATTTTATTTATTTTTCAAATTCTAAGTAATAATACCAGTTTTATGTCATTGAAGGTGAAAAGTTGTACTTTTGTTAGCTTTTTTCTTTGTAAAAAGGTGACACAGTTTTGTGTTTTTACCCATGTACTGCATAGGTATTCTCAATATAATTTCACATATATCCTCTATAATCATAAATAACCTCAAGTGGCCCAAAAATGGTTTACATGGGAGTTTGTGTTATTACAAACAACTATGCAAAAAATTGTTTACTCGACACTTGAAACCTTTGATGCTCAACATCCACTATATCTTAAATGCTTTCACTTAGCTCTTGACTGAATTGACATCAAATATTTTATTCAAAACTTGAATCACTTGTCATGCATTACTTTCTTGACACTATATTGACTCAGCACATACTAGATCTTGAAACTAACTATATATTTCTCGGCATGTATTATCTAGAAATTATGCTCAACATACACTAATTACTCAGGATGCACTATGTTTTGTTAAGTAATGACCTAAGTGTTTTGATACTTCCATGAAAAGACTAAAATAAGATACACATTTTAGCCATAATAAGGTCTTTTCTTGTAGTGGGTGGCGACTCGATACAATCCATGAAATGACACCAAAAGAAAGTGAGAAGTAAAATAGACAAGTACATGAGTTGTTGCATAAGGGTTTGATTCAAAAGATTTTGATTCCATGTGTTGTACCAACAATATTAGCACCAAAGAAGAATGGATAATGAAGGATGTGCACATATTCAAATCATGCTATTAACAAGATCACAATCAAGTATAGATTTCCATTGACAATGATTGAGGATATTATATTGGACTATTTGAGTGGAGCTATTTATTTCAAAAAGATAGATCTAAAGAGTGAGTAGCATTAGATTTTCATTAGAGGAGGAGATGAATAAAATATTTCTTTCAAGACAAGGGAATGATTGTATTAGTGGTTAGTCATGCCTTTAGGGCTAATCAATTCACCAAGAACTTTCATCTGACTCATGACTTAGGAATTGAAGGAGTTTCTTGGTAAGTTTTTAATTATTTACCAAGATGATATATCAATATTTAATAAGGCATTTTAGGAGCATTGGATTCATATTTGAAAGGTGTTTGATAAATTGAGGGAAGAAAAGTTATTGATAAACTTGAAGAAGTATAGTTTTGTAAAGAAGGAATTTGTGTACCTGGGATTTGTAGTCTCAATAGATGGTCTAAAAATAGACCATGAGAAAGTGAAGGCTATCCTTGAATGACCTACTCCAAAGAGTGCTCAAATGTAAGATCTTTTCATGGACATGCTAGGTACTATTGAAAGTTCATAAGAGATTTTGGTAGTATTTGTGGACCCTTGACTGAATCATTGAGAGAGGATAGGAAATAATTTAAGCAGACTATAGCAGAAGATAAGAGTTTTAGTCTATTGAAACAAAGAGCTATAGAGTAGCCTATTTTAACACTTCAAGATTTGAACAAGATGTTTTCAAGTACACTATGATGCTAGTGGTACTAAACTTGGAGCTACTTTGAGCCAAGAAGGTAGACCAATTTCCTGTTTGAGTGGGTAGTTTAATGATGCCAAGAAGGTAGACCAATTAAATAAAATAAGCTGAAAATAAAGAAGTTTGGACCATACAAGGTAGTGAAAAGGAATGATTCTGGAAATGTAGACCTATGAAGTGGAGTCATTTGCTGAACTAAATATTTTAGTAGTATTTAATATTTTAGATTTGATAGAGTATGATGAAGGAGGTGATGGTGATAAAGTTATAAAAGAGCAATGGTGTATTCTAGTAGCTAGTTCAACTACAAAAGAGATTGAGGAGATATTGGATAGTTGTGTTGGAAAAACTAGAAAGAAAAGAACTTATGAATAATATAGGGTCAAATGGAAAGGGAGGATAGTAGAAGATTCATCATGGCCAGTAAAGGAGGAGATTAACCATCTTGGTTTTCCTCTTAATACTTAAGACATGATAGGGTCATCTCTCAAATTACCCCAAGTTTCTGATGTAGGGGCATCCTATGTGTAGGAGAAATCTTGCATTACCCAAAAAAATTTCCTTTTAGTTATTTTAATAAGGGTTGTCTTAATACATAGTTATTTTCTATTGAGGCTTTCTACTTATTTAGTCATACGAGCTCAAAATGTTCTAATTTCTGAAGTCAATGTCCATTATATATATATATTAAATTGTAAATGGAGTTTCATGGCCAAATTATGTGTATTTGTGAAGTTATTGCAGATTTTTGGTGTATAATTTTTCTATAAAAACTACAGGCTTAGTTTTAAAGGCCTTAGAGGCCCCGGTGAGGCTCAAAGACTTAACTAATGGGTGCTTGCACAAATCCATGCCTGTAGATCATGAGCTAAGGTTTCTAAAAAAAATTTATAATAGCCAATCAAAGCAATAGTTTGAGATTTATGCCCTTCCAAAGTTGGGCTACTTGAAATTTCTAAAATAAATGTCAAAAGTGTATTTGGCTGAATCTATATGTATTATTAGGGTTTGTTAGCCATACATATTAAATTTGAGTGTCTAAAACATTCCCAAGTAACATAAAGTTGTCTATTTAAGAAAGGTTTGAACATTTTCTAGGATAGATCTGGTTGATTGTTCATAGCTTGATACAAGAGCGTCCTAGGTGTAAGAGCAAGTTTGCATCACCTAGAAATATTTTTATTTTTAGTCTTTTCTATTTTAATAAGGACTAGTAGAAAGGGTGGCTACTATTTATGTGAACTTTCTATTTTTAGTAATTTGGTCATATGAGCTCAAAATATTCTCATTTTCTACAAGAAGGTTCATTTTAGAGTTGTAATCCTACAATAAAAATCTCATTGCTCAAGCATAAGTATCAAAGAAGTTATTGCAATTTTTTGAGGGAGAAATTTGTAGAAAAAACTTTAGGCTCACCATTGGAGGCCTTAGAGTGTCTAGATGAGGTCTAAAAACTTGGTGAAAGGGTGCTAGCATCATTCCAAGCCTGTAGATCAATACCTAGTGTTTCCAAAAAGTGGTTATAATAGCTAATCAGAGAAATGGTTCATGAGTTATGGCCTTTCAAAGTTGGACTGCCTGAAATATCCAAAATAATTGCCAAAGATGTATTTGGCAGACTCTATATGTATTGTTATGGTCTGTTGGCCCTAGGTATTAAGTTTCAATGTCTACAACCTTCGTAGACAACATAAAATTACCTATTTAAGAAAGGCATGAACATTGTCTAAAACAACTTTGGGTGATAGTTCACAGCTCATCCTACAGATTACTGTAATGAATGTGCCCATGTGGGTTAGCATATTGTACTTGTGAATTCTATAATTCCACATCTGTGGCACAAATAATAAGTCCATATTTGATTCTCACTTTTTTTGTTGTCTCTTTTGTTTTGTTATGGTTTATGGTATTAAGGGGAGCACCCTTCATCGAGTGGTATTAGAGCTAGAGTTCTTGAGTGTGTGGATAGATCACCAACTATGAGGTAGTTCACACTAGGAGCATGGTTTGGGCTAAATGTGTAGATAGATTACTAATTATGAGGTAATTTGCACTAGGGTTTCAGTAGAAGTGTGAAAATGCCTTCACGAATAGAGCATGGCTAAAGAGTTATAAGTGTTACACCCAAGGATTTGCAAGACCTCCAAAGACAAATACAAGCATTGGAAAAATAAATGCACAGAGGAATAAAACTTCCTATAAGAGATGAAAGTGACGATGAGGATGAAGTAGAAGAAAATGCTAGAGCAGAGGCATTTCAAAACCCAGAGGAGGAGAGGCTTTTTAGGGCCATCCCCAAGATTGGAAAAAGACCTAAGTTTGAAGTTCCCACATTTTTGAGATACCTTAATCTAGAGGACCTGATTACTTAGATCAATGAATAGGAGGAGTAGTTTGAGTATGAAGATATTGAGCATCCTAATAGGGTCAAGTTTGCGAAGGAAAAATTGAAGGGACATGCAAAGATTCTATGGCAAGAGGTTCAATTGGAGCAAAATAGAAAGGTAAAGGAAAAAATTACCAAATGGGAATGGATGGTAGCTAAAAAGAAGTGACAATTCATTCTTGTGGATTATGAGCTTGATCTGTTGAAGAAAATGCAAGGGTTGAAGCAAGCGGACAAATCTATTCAAAAGTATACTGAAGAGTTCTACCAAGTTCTCATTAGAACTAGCCATGTACAAGCTGATAAGGAGAAATTCACCCATTATCTTTATGGGTTAAGGCCAAACATTCAAGATGAGTTGAGTCTAGTTCAAATGAAAAATATTGAGGAGGCATACTAATTTTCCCTAAATTTTGAGGATAAATTGAGCAAGAAGTTTGACAACAAGAATAGTGGAAGAGGTCACGATGGAAGCTATGGTAGATGATATTATGGTGGCTATAATGATGATCAGAAGAAAAAGGATGAGGCTAGAAGTAGTAGTCAAAATTAAAGGGGAATCAATTTCAATCATTTTCATGATCAAAACAATAGAGATCAAAGAGAAAGAGGCAGAGGAAAAGGATTTGGAAGAGGTGGCTTCAATGGGAAGTGTTTTCACTACAAAGAACAAGGGCACAGAGCATTTGAATATATCCAGCACCATGGAAGGACATATTTAACAACAAAAGGCTAGGCCAAAGTTGAACATGTTGATGAAGATGCTAGATCCTCACATTTTGAAGATGCTAAAAGAGGAGAAGTCCTAGTTAATAGAAGAATCTTGCTTAGTGGTGAGAATGAATCTAATCAAAGAACTTTCTTGTTTCGCACAAGGTGAAAATGTGAAGATAAGTTTTGCAATGTAATCATTGATGGTGGAAGTATTGACAATTTGGTGCCAAAAATGACGGTCACCAAGTTGAAGCTAAAGAGGCAAAAACACCCGCATCCATACCGTATTGATTGGGTGCAAGATGACCACAAGGTCATGGTCAATGAGCAATGCTCAGTGAAGTTTAAGAGTGGAAGCTACTAGGATGAGGTACTATGTGATATCATACCTATGGACATATGTCATATGTTGTTGGGTAGGTAGTGGTAGTTTGATAGGAATGTTGTAAATGATGGGTGAGAAAATACTTACACTTGAACCTAGGATGGAGTGAAACATAAATTCAAGTCATTGAGGGAGAAAGAAGAAAAGGTATGTAGTGCCTATAGAATATGTTTTGTTGATGGAAAAGAGTTTCTAAAAGCTATAAAGCATGAGCATGTGAGTTTTTGTATATTTCCAAAAAATTGTAAACAATAAATAGAGGAGTTACCCATAGAAGGTGTGGATATGTTGGGAGATTTTTCTGATATTGTATCAGATAATGTACCTATTTAAATTTCCCCCAATGACAAATATCAATCACCAGATGGATTTGGTTCCAAAAGCTAGTTTTCCAAACAAGGCAGTACACATAATCACACTAGAAAAAAGTGAAGAGCTGAATAGGAAAGTTCATGAGTTGTTGTAGGAGTGGTTGATTTGAGAGAGTCTAAGTCCATGAGTTGTACAAAAATATTAGCACCAAATAAGAATAGATAATGGTGGATGTGCACAGATTCTTGCACTATCAATAAGATCACAATCAAGTATACATTTTCCATTGCTAGGGATGGATGATATTATGGACTATTTGAGTGGAGTGAAGTATTTCACAAAGATAGATTTGAAGAGTAGATACCACCAAATTCACATCAAAAAAGGTGATGAGTGGAAGACTACTTTCAAGACTAAAGAAGGACTATATGAGTGAATTTTCATGGCTTTTGGGCTAACCAATGCACCAAGAACTTTCATGCGGCTCATGAATGAGGTATTGAAGGAGTTTCTAGGTATGTTTTTTATTTTTTACCTAGATGATATTTTGATCTTTATTAAGACATTGGTGGAGCATTTGATCCATATTCACAAGATGATAAGTTAAGGGATAAAAAGTTGTTGATGAACTTGAAGAAGTGTAATTCTATAAAGAAGGAGTCGGTGTACTTGGGATTTTTATTCTCAGCAAAAGGTCTAAAAATGGACCCAAAGAAAGTGAAGGTTATCCTTCAATGGCCTACTCCAAGGAGTGTAACAGAGGTAAGATCTTTTCATGGACTGGCTAGTTTTTATAAAAATTTCATAAGAGGTTTTAGCAATATTTATGGACCCCTGACTAAAACAATGAGAGGGCATAGGAAATAATTTAAGTGGATTGTACGAGAAGATAATATTTTTAATCTATTGAAACATAAAATTACTAACAACCTATTTTAGTATTTCTTGATTTTAATGAGATGTTTTAGGTAGGTTGTGATGCTAGTGGTATTGCAATAGGAGTTGTTTTGAGTCAAGAAGTCTAACCTGTTTCTTATTTCAGTGAGAAATTGAATGATGCAAAAAGAAAATATTATGTTTATGATCAAGAATTCTATGCTATAGTTCTAGAGTTAAATAAGTGGAGACACCATCTTCTTCCTAAGAAGTTTTTTTTTCCATACTCATCATCAAGTTTTTTAATATTTAAATAGTCAAGAAAAATTGAACCAAAGGCATTTGGAGTGGGTTGAGTTTTTGCAAAATTATGCATTTGTTTTGAAACATAGAAGTGGGATGTCTAACAAAGTTGTAGATGCTCTTAGTAGAAGACAAATTTTGGTAACGAAAATGTAGATAAAGGTGGTTGGGTTCAAGGAACTCAAAAATTTTTATCCAAATGATCTTGATATTGGTGAAGCGTGGAAGGCTTGTAAAGAACTTGTTACACTTGACAAGAAAAAGTGGTTGGATTTCATGATCCAAGATAGTATGTTGTTCAAAGGAAGTTAGTTGTGCATTCCAAGAAGTTCAATGAGTGAGAATCTCATCAAGGAGAAGCATAGTGGAGGATTGGTTGGACATTTTAGTAGAGATAAGACCATTACTTTGGTTTTTGAGAATTATTACTAGTCATAGTTGCAACAAGATGTGAAGAAGTTTGTACAAAGTTGTAGACTATGTTAGATGGTGAAAGGAGTGAAGCAAAATACAGGGTTCTATTAGCCATTACATGTACTAGAGAAGCCGTGGGAGAATGCCAACATGGATTTTTTTCTTGGATTACCGAGGACACAACATGGACATGATTCTATTTTTGTGTGGTGGTTGATAGGTTTTCAAGGATAGCACATTTTATTCCTTGTGAGAAAACTAGTGATGTTGTTCATGTACCAGAATTGTTTTTTAGAGAAGTGGTGAAATTACATGGTTTGCCAAAGAGTATAGTTTCTGATTGAGATACCAAATTTGTTAGGTATTTTTGGTGTACATTATAGAATAAGTTGAAGACAAATTTGAAGTCCATTTCATCACATCATCAATAGACTGATGGACAAAAAGAAGTTGTGAATCACAGTTTGGGAAATTTGTTGAGATACTTGATTGGAGATAAACCAAAAGGATGAGATCTAATTTTACCATAGGCATAATTTTCATATAATAATTCTATCAATAGGAGCACTAGTAAATCACCATTCCAAATTGTATATGGGAGTAGTCCCAGAAATGCTTTTGAACTAAGCTCGTTGGATAATGGAGAGATAAGTAGTGTTGAAGCAGTAGATTTTGCTAAACATTTGAAGAACATCCATGAGGAGGCGAGGAAGAACATCATAAAGATTAATACACAATATAAGGTTAAGGCTGATGTGAAAAGGAGGTATAAGGAATTTCAGATTGGAGATGAAGTCATGGTTCATTTGAGGAAGGAGCATTTTTTAGTGGGTACATATAATAAGTTGAAGATGAAGAAGTTTGGATCATGTAAGATAGTGAAAAGGCATGATTCTAGAAGTGTTTATGAAGTGGAGTTGCTTGCTAAATTAAATATTTCACCAATATTTGACATTTCAGATTTGATAGAGTATTATGAAGAATGTGATAGAGATAAAGTTGCAGAAGCATAGTGGAGTATTCTAGCAGCTAGTTCGGCTACAAAGGAGATTGAAGAGATACTTGACAGTTGTGTTGGAAAAACTAATAGGAACAAAACTTATGAGGAATATCTAGTCAAATAGAAAGGGAGGCCAGCTGAGTATTCATCATGGCTAGCAAATGAGGAGGTTAACCACCTTGATTTTCCTCTAAACACCTAAGACATAATGGTGTAACTTCTCAAATTACCTCAAGTGTCTGATGCAAGAGAATCTTGGGTGTAATAGCAATCTTGCATCACCCAAAACTATTTTTATTTTCATTCTTTCTATTTTAATAAGGACTAGTAGATAGGGTGGTTAATATTTATGGGAACTTGCCATTTTTAGTAAATTTTTCGTATGAGCTTAGGATGTTATTATTTTTTATAGGAAGGTCATTTTATAGTTGTAAGCCTACAATAAAAATCTCATTGCTCAAGCACAAGTATCAAAGAAGTTATTGTGGATTTTTGATGGAAAAATTTGCAGAAAAATCTTTAGGCTCACCATTGGAGGCTTTAGAGTGCCTGGATGAGGTCCAAAAACTCAATAGAATGGTGCTAGCACCATTTTGATACTGTAGATCAAGAGCTAGTGTTTCCAAAAAGTGGTTATAATAGCCAATCAGAGAAATGGTTTGTGAGTTATGATTTTTCAAAGTTGTGCTACCTGAAATATCTAAAATAATTGTCCAATATGTATTTGGCTGACTCTATATGTGTTTTTAGTGTTTGTCAGCCCTAGGTATTAAGTTTCAATATCTAGAACCTTCCCAAGTGTCATAAAATTGCCTATTTAAGAAAGGCCCAAACATTGTCTAGGATAGCTTTGGGTGATAGTTCATAGCTTCTCTTGCAAATTACCATAATGAAGGAACCCATGTGTGTTAGCATATTATACTTGTGAATTCTATAATTTTGCATTTATAGCAAAAATAAGAAGTCCATATTTTATTCTCACATTTGTTGTTGTTTCTTTGTTTCTATTATGGTTAATGGTATTAAGGGGAGCACTCTTTATCATAGTTTTATCTTGCAAATTACTATAATGAAGGCACCCATGTGGGTTATCATATTGTAAATAATTTTGAATTTTTTCATTCCACATTTGCAATGATAATAAGAAACCCATTATTTTTCCTCACAAATTTTTACTATTTCATTGTTGAACTCTTATGTGTTTATGGCATTAAGGGGATTATCCTTCATCAATTTTGAATCAATATTCAACCAAACTTGGTAATTGGAGCCCTCTTAAGGTCTTCAATTCTACTCAAATTTAATGTAGCCTAATATTTCATCCTACAAACCTTATCCTAACTAACCAAGTTCATCATCACCCTCTCCTTTATTCCTGACCAAAAGAAATTATGTTGGATATTTTCTATTATGTCCCTATATCTATTGAATATTTTGAATAGGGACAAGAAATACACTAGTATATCTTAGAGGGATGGAAAAAGAACCTACAAATGTTCCTCAATGATAGAACCTTCATTTTTAACCCTGCAAGTTTCCTCTCCATACATTCAACAATAGTATTCTAGAATGAGGAGGTGACCTCCTTAACTACAAGAGGGAGGCCAACATACATTTAATTAAAAACAACAACTTTGAAGTTAAGTTTGTCGGTAAAGCATTGTTGAAGATGCATCTCCATATTAAAGAAATATAATTTACTTTTCTCATAGTTTATATATTGTCTAAATACTTTAATGTACTGATTCAAGAGCTCCTTCCAAACCCTATGCTTCCTTACTAATCATATGTAATATATCAAAAAAAAATTCAACAAATTATTATTGAACCTCAGGTGGGCATGTAAACACAAATTTAATGACTTAAATCCTCCCTTACTCAGCCAAAGTAATAAAGATCATAAAAATAACATTATTCTCTATAATAAACAAATATGGTGACAACAATTCACCTTTTCATGAGCATGTACTAATCTTAAAAAAATCCAAAGGTGTGTCATTCACTAACAATGAACACTGGATAAGGTTGATGACCTCCTTAATTAGAAGTATAATATTTTCCTTAAAGATAATTTTAGAAACAATGTCAAATTGGAACTCCATTGTAACTTTATCATATGATTTCAAGTTATTAAGTTTCATAGCCATAATCCAATTTCTACTTTTCTCCATGGAATGCAACATTTTATGAGAGGTAATAACAATGTCAAGAATCTATCATGAAGGAATAAATCCTTTCTAAGAAGAACTATTGAATTTATCCTATAGAGGCTTAATATCATTCACCATCACCTCAGAGAGGATCTTATAAATGGTATTGCATAGACTAATGTGCCCAAACTTTTCCACTCTAGTGGGTTCTCCAACCTTGTGAAGGAGAAAAATATAGGTTTGATTGGGTTTGTTTAGAATCTTTCCCTTCCTTATGAAGTATTTAGTGTTAGAAACAATATTCCACCAAGATAACTAAGAGCGGGGGTAGGAGGGGACGTTAAATCCATTATTCAATAATTCAAACATTTATTAACCTTAAGCAATCTTATCCATTCAACCAAAGTACAAAACAACAATAGAAAGATGCACATAGACAATTATACCAGATATGTTAACTAGGGAAACCCTTGATCAGAGAGAAAACACCATTAGGAATGATGCCCACAAGATGATGTACTAATATAAATATTCCTTGTTAGAGGATGGATCCTGTTGGGAGTCTATTACAACATTTGGTACATAAGAGTCCCTGTTAGGATATTCCAACTCCGTTAGGATTTGTGCCAACCCTGTTAGGAGTTGTAAAAGATAGAAGGACCCACTAAACTCACTGTCCAACTGTTCTCTCAACTATTCCTTGTAGAATAATTGTGTGTACTATACTTCAACTTCTTTCCTTTATCCTATCAACATGACCAATCATTTTTAGACCTTACAGATCAGGTCACAAACCTTGGATCCAAGTAACCAACTTTAGATCATAGAATAAAACCTTGACAATGATGTTTCCTTCACTTCTACTCTATTCTACTCAAATTCACTTTTTTCTCTTTATGTTTCTTACAATAATCTCATATGTCACATCTAAGATAAAGCTTCCTTCCTATATACCAAATCCATAAAATAAATCTCTGATTTAGCATTTACACCTTCTCAATTAGTTATCATAAAAGTACATTAAGAACATGTTACACTTGGCTATAGCATTAATCTTCTACCTTGCAACTTGAGTATATTTATATACACAATATTATGACTAGAAATCTTAGCCACATCATCACAACATGTCTTCTTCACATCTGTAACTTCATCTTACAGGAATAATAACTTTGCTAAGAGATATAACAAGTTTACCAGAACATGGTTCTGTAAACTCTATCTCAGAACTATCTTCACCAAAACTTGCATAACTTCTTCTATATTTTTAACTTCTTATTATTTTGAGGTTACCTTCATATAATAGACATATAATATAATATCCCTTTAACCTTTCTGCTAAAAGTACTCAACAATCTATCCATACCAACTTGATCTTTCCACTATTCTTCTATTAGATACCACAGAAAATTGCTATATTGACATCAATGAAAAACACAATCATTAATGTAACATATCATCATGATAATTATCCAATCATCTTTCTACAATACTCTCCCATAAGAATATCATCAACATTCATGCTTCCAATATTTAGCCACATAATCTAAGTCACATAAATAATCTCGCAAAACTCTTGGAATAAAGTTGACAAAATTCCATCAAGCCCCCTAATGTTATGTAAGCCCCCATAGAGAAGACAACATCTATTTTACCTCAACTTTTGTTATCTTCTTAATCAAATATTGATTCAAATTTTTATCAAAAACCAAGTTGATGGCACATAGTAGTGCCTCTTTAATAGTAGGGTTGGAGATTTGTGTATGAGCATTATAAATATCCTAAAAGTATTTGGTCTTCTAGACTCCCATGTTATCTTCCTCTTAATCTATGTTGTTTCCATCTATAAGTTTCTTTATAGTGTTTATTTTCTAATGTTTTAAAGAAGACCTTTGGAAAAAGGGCAATATATTTAACACCTTCAGTCATCCACTGATTATGGGATTGTTTATTCCAATAAGTTTATTCTCCAACCACCATATGCTAATTAGCACCCAATTCTTGTTATTCATCATGGGTAGCCTACAAAGAGTTCTTAGTCACCATATCTTTTTAAAGAACTTCCATTCTAGCCTCAATATCTTTCTTTTATTTAAAAATATTCCCAAATGATGATTTTATCAACTCTACAACCTCCACACCTCCACTCTAATGTTATCCAACTTCCTTGCCATTCAAAACATAGAAATTGATTCAATCTGAATACTCCACCATTGAGTGAAACACTCTCCAAACTAGAGGTGAGAGTGTCACATTATCTCATATTTGAAGATACTCTATGCATAAGTGTTATTTAAGACCCAACTCAAAAAGAGGCATTAAATAGTCTAAAATCTTCCTAGGGAACACCTAAAGGTACATGGAGGAGAGGATATCCTAACAAACCAAGATGAGAAGTTCCCTATCTAGTATAACCAAAATAAGGTTGGAGCCAAAGTATTTATTGGACCATGTGAGGAGAATACATTGGAGATCAATATCAAAGAGAACATTTCTTCTACTCTCCAAAAATCATCAAGGCCTCCAACTTTTTTTTAGCGGTATAAAGGGAATTAAAATCCCCCGAACAAATGATAATACCACCATTTGTATTTCCAATGACATGGGAGGCTTCTTTCCACACATGAAGTCTCCTTTCTTGGGTATTAGGACTATTAAAACTTTAATAGAAGCCAATTATACACATTATTAGAAAAGAAGATAAATAGACAATTAGGATTGAGTAATATTTTCTTACCAGTAACTTTCCTAGGATTCCACATAATATTGATTCCCCCAAAGCCTCTAGCAACATCAAGATAGGAGAACATAGCCCCTTTCCTTGATGGCATCCTTAGCTTTATATTCCAATACCACATAAAACTTTATCATCTCCTATTTTCATTTTGAGGATGTTTTATTCTCTAGTAATACCTAAACAAGAGAAACTGGCACCAGAATTCTACCCAAATTTGACATAGCTGAAATTTATGAAGATTTCGTGCCCTCAAGACATGGGAGTGACACCTTTATGGATACTATGGGGATTAAAAATTACCTTTTTCAGAAGAAACAACACAATCCCCACCAAATTTTATCATTCTATTAGATCGTGAAATCTCTATAGAATCCATCTGTACAAACTTGACCAACTTGAGGCCCTTCATAGTCTTTGGAATTACCAGCAAGGTGTCATCCTAATTTCAAGTTTTTCTTTTCATTTTTACAACCATTCCCTTCTCACCAATTGGAGTAATCTCCCTTAATTTCTTCCAATCAAATTTTTTTGGGTGAGGAAACAAGCTTCATAATACTATCAACAAAAGGGCAAGCCTCCATAATCTAAGTGTAATCCTCATATGGAAGGGAGATAATATGGGGGAACCTTCATTGTCTTGTTAGAGGAGCATCGAGAATCAACTACTTTAGTAGAGGAAAAATTTTCCTTTAACTTATCTTCAATGATAGCTATGCATTTGCAGTCAGAGATAAAATGTCCATATGTAAAGATCTTATAGTAGTATAGTGTTTCATGAACTTATATTTGATATCCTCAATTAATGACCCCACCTTGGATTTAACAACCACATAGTTGGGAGGGCCTTATTGATTGTCACATTGACACAAAATCTGGTAAAAAATAGTTGATATTTATTTACAGTGATATTATCCATCTTGATATAATGGCCAAAGGAATCTACTATCTAAATAAAAATATTCTCATCCTAGAATTTGAATTAGAGACCATGAAGCCTAACTCAAATAGGGGACATTCGATTCAACTCCAATGTGGTGTCAAATCCTTATTCCCATTTAGTGAAAGCTAAGTAGTTCTTATTGTAGCTCCACAATCCTAAAAAAATATAATTCTTGTCTTCCTCCATAATATATTTGAGCAAGAATAGGAACATGATATCGTAGAGACTACAACCAACCCTTTTAGTTTCCACTTCATGACTTACCATTTCTTGATCATGTTTATTGTAGTTCTAAAGATAAGAATTTACCTACAAAGAAGATAAGTAGGCCTATAAAGATATGCTCTAACCACCGAGTCTTAGACCAAGACCTCATGACTATGTAAAACCAAGAGAGACTTGTATCAAATCCCTAGAAGAGATAGTCATTGAAGGCCCAGTAGGAGAAATTTCAAGTTAGATTTAGGTATCTCAACATTCTCTAGGCCTATATTTTCTTAAACCACCTTGGGATAGGAGTTGTAGAGGAATGTCAAATTATCAGATTGGCAAGGGACCTCAATAGATTTTGACTAACCTATAAGTCTAAATAGAACCTTGTGAGCTGGGGACATTGATTAAGTATACAAGACAAGGTGTAGATCTAGGTAGATATGCTATGGATCAGGAGGAGGGGGGCCCTCAAGGATAGCAAGATAGTATACATCATGAATGGGAATAGCAAAACATTTAGTTTTATAAATTTATGAATTATTTTATTATTTACTAAGTAGATAAATTGTAGATTTACAAAGCTATTGTAGGATTTAAATTCTTGATTTCATAGGGTGGTGCTTTTCTCCCAATTTTCAATCATAAATTGTCTTCTTATGACTAGACCCAATGATCTACTTCATAGAAAAAGAGACACTTTTTAATAATATAGTTTCTCATGTGTACATCACCTTATAGAATATTCTCATATTTGCCTTCACAAAATCAGACTTCATTAAACCCTTCTTCTTCAATATAGTCTTCATTTACAATAATTTGTTCTTAATATTATTTTTCATGTAAATCCCCACCAAGGGATGCAAGAAAACTAACCTAAAATTTTACTATGTTTGTTAAACATGTTTTTTTAAATAACATATAACAACAATTATAAAATAGTACAAGCAATAACACACAATCATACAAGCAAACATAATAGATTAGATTCCTTAAGGATCCCAAGATGTTGAATCACATTTAATATTAAATAATACTAAATCCAATAAATAACACATCCACATGAAATAATAACTACAAGTTCAAATCCTTTTAAATAATATACATTTGTTCTAAATAACACTTGGCAAAAATTAGAGTGCACAATCATCCATTGTACATGTCATAGCTTATGAAAGGCTGAAATAATACACACCATGAAATAAATTACATCATCTCATAAAATCTATGAAATAAAATACAATAAACTAAGTATAACCATCCATCAGAGAAACACAAGAATCAGATAGAAAGGAACATCTGCATGAACGCATCTAGCAATGACATTTGACAATTAGATCTCAATGGTATAAGAAAAAGCACTACCACTTGACCTCATGGAACCTAAATGGACCACTCCCACAATGTTAAGGAGATAGTCTCAAGTACCAAATAGGACAAAAAATATCAAAACTCAAAAACCAACATCTAGGTTCAAGGAATCATAGTGAAAGAAAACTATCTCAAAGGGTACTAAGATACAAGTATCAACTAATCCTAGAGGCAACACAAACATGTAGGAAATCTATTATGCATGTGGACAAGTATCATCACATAAGCCAACTCTAAGGTTACTCAGCTAGTCTTTTAATTGTTTTGCCCACATAGTGACTCTATGTGGCACTAGTATCCTTTCATACTAACAAGACATACTAACAAAGCATGGTCACAATAAAGTGTCCTCTCTACTCCCATCATAGCCTATATTAGCACTCAAGGCTTGGGTGAGGAAAACAATGACTCTTGTTAATTCATTTTAAACCCATTTAATGAAATGTTATCACTCATTAAATAACCTACAATCGGTTACCTGTTAGCCTCTTTAGGGCCTCAACCTCCATTGCAAGCCACTTCCCAAAATGACATACATATAACCTACCCTAAGCTTAGTAAAACAAAAAGGATCTCAAAAGACCACATACCATACATTAGTTCTTAAAAAGAAACTAACAAGGTGCATTGAAATATCACTAGTCAAAATACAAGCATCACTAAAATGATCATCCTAACAGGACTAATCCAAGAAAGTACACATAAACCAATCCATGTCATAACATGACATAATTAAGAACAAATAATACCAAAATGCCAGTCCTATACAAGTGACTAGAAAGCAATCCAAATACAACTGATCAAAGACTCAATGGTTATATCAGATAGGTCACACCATTCACCTCACTTTCACACAAGAACACTAGAAAGAAATAACAATCAATAGATCAAAACATCTAATAGAGCATACAAGACACAGTACCATGGTTGAGTATAAAACATCATGATCAAAACATCATCATGACATCACCAAACAGAATGCCCAAGCCTCTGGTAAACATCTTGATTTCGTCAATGTACTAAGTCAACTCAACGCCCAGTAGTAAAATCACACATCATAAAAAGAGTACAAACAAAAGTAACTTTCACAGAATATTAGGTTTAGAAAATACACCAATTCCATTTTCACTTATACATTTTCAAGTTTTCAATTTCATTATCAAGTATATCAATTCATAATATTTTTCAATCTCAATCTGGGTTTCAATTTCATTTCTCTAATTGTTAGATTCACTAAGGTTTCCTAAGTTCACTAGAATCCCAGACGATTCAAAAAATCATGTAAAGTTACTTAAACATAGTTTCATAGTTTAATTCATTACCAAAACAAATGCAAGATTCAGTGTTCAAAACTAAGGTTTCAGTTTTCATTTTCCCAAAGTATTATAATTGCTAAGGTTTTTGACAAATAAAATTTCCCTAGTATTACAAATTATTTTCATGTTTGAACCATATAATCACATCTAATTTTATAAAAGAAAACATTAATTCTCCTAATTAATTTCTTTGATTGTTAAGTTACATTAGAATTATATTTAAATAATGAAGCAATAAATCAAATTTTCAAACAATTAAATTTTGAATTTTAACAATACTTATTAAAATTATTAAATAATAATTATCAATTACTACCCCAATAATTTTAAAGTTATTAAACTTTGGGAAAAGTAACCAAAAAGGAAACTTGATAAAAATAGAAAAATTCCAAAAATGGAAACATACTAAAAATGAAAACTTTCAAAAAAATAAAAACCTGCTAAAAATAGAAACTTTCCAAAAATAGAAATCTACTAAAATAAAAACCTTCCAAAAATGGAAACTTCCTAAAAACATAAGCTTTCCAAAAATAGAAATTGTCCAAAAATAGAAACTTACTAAAAAATAGAAACTTCCAAAAATAAAAATCTACTAAAAATAAAAACTTTCCAAAAATAGAGACCTGCTAAAAACATAAACATTCCAAAAATAGGAACTTGCTAAATATAGAAACTTTCCAAAAATGGAAACCTACTAAAAACATAAACTTTTGAAAATAGAAACCTGCTAAAAATAGAAAATTTCCAAAAAGGAAACTTACTAAAAATAGAAACTTTACAAACTAGATCTACTAGAGCAACAAAATTTAAACAATTAAATCTTGTAATTTAAAACTAGTTTTCCTTTTAGAATCCCTATCTCAAATTCAATCAAATCCATTATGAATCACGTAATTGAAATCAAATGAGGGTTTTCCAATCTCACTTTAACAAACAAGGGTTTCAATTTAATTAATTCTTTCATGGACAAATTTAAGAATAGGGAATAGTAAATTTCAACACAATGGTTTCAACCAAACTTAAAATTTTGAAAACAGATTTATCCTGACACAAAAAAGACAAGAATTTCAAGAATGGAAATCCATTATACAATTAAACTAAGAGATCCTACCTAGATATGATGCTAAAACGACGAACGCAGAAGATACGCAACAATTCTCTTTTTTTGAAAACCTTCCTCTCTAAAATTGCCCCTCCAAAACCTATGTAATTGCAAAATGAGCTCTAGATCTCTAATAAATAGTTCTCCCTTTGTTTGGGGCTCTAATTATGCAATCACGCAATCTATGATAAAGAGTTCTCCCTTAATTCAGAGCTCTGATTGTGCAATCACATGAGGGAACTCATTTACCAATTTCTTTTAATTATCTTGTTATCTTTTACATCTTCATCAATTCCTTTTATAATGCCCTATTGACAATTAATTAATAACTAAATTAACTAAATTAATTATTTATAACAATATTTCAATAAAAAAACTCTCAATAATTTATCACATATTAATAAGTCAAGAAATTCATCAATAAACATATTAATAATGCAAGAGACTACCATGCATTAGTAAATTGTGAGCCTCTCATTGGGGAGGTCTTGGGTTCAAATCTACTCGTGATTAATACATAATAATAATTAATCTTAATAATAATAAATAATGTAGGCTTCGACTATTTACTTATAAAAAAAAAAACTTATTAAAAATTAACTTTTAATTAATCATATTTTAACTAAATTAAATATAATATACATTCAAATTCTAAATTAATTAATTAAAAATAATAATTATTAAAATGGGATCATTGGTAGTCACAAGGGTTACTGTTGCCACAGGTAGCAGTACATAGTACTATTGCTGCATGTAGCAGTACCACCTGTTGTATGTTGCCTTTATAGCCCCACGCAGGGAGGCTGGTGTGTGGTGATTGGTGGCCCTGCCCCCACCTCAATTTATTATATTTTAATATTTTTATTGAATTAAAAAACTCCCACCCCCCATTAAACTATATAATTTTTTTTTTTTGTTTTTTAAAAAATAAAATAAAACAACTCCTTCATAACTTGGTTTTCATAAATATATATTTTTAAAATTT
This sequence comes from Cupressus sempervirens, assembly GCA_028749045.1. Classification (NCBI taxonomy): domain Eukaryota; kingdom Viridiplantae; phylum Streptophyta; class Pinopsida; order Cupressales; family Cupressaceae; genus Cupressus; species Cupressus sempervirens. Next base: position 271,432,506 of record CM053793.1, on the reverse strand, counting down.
TTTAATGAAAATACTCTAATAGAGAAAATCCAATAAACTAGTCAATTTAATATTCTAAAATTTCCATTTCTTTTCAAAACCCTTATCAATTAAATTAACAACTTTTTAATCTAAAGAATGAGGGTTCTCTAATTTTCAATCCTCGTATGTAGATAGAAATTTGATATGAATATCAGTCAATCACAATGAAAGATTCATCGTAGACAAATTTTGGAGAGAAAATTCAACAAACATGATGTAGATAGGAATATTGAATGACATAATTCATTATGTGAACAAAGCACAAGATTCTACCTAAATCTGATGCTAATACGCAACCACCCAAAGATTGTGAGAGAATTCTCTTTTTCTCTCAAAACCTTTTCTCTGAAAATCTCTTCTCCAAAAATCTCTAGTCACTGTGAAATGAATTCTCAATCTCTGATATGGAGTTCTCTCCTAAATATGAAGCACTAATTTTGTGATCACGTGAGGGAACTTGTTGATCACAATCTTTTAACTTTTATACTTTTTGAATTGTTGGTGAACATATTTGTCACTGTAAAAATGGCCCAACAAGGTGTATGTGGAAAATTGTCCAGGCCTTTGATATGTGGCTTTCCTCTACATTTAGAGGGGCAACTCACTCGTATGATATAATTTTGAAGTTTTTCAATTTAAAATGAAATCAAACTTTAAAAGATCAATAGAAAGCCATTGATGATGTATGCACCAACCGACTTGAAAGCTTTCCTTACAACAATCAAGATCTATGCTTGAGAATTATCACTAGCACAATATTGATCCAAAGATTCATAAACATCTACACAAAACCATGAAAATGCTCATTGCAAAGAGAATCAATATTTCTAACAATTCAGATTCAAAAATAGAGAACTCAAATTGTACCTTCCTTTATTTTCTTTCACCAAGAACCTGAGACAAATTTTTTATTACAAAGACAAGATTTTTGTACACTTTCCAAATATTACCTTTTGATCAACATTTTAGCATAGTGTTCCCTTTTTCTAAAGTCTAAAGAAAAATTCCCTTTTACAAAGCCAAAAATGACTCCTTAAATAGACATGGAGGTTAAGAACTACTCCTTTGTGGTTAATAACTAACTCCAAAATACATAATTTTGAAGAGGTTAATTAACCTCACTAAAAATAACCTAAATAAGGAAAACTCCAAAAACATAAGTTAAGCTAGAATTACTAAGAATGCATTTATATCCAATCACTGGTCTTTTAGCTATGAACTCTATCTATCTGGACATGATTGACTTATGCCAGAAAGTTTTATAAGCATCAAAGATGATCAGCACTGAATCATAATTGGGAATGAACATGTTTTCCATCTTGAGTTTTCCCATAAATTATTTATCCTGGATCTCTTCTGACTCTTGTTGATAGGTTGAAATGTTGCAATCTTCCAAAGTGACTCTGGCTAGACTGAGCTTCATCATAGTTTTTGCATTTGACACTCGATTCTCCATTTCTTCATGAATTTTGATATTGAGGCAATCAAGAAGAAATTTGCAATCAATATGTTGAAGATCATTTACCGTTGCTTTACTTATGATAATAGAGACTAGTTCATCCGCAACTTTCATTTTTAGCTGTTCACATGAGGCTATTAGTTTTTCAAATTCAGTGATCCCTTTGTTGATATTTATCATCTTCTAGTTAATACTTCTACTCTAGATAAATGTCTAATTCTCTCTTGGATCAGCAATAATTTTCTCAAGAATCAGGATGTTTGTATCTAACTTGGACATTTCTTGTAATTCATCAGCTACTTTTTGCTTGATAATTTTCTGCTCCTTGTTTCTTTCTAGCTCTTTAGACATCTCGTATATTTGTTAAATGGCTTTTCCATATATTTACTTCACACTAGTTATGAGTTTTGAAGCATCTTCGATCATTTTTTTTATCATACAATGTGATTTGTATTTGTTTACTCTTTCAACAATGACATGATCAAAAATACCATCAGGCCTCGCTAAGGCTGGTGAAGTAACTATTACCTTCACATTAGAAGAATTTCTAACCAAATTAATATAAGATGCCAACATCTAAACTTTCTCTTTTAGTTCCTCCTTTTATCTTGTCTCTTTCTTCGCTCTTTGTAACATTTGGGCAATAGTCAATTCTAAATTATAAAAATCTCTTTGCACAGTAGATGGACCAAGATCAACCTTTTTCAGAATGAAATTTGACTCAGATGCTTCATCAACATTCTTCTTTATTATGGGCTTTTATATTTCTATGCATGGATTGCCTGAATTTTTATCAAAGCCCAACCTGGACATCACTTTAGTCTTTCTCACTTTAGGAGGTTTTTGAAGGAAACTAGAGATTACATCAAATGCAGGTGGGATCATCTGACCAACTTTCTTCTTCTTTTGGAGATTAGTTTGTTTCCATGACTGTGTAGTAGCTAGAAGTGAAACTTGCATGTCACCTATTGTATTTTCAGCAATGATCATCAAATCTTCTGAACTAGATAATTGATTATCTAACTACCTAATGTATATTAATGATATCTCAAGAGGAGAGAGGCTCAAATGAAAAATTACTACGTCGTGTGAGGATGTAAATGGAATGTGTTGTTTCACAGTTTGAGGGGTTCTTGATCCTTATCATTAGGTTCATTTCCTTCATGATTCACTCTATTAGATTTGCCTTTCAGTTTTTTCCTCCTTTTGACTATAAACTTAGCTGACTAATTTAGATCTTCATCTTTTATCTAGATCACTTGTATCCAATTATTGCATTTTCTCACTAGAAGTTGCCTCTAATGCCATTTGAGATGATTATGCTTGATTACTTCTTGTCTCTTTACTTTGAAATTCATTGGTCACTTTTTTTTCTTTGATTCTATTGACCCAATCCCTTGTCTTTTTAAGGACATAGGCAATTCTATCTTTCAATCTTTTTAACTCCTGAGCTGACCAATCAGAAGGGAGAAGGTGTAGTAATTCAATTTTCTCATAGTAGAAGGGATCAACAAAGGAAGCTTCATCATCATTTATACCTTTCACATCAATATCCACCTTGATGTCTATCACTTTCCTTATAGTAAGCCACATCCAATCTCTCATCCTGACTTTGAAATCACTTTCACAATCTTCCCAAAAACCTTCTAGAGTTGGAAAGTGACCAAGGTTGGGGGTTAGCTTTAACTCATTAGCTACATAGCCTTTACTATCATAAGGAAAATGCATGGTATAAGATGCAAATTAATTGTGGCAATGGATCTCTTTATGTTCCTCACATTTGATGTAGTATCACAACTATAATGTCAAATTCCGATAGGGAAAGGTATTTCATCTATCCTCTTATTCTTGCAAAGCTTATTAATTTGAGTAATCTATCTGCACATTTCTATCAAGACCAATTTATCATCGAAAAATATAGGTAGCATAAGGGGATACCCATCATAGGTGGCCAACCTAATATAAGTGAACTTCAAAAATTCTATGAAAACACTTCCATACTTTTGTACTTTCGTCTCTACTTTTGGTGAAATTCTGAGTCTAATGTTTCCCTAAATTTCACTTATAGTCAACAATGTGAATGCATCATTCACTCTCCTCAAATGGTGTAGGTTACTATCATATTGTATCTGAGGAAGATGGTTGTAAAAAATAGCCGTATGATCATATATACCTTGTCAATTAAGCCTTGACCAACTTTTGGTGCTTGCAATAGCATAGAAGAGATAAGAAGTCATATAGAAATAATCATTTGCTTGGAGTTCTATGAGTTGCCTATGCAATGAGTCACTAATAATTTCAGCCCAATCTAAAATATGTTGCTTCCCTTCATAGATGAGTTTAATAAATAGAAACATCCAACCTTCAAACTCATGTGAATCCTAAAGTCCTATTATCCTACTTAATAGAGTTACCATATTTTTTATATCTTCTTTTAATGATGATCTGTGGATGGACATTGCTAGTTGGGATTTCTCTTTCCTTTGTTGCAAGAGCCATGATCTAGAAACAATGTTTAAAGACTGAGTTTGATTTGCCATATAGTACTCCTTAGTGGTTCTTAAATTGATGTTGGCATATTGCACTCTGGTAGATAATCGAAAAGTAATGGTGATAGAAACAAGATCTAGACATGATTCAAGAGCATCCTCGGTGTAAGAGTAATCTTGCATCACCCCAAACGTATTTGTATTTCATTCTTTTCTATTTTAATAAGGACTAGTAGATAGGGTGGTTACTATTTATAGGAACTCGCTATTTTTAGTAACTTTTTCATATGAGCTTAGAATGTTCTCATTTTCTATAGGAAGGTTCATTTTAGAGTTGTAAGCTTACCATAAAAATATCATTGCTCAAGCATAAGTATCAAAGAATTTATTAAAGATTTTTGGTGGAAAAATTTGCAGAAAAATCTTCAAGCTCATCATTGGAGGCCTTAGAGTGCCAAGATGAGGTCCAAAAACTTGATGAACGGGTGCTAGCATGGTTTTGACCTGTAGATCAAGAGTTGGCATTTTCAAAAAGTAGTTATAATAGCCAATCATAGCAACAGTTCATGAGTTATGGCCTTTCAAAGTTGGCCTACCCAAAATATCTAAAATAATTGTCAAAGATGTATTTGGCCTACTCTATATGTATTATTAGAGTCTATCAGCCCTAGGTATTAAGTTTTAATGTCTAAAACCTTACTGAGCAACATAAAATTGCCTATTTAAGAAAGGCTAGAACATTGGCTAGGACAACGCTGGGTGATAGTTCGCAACTTGTCTTGCAGATTGTTATAATAAAGGCACCCATGTGGGTTAGCATATTATACTTGAGAATTCTATAATTTCACATTTGTAGCACAAATAAGAAGTCCATTTTTTTCCATGCATCGATTCTTGTTTCATTGTTTCTATTATGAGTTTACTGTATTAAGGGGAGCACACTTCATCAGTAGTATTAGAGCATACCTTCATCAATGGTATCAGAGCTAGAGTTCTTGAGTGTGTGGGTCGATCACTGATTATGAGGCAGTTGGCACCAGGACTATGGATTGGGCTGAGTGTGTAGACAGATCATTGATTGTGAGGCAGTTTGCACTAGGGTATCAACAAAAGCGCAAAAATGCCTCCACAATGAGAGCGTGGCAAAAAAGCTATAGGTGTTATGCCTAAGGTTTTTTGAGCCCTCAAAAGGGAAACGCAAGCATTGGAAGAACAAATGCAAAGAGGAATAAATCTTCTTCTGAGAGATGAAAGTGAGGATAACAACAAAGGAGAAGAAAATGTCAAAGCAGAGGTAGTTCTAAACCCAGAGGAGGTGAGGCATTTTAGGGCCATCTCCAAGATTGGAAAAAGACCTAAGTTTGAGGTTCCCACATTTTCAAGAAATCTAAACCTAGAAGAGCTGATTGATTGGATCAATGAATTGGAGAAGTGCTTTGACTATGAAGGTATTGAGGATCCAGATAGGGTTAAGTTTGCAAAGGCAAAATTGAAGAGACATGCAAAGATTTAGTGGCAAGAGGTTCAGTTGGAGCAAAATAGAAAGGGAAAGGACAAAATCACAAGATGGGATCAAATGATAGCTAAAATGAATTCCTATGGATTATGAGCTTGATCTGTTGAAGAAGATGGAAGGAATGAAGCAAGCAAAAAAATCTATTCAAGAATATACTAAAGAGTTCTATCAAGTTCTCATTAGAACTAGCAAGGTAGAAGCTGATAAGGAGAAAGTCACCCATTATTTTAATGGGTTAAGGTCAAGCATTTAGAATGAGCTAAATAAAAATTTAATGTAATCTAATTTATCTGCTAGCCCACTCTATGTCTTCAAGTTTGGTTCATGGCATTTCTTTGCTAGAATCCTCTTCCCAGTTGGTCAATGGTCATTTTGTTGATGATTCCTTTCTCATTCTTTTAAAGGATGAAGAAAACATAATAATGCCTTAAATTTCCTTGATAATTTTTGTCAAGCCTTTCGCTCTACTATTCAATGGCATAAAACACTATGTTATCGCCAGTCCTATTTGCCACTGCCACCTTAGCTGAACCAGTTTGAATGGAAATGGGTCACTCACAGGGAGATCATCTGCTCTCTAGGCATTCATTTTGCATTTCAAGCATCACCAGTGGATCTGTGGAATGCACTACTTGCTAAGATTACTAAGAAGTTGGATTATTGGCTTACAAAATTGCTCTCTCTTGCAAGAAAATTCTAGATTTTCTCAAAAGTTCTTATAGCTACGCATGTTTATTCTTCTTCTTATTGGGCTCCTTCAAAAGCCTAGTATAGAAAATTAGAGAGATTGCTGCATGATTTTCTTTGGTCCTCTGGTTCTCATCATCATGGCTTTCACAAAGTTGCTTGGGATTTTTTTGTCTTCCAATAGAGTCTTGAGGCCTTGGCCTTCTCTCCATACAGAAGAAAGGCCTTGCTCTGTGTGCCAAACTGATTATTTGTGCCATCATTGGAGATGAAGCTTGGAATATTTTGCTTCAACATTGCATTTCTTCCAAATTTACCATCAACAGGCCTGCATGGAATCGGATTGGTTTTCACACCCTTCTCATAATTCAAGAACCCGTGCTCAAACAAGGCTCTTTTGTTATCAAGGGCATATGGAAAGCTTGGGAATTTGTCAAGCCTTGGCTTCACTAGTCTAGTGATGAGTTTTGTAATGGGCTCTCTTTGAACGAACAAAACATTTCATGGTCTCCCTTGTTTTCATTCAGGGTATTCCTCTTGCCAAGACTCAAAGTGCTAGTGCTTCACATTTTTTCAAATGAGGCATCAAGACTCCTAAAGATCTTTTCTCTAGGGTTTCCATGAGTTTCAGATCTTGGGAAGATATACAAGTCTAGTACCATCTTGCCTGTTCAAATCGATAGACTTTTGACTTATTGCTTTCTATAATTCTAGGGCACTTAATTCATAAAGTGGGTATTTAGTTTGTTAGACCTTGGTGGACTGATTGGAAGTGGTATCCTACCACTCCTTTCACTAGTTACAAACCAAGTTTGGGTTAAAGATGGTTTTCTTCTCATCTACCGATGGTGGATATGCTCAATCAGAGATGGCATTTGCAATCTTCTCTTTCTCAATGGAGAAAGTTCTTTGACACTGTTTGCAGTGTTATTATAGAACCTAAGATCGCCCATTTTGCTTGGTGCTTGGCTTTTTAAGGTCTTCCCCTTGGGCCTCAGCTCAAGCATATTAGGGTTTTGGATCCTTATTGACCATTCTATGGCCAACTAGAGTCTTTCCTACATATTTTCTGGTTTTGTAGACGTGCTCAAAATTATTGGCATTGGATTCATGATTTTTTTAAAGTTGTTTTAGCCTAAACCCTTTTCTTGGCACATGGCTATTTTGGGTGATTTTCCTCGGATCCCTTGAAAATTTACCTAGATTTGGCATACCTTTAAGATGGAGATTTTTTTCACTCTATGAAAAGATAGAAATGTTGTTATTTTCAATCACAATTTTATTGATATTAATATTGCAATGTACAGTAAAGCGTGCATTTGTAATAATGTAATGATGCAGATTCAAGTGTAGGGAAACAAGGTGGCCTTAGAGGTTGCCCACATTCAACAGCTTCTCAATCACTAGGGCAATGCCCCTTGTACTATTGCTAGGGTACCTCTAGATGCCTCAGTTGAAAGCTTGACACCTAGAGGCCACCGCCAGAGGTGCAATTCTTCAGGCTGCCACTTGCATACTTTGCGTTCCTAGGCTTCCCGCCATCGCTCTCCCAGTGGTGGCAATGATGGATGGAGGCGCAACTCAATTTTACCACCCCATGGTGACACTAGCTAGTCCCTGGCTCCTCTTCCTGGCACTCGGTGAGTGGTTTCTAGGAAATGGCCTTTTCACCTAGAACTAACCATTTCACCTTCACGGTGTGATATGAAGGATGTTGACTAGGCCACTAATGCTACTAATGTTGCTACTGATGGCTGGACTATTCCTAGTCTGCCTCCCAATCCCAAGGATGATTGGGGATTTCATGATAGATATGAGCCACCTCCCTCAGCAGGCACTGTTGTAGCCACCTGAGGGTTGCTTTATATAATTTTTTGATGAATAGTTAATGTTTTTGACTTCGGCTAAGTGAACTCTCATGGGATGATCTTGTATCCCCTGACCGTTTTTTGTGAATTGTAATCTTAGTACATTACTTTTTAATAGAAAATGACTATTCATAAAAAAAGAAGAAGGGATGAGACATTTAGATAAACCTAGATAAAGAGCGAATCATTTTTTTTGAGAATAACAACTGTCTTAAATAGAAGTGTTTGTTTTTAATAACCACTTTGGAAAAGGATATCAGCAGGCATCATGGTGATGGTCTCATGGTCAAATGAAATGCACATGGTTCTTCAATGAGACGCAGTTTGGATGTCGCTTGGTCATACGAAAATGTGTCATGGTGCTCTAATGCCATATCCATATGCATTGAATCTCTATAAATCTCCTTATATACCGAGTATGGCAAAGGCAAACAAATATTCACAATTTCTGAATTCGATTGTTGAAAAGGGTCCCCATGGAATTTCATAAGGTGTCCAACGATGGTTCATTCAAGATGCTCTACAGGGACGCAAACCTAATATCAGGTGTGTGGCGTTTGGCTTCTGTGGATGAAGTGAGAAGAAACTTTGAACAGATAAAAGGAATCCTTGAGAAAGGGAGTATTGTCCGCCTTTTGGATGGATGGGTGGCTGGATCCGGTTATGATTATGAACTTAAAGAAGACTACAATGGCGGAATGACCGATATGTTTGTTGTTCAAGCCAATAAATTAAGACCCTCAGGTATGTAAGTCAGGGGAATATCTTGTATACAATTTGATTTCTAGTAAGATAGGCTTGATTTGTATACAGCTTGATTTCTAGTAGTTAGTTAGGGTTTAATACGTTTACAATACAGACGGTACATTCGACCCAGAGATGTACTCCGGAGTGGCGCTGACCGCGGAAGGAACTGAAGCCGTTGTGTTATTCTCTGCAGATGATAAAATCAGTGAAGCCAGTCACCTGGTTTTTAACCTTTATGCCAAGCATGCAGAGCGTATAGATCAGTTGATCCTCAAGATCGAGGTCGCCTTCCTTTGCTTCGTTATACTATGCTTGAGTGTTGTTCTTCGTTTACGCTTATATCTCTCCCCATGGAAATCTTGAAACTGTTAGATTAATTAGTTGATCCTCAAGATTAAGGAAGGTTTGGGCCTCAGTGTTGTTCTTCATTGTCATATGTTTCAATTCTCTTCTTCTACACCTCTTTTTTCAGGTCATGGGTGTTCTTCAAAGCTGTAGTGCAGTTTATGGATGATCAATTCTGGTTCTAATGTCACGCGTACCGTTCCTTTTGCAATGTGTTAATTGTATATTGATAATATAAGTATATCAGTGCTAGACTTGATATTTTGTCAAAGGTAAGGATCAGAGACACAATTTATGACATGAGATACGAATGTATACATGGGTTGAATGTTACATCAATATGTACCTAAAGGACCCAATACTTTATGTTGTCGCATCTAAATCCAAGTGCATCCACTGTTAATTCATCTGCAAATTTTAGAATACTGCTATAAAAGGGAATACCTTTAAATATGTTTTATTAATTAAAACATATTCTTCACATTCATGAGAGCATCCAAGTTCATTGAGAATTACATTCACTGATAAATTGGTCTGTAGTTGTTCGTTATACATTCATCAGAGCATCCATGCTTTTTAAAGATGAATGTGGCAGGCCACGAGTGTGTTATTAATAATAATAGTCTTGCTCTAAAAGATCAAGATACATGCATTTATAATGACAGAAGAATCACCTTCATTATGAACATGTTTAAGAACTAGTTTTTATGTTTACCTATAACCAAACCTTATAACAGAACATCGAAGTTATCATTATCATTATTATTATATTTATGAAAAGATGACTATTAATTTGGCCTGTCTTTCCTATGGCTATCGATTCCATACCTTTCACTCGATCGAAAGTGTCTGCGCTATCTAAAGAATAAAAAGGACACAATATTATAGAGAACAATGTAACCTGTTATTTAAAGTATTAGTCATGTATCTTACATATAAATTTACAGAGTAGTTTAAATCTTTTAGATTTCTCTTTTTCATTTTGCCGATGGATCATGGAGTGTGATCTAACATTTTGATGAGGAAAAATTCTTATACAATCAACTCTAAAAGCGGAAATTGAAGAAAAAAGGAAAACAGAAATTTGATGGTTTAAAAATATATATTTTGTTGATATTAAATTTCAGTGTATTTTCCCCCGAACATTCTACTTACCAAATTTATCTATAGATTTCAGCTATATACTATTGATAACTAATCTAATCTTTAGTGGAGTCTTGTATACTATGAGTTATTGTTAGTATATTCCCATCCACCACAAAAGGTAGAGATATGTTTAATCTAAAGTTATACAAAAGTAATTAAAGAACATATTAACAAAGAAGGGAAAATGTTCCTATCAATATTACAAGATAAAAAGAGAACACAATACTGAACATTTAGACTTTTTTATTTATTGAAATAAGTCCTAACCTATTATAGTTAAGAATTGAAAGTTCAAGCATTTCAACTTTTCTTAACCTAAAATTCGTGTAACTAGAAACCTAGTGAAAACATAAGGTAGATAACCATCAAAAGTACATAACACAATATTGTGACACATTTCTCTTGATAAAAGAAGTACAAACATTATTAAAATATAGAAAGTTAAACTTTTCAAACGAATAGTAAAATGTGAAGAATTACACCCAAAAAAGTAAACATATTTTAAATGGGAGGTATGACATCTCCTTGGTCTACTCCACTTTTTACATTGATCCTCAATGATGGTTTGTTACACCATTTAACCACACTGTACTCTTATGCTCTCCCCACCATTCTCAACAAGATCAACATTTTCCATAAGCGTTACACTAACCAATCAAATGTCAAGCGCTTAAAAAAATGAAGACAAATATGTCTAAGAATAATGAGGAGCTACCATAAGGCTACCAAGGTCATGATAAAATATAGATAAGATAGAGCATAATACAATTTCTTAGGGCCATGCAATCTTATCTAAGAAAATGATTCGAAGGAACATAGAATAATTTTAAAGCCAGATTGAAATCATCAAAGAGACCAAATTCACGCTCATGAGAGTAAAGATCAATCACATCATCCACATACAAGGATCACATATAACAGACCCATCAATTGAATTACACAAAACGTCACTAGATGCAATTACACAAGGTATGGTCAAAAGTCCAAAAATAGAAGCAATAAATAATAGTCCTAAGAGTGACTCAAGTGGAACCGTTAAATTCCTCTTATGGTGACAAAGAATATCAATTGGTCTAATCAACATGCATTAATTATGAGGCATTCTCAATTGAATGTTTATCGTATTAGAGAATTAAATGGATGCATTCAAAATCAATTTATATTTTCAACCTCGCCTTTAGCCTGTGGTAGCACTAAGGTATGCATGCGGAATAAATATTGAGCTTTGCTATACATTTCATCTCTAATACAACTTTAACTATGAAGCACTAATCTATATAAAAGAAACAATTTGCTTATCATAATTCATCATTAATTTATTATGATAGTAATATTTCAATCAACTCTTTTATCAATAAATTATCAATAATTTGTTGGGTGCCACCCCTTGGAAATTTTTAGATATTCATCCATAATTCACACTCAATAATAAATACAATTGAACAACATAGAAATACCATCTTCTTGTATGTGCATGGCATACCCTTTATTCACATCATACATAAAAATTTTATTTACCTTATACCAATTTCACATTGCATGTAATGTATTACATTTAACATACCAATGATGATATATCAACAAAAATTACCAAATAATAATGAGAACAATGCAAAATATAGATTATATTACATTGTCAAAATTATCACAAAAGTGGATGTACAAGACTAACATTTCAAAAATCATAAAAAACTAAAATTAATAAATTTTTAATTAAGAAAATAGATTTTCAAGGGACTCAAAAACCTAAATCATAACAAGTTTTAAAGAAGGGGACCTAAAACCCATATCACAAGATAGTCAATAACCAACCCAAAATTCCAAAAAAAACAACAGGTTTTGATGTGACCTTAAAAATCCCACAAAATCTGTCACCAAGTAAAATAAAACAAATGAATCACAATCTGCCCACACCCTAAGAGAAACACAAAAAAATTAGTTTTTCCCTTTCTCCCTTTTGTATGGGACCGTAAATTCATACCAAATTGAAGAGGGAAAGTTTTGTTATGTTTTCCTGTAACACGAGCCACCCGTCCTCCAGCATAGATCTCTTCTTATGTCAATCTTGAGAAGCCAGGTCGTACGCAAGACAAAAGAATTTTTTTATTATTTAAATTTATGAAATAGTATTAAAATATAATTTTTAATTTTTAAACGATGTACAAAATATAAATTAAATTTAGTATTAAAGTAATTAAATCATTATGTGATAAGATTTTAATTATATTAGTATATTAAAATATAATTCTATTGTTCAATTATATATGATTTAAAAAATTAATATTAAAGTTTATATATTTTTTATTATAAACAAGTGCCACATAGTGGCTTGTATTTGTTTGTAAACTATAGTTTAATTAATAGAGTTAAAAAATATAATATATTAAATAAATTTATTAGTATGTTAATATTTGATTAATTTTAACATTTTTGGATGAAACTTTTACAAAGAAATAATTCAATTTTAAATATTTAAGTATTTAAAATTTACAAATTTAATATAAAAATATATATAATTAACTTATGTGGATGACAAAATATTTGTAAAGAAAATATTATTCATTTTAATTTATAATTTAGAAAGATTAAGAAATTGACATTCTATTTTAAATAATAAATATTTAAAATTAACATATTTTAAAATTAAAATATTTATAATTAATTTGTGTGGAAATAATTATTTATATAAAATATTACTCTTTTAAAAATATATCTATTTAAGCATACAATAGTGACTTGATAATTTTTAATTAAGAACTAATTCTTTTTACCTTTTATGTCTACAATAGTTCATAACATTAATTATTATCAAATTTAAAATGTTGTTGTTATCCATTTTACTAATATAAAATGGTTGCTATATTTTAACTATACTATAGTGATTCATAATTACATTTGTTATTAATAACTATTTTTTAACCTTTTCACTTATTTGTTTGTGTATAAATAGTTTATATCATTAAGAATTATCAAAGTTAGTACTATTGTATGCTAAAATATGTACAACTCAAAAAAAATTATACAATATTATTTTTATTTATTAAAATCCGAATATCAGTGATTGCAATAGTATTTTGCCTACGGCAAATACAATAATAAATGATTTTAGATTTAATAAAATTAGAAATAGAATTAAAATCAACATTAGAAATAAAATTAATATTAGATATAGAATTAGAGTTGTAAATAATTAACATCATTTAATTGCATAAATAATTTATTTACAGAATTAGTATCTTACCATTATAATGATTTATGCACCTTAATTTTTTAACATACATGTTTTATTAATTCCTAACAAGAGCTCTTGATGAGCTAGAGTCCCTACCTTTTGGCAAATGAAGTTGAAAACCAAATTTTAAATTAAAACTTGAAATGGAAGGTTAGAAACATAAAATAAATACTATATTATACCAAATAGATTAATAGAAGGTATAAGATGGAAACTTAGTTTGATTTAAAATTTTGAAACATGTACTAAGAAGAACTCTAAAATAGCTTCTATATTTTAAATTAGTAATTAAGAATGTGTGAAAGTTTAAACAAGGGAAAACTATAATTGTACAACTATAAAAATATTCAAAAATCAATTAATTTATTTTTAAGCTTTGATATTAAATGTTGGATAATATAGTATAAATTGATTGATATATTTTTTCATAAGAAAATAGAATTTTTTTAACAAAAATATATAAATGTAAAAAATAACAACTAAATCTATTTTAGAAAATAAGTTTATATAATCAATATTATATCTTTAAAATAAACTTACATAATGATATTATTGATTATCTTGTTGGGTGCAAACGTTTGATGCTCTATAAGTAAAGATAGTGCTTACTTCAAGGAGTTTTAACTCTTAAACAAATGATGAAATTTTGACTACAATAAATTTTGACATAGAATAGATATAGGCAACCTACCAATAAAAATAATAATTCATACTCCAATATCATGGTTTGCTGTTCTAGAATTGTAAGATACTTATCTTTGGATTAATGGCTTATCTCTTGTTTCCTATTTGCTAATGAGGGGGAATTATTATCTTAAACTTTTTTTAAACAATATTAATAATACAAAGAAGACATTGATGTCATGTACGAGAAAAATTGATAGAATATACAACCTTTAGTTTGGTGGCTATTAGGGGAAGAGATAAGTCAAGTTGTACATTTAATTATGAACTTGAAATAGAATTTCCAAACCACATGATCAACTATTATTTCATTTAATACCAATTTAATGGTATGAGATAATAAAACTAACTTAAATGTTAGAGTTCTTTGATTTATCTTACCCTTTATAATCTATTGAGACATTGTACTTAGTCAAGGAAATAGAAGGAAGATAGAATTTTGCAAGCATATTTTTAAAAATTACTATTTTCACACACACGCACGCACACACACACACACGCGCACGCGCGCGCGCGCACACACACACACACACACACACACACACACACACACACAAACACACACACACACATTTTATAAAATTACTATTGTTTCATATATATATATATATATATATATATATATATATATATATATATATATATATATATATATATATATATATATATATATATATATATATTATATATGAAACAATATATATATATATATATATATATCTGTGTGTGTGTGCGTGTGTGAAAGAGTGATATTAATAATTACTAAATTATTATTTTATTGTCTTTAAAATTGTATATTTTTAAGTATAATAAATATAGGTTCTTTCTATAAAATAAGGAAAGAAATTTATGTAAATAAAGTAACATATGTGGATGTTAGAATTTTTAGAAAGAAAATAAGAGGAAACTTTAGAATTGGATAGTTTAGTTAATTAAGCTTTCTTTTTAGTGGTGAAGACTATATGTTTTTGCAAGAATTAATATTGAGGGAGAAATCACTTATCTCAGGTGGTGAAATTAGTTTCATGGCTTGTTACTTAAAATAACACTAATGAAATTAGTTGTCTACCATCGAGTTGAACTACACATGAAATTCAACAACAACTGAGAAAACGACAAAGGAATTACAAGAAACAAAGGAGACACTTGAAAATGAACTTCTCTAGGCTTCAACTTCCTATGCCAATATTCGAGGCAAAAATTGAAGAAGTGGAGCACTGATCCACCCTTAACCTATATTAAAGACTCGAAGATCAACTCTCTTTTATCATGTTCTTGTATCAAAAAGTGAAGAGTTTTCTAGAAATATCAAGATTTTTCATGAACTGGAATGATAAAAGGAAGTATAGTTTTTAATAGCTAGATGGGAGCTTCACAAAACCTCATTATACAAATTTCAATTTTTATGAGGCATAAATTGTTTTTCTTCTTGCCTTAGGAAATGAAAATTAAGAAAACACATATTTTAAAATTATTGAACATAAATATTTATGTTTCAATGCATTAAATTATAATCTTTTGTTTTCATTGGTTATTTGACTTAGTCAAATAACTAAATCAGAACTAAATGATTGGTTAAGAATCCTTCTAATAATACCTCACGCTTTGTAATGAAGCCGTCAAAAAATGGTTTTGATTCCTTGAAATGGAAATATGTGAGTGAATTAGTCAATGAATTAGATTATTTAATTAAAAATAACTTGCATGTGAAATGTAATGTGTTGACAAGACAACATTTATTCATTAATATTGTGAGGCACAAAGCCTATGAGCTACCAACCAGCGAAGGCCACCATTAACAGTTTTAGATACCCGATACGGACCCAAACATGCCTGAATATTGAACACTTCTTCGGCTAAGAGCCAAGGATTAAGGAGCATCCACGCTACCAAATTCGCTTCAGACATGATCCTGACCTCATCCCTTATGATGTCTATGGCCCTTGCACTCAACAAGACTTGATCCTTGGTGAGCTCTTTGTGAGCCATTCAACTTAGCTTTGAATAAGGTTTTGGCATGAAAAATTTAATAGGGGAGGTCTATTAGGAACATTAGTTCTATATTTTTAAGTATAAGGGTAAGTGCACCAAGTTGTGGTCCCAAAAAGATGACACCTCTTTTTCTGATTCTAGTTTTGCAAAGCGCGCACATGCTATAGTGCGTACGCACTATAGTGCGCATGCACTATGGCTTGGGTGTACCAAGCCATAGCATGTATGCACTATAGTGTGTACGCATTAAAGCACGTGTGCACTTTAAAAAAAAAAAATTTACAAAGCGCGTACGCGCTATTTAAAAGTAAATTTAAAAGGCTTTAAATAGTGTGTGTGTGCTATAGCGCGCACACGCTATTTAAGGCTTTACATTCTACCAAGCCTAATGTTTAGCTTTTCTTTAGGGATCCAACCCAAAGCTTTGGAGTCTAAGAACTGGTCTGAGACGTGTTTTTTTGCAAACATACAAAAAATGATTGATTTTTCTTGTGTGCTCTCCTTCTAATTTTCTCATGGTTGAGCATCGATAAAATTAGGTTACATGACATTGTAGGTCTCTGTGTTAGCTACACAACCATATAATTTATTTTTTATTTAAACTATTTCAAGCCTTTCATCTATAATTTCTTTTCAATGTATGTCCATTTTTTGTCAAAAACCAACATGTACTAATTGGGTTGTATATTTTAGCTCATTCATCAAATTTTCCAACAACTTAATTTTTTAGAAACTAGACTCCATTCTACACACTTTGAAAAAAAGAAGTTTTGATTTTAGATTATTTTTCAATCATTTCTAGGGAGAGCACATTGATATTTCATGTTTTTTGGGATGTGTCTGACTAAAAATTTCATTAAAAAAAAATACACATTATAAAATTACCCAAAAAAAAAGGATAAACTACATAGTGTTAGGTAACTTTTGACCGGAGCGATTAAAGATTTTCAAAAAAAAAGTTAAAATTTTAGGGGGGCCACACTTTGTAGTATGTTATGTTTTTTTGGAATAAATAGTACCACTTTTTGTGGCCCCCTTTTTTGAGGACCTAAAATTAAACCATTTTGAAAAAAAATTAGTAGTTTAGAAACTAGATTCAAAGGACTATGACTTTTATTTTTGTCATATCTTAAAATTTTGAGCGTAAGTATCTTCAAATTCTTGTTGAAGTCCAGAAATTGCTAATTTCAGGAAAAAGGTGTTCACTTATACCCCCCTTTTGGCACCACAACTTCGTGCACTTACCCATAATAAATATAGGTTCTTTCTTATTTAAAGAAATTTATGTAAATAAAGTAACATGTGTGGATGTTAGAAATTTTAGAAAGAAAATAAGAGGAAACTTTAGAATTAGATATTTTAGCTAATTAAGCTTTCTTTTAAGTGGTGAAGACTATATGTTTTTGCAAGAATTAATATTGAGGGAGAAATCACTTATCTCAGGTGGTGAAATTAGTTTCATGGCTTGTTTCTTAAAACAACACTAATGAAATTAGTTGTCTACCATTGAGTTGCACTACACATGAAATTCAACAACAACTGAGAAAATGATAAAGGAATTACAAGAAACAGAGGAGACACTTGAAAATGAACTTCTCTAGGCTTCAGCTTCCTATGCCAGTATCCAAGGAAAAAATTGAAGAAGTGGAGCACTGACCCACCCTTAACCTGTATTAAAGACTCGAAGATTAACTCTCTTTTATCATGTTCTTGTATCAAAAAGTGAAGAGTTTTCTAGAAATATCAAGATTTTTCATGAACTAGAATGATGAAAGGAAGTATAGTTTTTAATAGCTAGATGGGAGCTTCCCAAAACCTTGTTATACAAATTTAAATTTTTATGAGGCATAAATTGTTTTTCTTCTTGCCTTAGGAAATGAAAATTAAGAAAACACATCTTTTAAAATTATTGAACATAAATATTTATGTTTCAATGCATTAAATTATAATCTTTTGTTTTCATTGGTTATTTGACTTAGTCAAATAACTAAATCAGCACTAAATGATTCCTTAAACATCCTTCTAATAACACCTCACACTTTGTAGTGAAGTTGTCAAAAAATGGTTTTGATTCCTTGAAATGGAAATATGTGAATGAATTAGTCAGTAAATTAGATTATTTAATTAAAAATAACTTCCATGTTAAATGTAACATGTTGACAAGACATCATTTATTCATTAATATCGTTGAATTTTAGTTTTTAGCTTTTTTCTTAAAAGCTTAACTTCTTTTTTTTTATGAAGGGTTCAGACCTGCGAGACAGTGCAGTGAGGCACGAAGCCTGTGAGCTACCAACTAGCAAAGGCCACCATTAAAAGTTTTAGGTACTCGATACGGGCCCACGCATACTTGAATACTAAAAACCTCTTCGGCTAAAAGCCAAGGACTGAGGAGCATCCACGCTGCCAAATTCACCCAAGACAGGATCCTAACCTCATCCCTTATGATGTCTATGGGCCTTGCACTTAGCAAGACTTGATCCCTAGTGGGCTCTTTGTGAGCCACTCCACTTAGCTTTGAATAAGGTTTTGGCATGAAAAAATTAATAGGGGAGGTCTATTAGGAACATTAGTTCTAACAAACAGTTTTATTATATAATTTCATTTATGATTTGGTCAATTCAACATTATTTTTTATAAGCTTTTGTCTATTATTTAGTTAGGTTTTGAGATCCGATTAGGTGTAAGGGTAAATATAGTTGATGTTTAGCTTTCAACATCAATTAAAAATTAGTTTTTGTTTAGTTAATTACGTAGGCAATGGATTATTTTACAATTTTTGTCAATAATTCAATTTAGGATCTCATTGCTTTTATTAAGCCGATAGTCTTATTTCACATGGGACTTTCATCCAAAAATTCTAAGTTCTCTGAGTTCCTAGCAATGTCAGACACTAGAAAAAATTCATGGACCGGTTAGTTTTTAGGATAAGTTGGGACCAATAGTGAAGAGCTTCTGAAACAGGAATAAGACTTCATGAGTTGGCTAAATCTTTCGTGATTCCATTATCATACAAGATGG
Organism: Cupressus sempervirens; assembly: GCA_028749045.1. NCBI lineage: Eukaryota > Viridiplantae > Streptophyta > Pinopsida > Cupressales > Cupressaceae > Cupressus > Cupressus sempervirens. The sequence goes on along the minus strand of CM053793.1, from coordinate 271,413,299 downwards.
TGGAGATATAAAAAATTCTTCTTTTGGCTGCTCAAAATCTAGAAAAATTATTTGAGAAAGTTTAGTTTCCTATGAAATTTGGAAAAAAATTCCATGGCCAGTTTGTGTGTTGGTTGATGGGACAGCCAGTCTCGCTGGAAAAAATAAATAAAATTTATTCTAATCTTCTCTACCCCTCAGTAGCTTTATCAACTACCTTCATTTTAAAATGGTTTTTTATTAAGCAAGTTCTTTCTAGAACATTTTATGCTTATTTTATTCTAGCTTATTCTAGAAGCTTATGTGTGTAAAAAGCTATATTTTGTATATTTTGTAAAGTTTGTAAAGTGTAAAAACAAGAGAGAGAGATCAAACTACAACAAAGACAAAGGACATTTCTCACCAAGGGGAGGAAGAGACAATGCACAATATGAAAGTAGAAGACCAACATCAAGCCCACAACCCCATTTTACATCAACAAGAGGAAGGGGCAGCACCCATTCTCATAGCCATCATTAAGGAGAAACTACGATAAATCAAACATCCAATGTCATTATTGCAGCAAATTTGGGCATTTTGTATCAGAATGTAGGAAAAAGCAATATGATTTGAACAAACAAACGCCACATTTTACAAATGAAAACAAGCCCAACACTAGTGAGCAAGACACTATATTAATAACCCATAATGTAGCACAAGAGAGTTCGAAAGAAGTGTGGTTTTTAGATAGTGGTTGTAGTAATCACATGAGTAGTAATAAGGAGATATTTTCAACAATAGATGATTCATTAAAATCAAAAGTAAAACTAGGAAATGATCAAAGAGTTTCAATCATTGGCAAAGGATCAATTGGCATAAAAATTAAGCAAGGTGAGACAAAAAAAATCCCTGATGTATACTATGTCCCTGGATTACAACATAATCTCATAAGTATTAGACAATTAGTGCAAAAAGGGTATAGAGTTTATTTTGAAAATGGTGAATGTGTCATTTTAGACAAGTAACCCAACAATAGGCTAATTGCAAAAGTTGAAATGACAAAAAATAGAATGTTTCCATTGAAAATTCAAAGTGAAGTATTTTTAGAGTTAGAACGATTGTAAAAGGTTGATGAAGTAGCTTTTAAAGCATCATATAAAAATGAAACTTGGTTATGGCATTTAAGGCTTGGGCATTTAAACTTCAAAGGATTGCAATTGTTATACAATAAGAAAATGGTTTATGGACTGCCACCAATAGAGCCCCTTGAGACCACATGTGAGAGTTGCATTTTGGCAAAGCAACATCGGAAATCATTTCCAGTTGGAGAGTCCTATAGAGCCAAACAACCACTTCAAATAGTGCATTTCGACATTTGCGGACCTATGTGAACACCATCCATTAGTGGAAAGCTTTATTTCATAACATTTATAGATGACTTTAGTAGAAAAGGATGGGTTTATTTTTTGAAATAAAAATCAGATACATTTATTGTTTTTAAGAAATTCAAGGCAAAAGTTGAAAAAGAGAGTGATTATTTTATCAAAACATTGAGAACTGATCAAGGTGGAGAGTATTTGTCAAATGATTTTCAAAATTTTTGCAAAAAAAATGGCATACACAAACAATTTATAGCAAGGTATACTCCTCAACAAAATGGAGTAGCTGAGAAGAAGAATAGAACAATCATGGAAATGGCGAAAAGTATGATAAAAGAAAAACATCTACTAAATGAGTATTGGGGTGAAGCTGTTGTATGCTCAACATACATTTTGAATAGGTGTCCAATAAAGGTAGTGATAAATAAAACACCTAAAGAAGCTTGGAGCAAAAGGAAGCATAACATTTCACATTTGAGAGTTTTTCGATGTGTGGCATACTGCTTAGTACCTCAAGAGTTAAGACAAAAATTAGATGAAAAAGGAGAGAAATGTATTTTTGTTGGTTATAGTGAGCATTCCATACAATCTCATTAAGAAGAAGTTGATAATCAGCTATGATGTTGAGTTTATTGAAGAAGAAGCATGGGATGGCAGCATAGATAAAACAACAACAAGAGCAGCTAGTTTGCAACAAGAGGATGAAGAGGATGAGACTCAAAGGTTGAATCCACTTACACAAGTAAATGCACCCATGCAAGCTAATGCACCAACAACACCTTTAAGGGCAGCAAGCACACCAAACACTGCATCAGCAAGTAATAATAGTAGTGGGTCTTCTAATCTAACACTTGCATCATTGAGGTCAAGATCAATTAACAAATCAAAGAAGACAAGAAGTCTATGGCAGATTTGTGATGAATTCGATGAGGCTAAAAATGATGATTTATGCACTAATTGTGCATTCTTAGCACATGCTGATCCAATTTATTTTGAAGAAGCAGTAGAAGATGATAAATGGATTGTAGCCATGGATGAAAAAATTCAGCCAATAGAAAAGAATGAAACTTGGGATCTAGTTGATCCTCCTAAAGGAAAGGATGTAACTAGAGTTAAATGGGTTTACAAAACAAAGTATAATGTTGATGGAAAAGTAGAAAAATACAAGGCAAGACTAGTAGCTAAAGGCTTTGCATAACAACCTAATATAGACTACAATGAAACTTTCACACCCATGGCAAGATTGGGTACAATAAGGATGGTCTTATCTATTGCAGCTCAAAACAATTGGAAGGTTTACCAAATGGACGTCAAATCAGCATTCCTAAATGGAATTTTGGAAGAAGAAGTGTATGTAAATTAGCCACTTGGTTATGGAATTTTGGGACAAGAACATAAAGTATACAAATTGAAAAATGCACTATATGGTTTAAAGCAAGCTCCTAGAGCATAGTATAGTAGAATAGATTCTTATTTTGTGATTAATAGCTTTGACAAGTGTGGCAATGAACCAACCTTATATATCAAAGTGAATGAACAAAATGAAATGTTGATTGTTTGCTTGTATGTAGATGACTTTATATTTATAGGTGATATGACAATTAATTCATTCAAGGCAGCTATGAAAAAAGAATTTGAAATGACTACTTTAGGCATTATGAAATACTTTCTTGGCATGGAGGTAAGTCAAACTAATAAAGGTATTTTCATTTGTCAAAGCAAGTATGCAAATGATGTGTTGAAGAGGTTTAAGATGGAAAAAGTTAATCTAGCACCAACACCCATTGCATTGGGTTTGGAACTTAGTAAGGATGATCAAGGCTCTACTATTGATGCAACTTTATTTAAAAGATTAGTTGGTAGCCTCATGTATTTAACAGCTACAAGATCGGACATCATGTTTGGTGTTAGTCTCATTTCAAGATTTATGGACAAACCAAAGGAGTCACATTGGAAAGCTGGAAAAAGAATTTTAAGATACATAGCTATAACAAAGAATTTTGAAATTTTGTATACATTTTCAAATGATTGTAAGTTGATTGGATACACAGATGATGATTGGGGAGGCAGCATGGATGATAGAAAAAGTACTTTCGGATATTTTTTCATCTTGGCACTAGTGCTATCTCTTTGAGATCAAAGAAGCAACCTATTGTCACCCTCTCATCAGCTAAAGTAGAGTATGTTGCAGCCACATCAACAACTTGTCAAGCAATTTGGATGAGGAGAGTACTTTTAGAGTTGGGGCATCAAGAAGATGGAGCAACAAATATCTATTGTGACAACAATTCAGCAATTGCCTTGTCCAAAAACCATGTTTTCCATAAAAAGAACTAAGCAAATAGATACTAGATATCATTTCATTAGAGAATTGGTAAACAATGGTGATATTTATCTTCAGTTTTGTAGGTCTAAAGAACAATTGGTAGATATTTTCACAAAGCCACTTGCAAAGAAAGATTTTGAGTACATTCGAGATGGAATTGGAGTCACAGACATGAATGGTAGTGAAGATTAAGGGGGAGTGTTGGTTGATGGGACAGCTAGTCTAGCTAGAAAAATTAAATAAAATTAATTCTAATCTTCTCTACCCCTCTGTAGCTTTCTCAACTACCTTCATTTTAAAATGATTTTTTGTTTAGCTTGCATAGCAAGCAAGTTCTTTCCAGAATTTTTTATGCTTATTTTTTTCCAGCTTATTCTGGAAGCTTCTGTGTGTAAAAAGCTATTTTTTGTAAAGTTTTTGCAACTCATTAAAAAAGAAGAAAGTGTATTGTATGCAGCTGTAGGTTAAAAAAAAAAACAGGGGAAGCAAATAGAGGTATTTGTTGTGTATGAAAAACAGAGCATTTATGGACAGCTCTTTTCGCAATGTTAATGCAAATCTTATTATTTGTTTATTGGCAAATGTGTGGATTACAGTTTGAATTTTAATTGCTACTGTTTTATTTCATTTCTTTCCTTTCTCTCGTGTATACTTCAAACATTGTAGTAGAGCTGTCTTCTCTTCTTTTAACATTGTGCAGAGGATTTAGGTAGGCATTGAGATTCAAAGGATCGATTCTCCACTTTGGGGATTTTCCTATTGGTGCACAGACTTTGCTCACACACATGCACCCTCCATTGTTGGATTTAGCTGATGATCTCAATCCGAGATTTGAATCCTCATCAGCCTTGGACGGCTATTTTTTGGAGAAGAACAAAGACGATCACATGCGCCGTTAGAATATTTAAAACTTAAATATAACAAAATGTTTAAAAATCACATTGACTTTTCTTACCGAGGGTGTCCCCAACCATAAACATCTCATTTTCTGCCCAAGTCATGTAATTGAATTTGAGTTACTATTTTCCATCACCCACTAGAATATCTCTTCCATCTATGCGCCCAGGTAGCATGGATGTCAGGCATGCAAGTGCTACCAATATGGTTAAGCTTTTAGGTCCCATAGAAATCCGACTGATAAAAAAATGTGTTTGTATTTTTGCAATTATGCAGGCCAACTCATTTTTCCATGTACAGGGTGGGAGGTTCTATTCACCTTCCTTCCATCCAGTTCAGGCTATCACTAACAACTGGAAACCTCCCTACATGCAAGGAGGCCTCCCACCCAAGGAATATATGGTCGGTGGCGGAGCCTCTGGCATTTACCTTTCCACACCGGGCCATCCCCCACCTCCGATGGAGAGAGTGGACTGTAGGATAGCTCAATCTAAGTTGTCAGCTTGAACACCATGAGAAAGGATAATGGGATGATAATTCTTAAATTTAATAGATTTATAATTTCTTCTCAAAGATTAGAAATTAGAATGCTCTCAATTAGTTATTTGAAAAATAAAGAGGAAGTAGTTTTTCAACTAGGGCAAATTTATACATGAAGGAGTAGTTTAGAAAGAAAAAATACAAATAAAATAGAAAAATAATAAAGATCTAAATTACAATTTTTCATATCTCTTGAAGTTCTAAGAGATAATAAAACATATTTATTTTAAATAGGAGTTCAAATAAAGAGAAATATTTATTCAGTTTTTGATATTAAATGTTGATTCGAAAAATATGGATAGTACAACTAATATTTTTGTTAAAACAATTTTGAAACAATATCCTAGAATTCAAATTAGAGCATTTTAAAACATTTGCATATAAATTGAGTGCAAATATTCTTTAAAAAGTAATGAATCAAATTTATCACTTAATTGTTATAGATGTCTTATAGATTTTGTGAGAAGTATATAAGATTTAGGGATTTATAGCTTATATAGATTGCCTTATTCATTTTATAAGTATCTATTTCAATTTACAAATATTCAATGAAAAATTGATAGAATATCATAAAGGTGTCTTATTAAGTAATAATCACTTATACATATTCATAGAATGTTAGATATTGTGTTCTATTGAAATGATGCCATTCAAAATGCTTGATAATTTTTTTTAAATGATATAGAAGTTTTTGTATCCTTTTTACAATTTTGATAGTTTTTATATTTGAAGTAGACAAACTACTACAAAAATTCATGTTACAAGATAACGTAAAAATAGACAAGTAAAGGTAGCCAATCTAAACAAATTGAATTAGATATTAAGGACATATAGAGATGTAATTGTAGAAAATAATTTTGTTAAAATTTATTTGAGCTAAAACAAAAGAATATAAACTTATAGTGAGATTAATAATATCAAAAGAAAAGAGAGACAAAGAAGTGAAAGCATTGATAGCAATAAAAAATTAGGAGAAAAAATTGGGAGAGAGTGTGTATATGAGGGAGATAAATATGAATAGAAAGGAAAATAAGGAAGAAGTGATACAAAAATATGAGATATATAGTATATAGATAGATACATAGAGTATATTAAAGATAAGTTGAGTGAATAGAATATAGATTGTGAGATGTGAATGGTAGAGAGAGGTAAGAAGGGAGAAAGAATTATACATGTGTACAAGAAAGATATAAATGAAAGGATAGGGAGGTAGATAGGGAGAGTGGAATCAAAGAGAGACATGGATATGATGTGTGTGTGTGTGTGTGTGTGTGTGTGTGTGAGAGAGAGAGAGAGAGAGAGAGAGAGAGTTTAGAAATATACCACAACATGATCATTTTATATTTGAGTATCAGTGTAGCCACTTTTTCTATATACCCATAGATTCATTCAAAGTAATGATTTTACATTCACATATTGATTTTGTTCATTCAAGGTCATTAGTTATCACAATTTATCCTATTTTTATCAATGAAAATTGAAGATTTATCAATGAATTATAAGGAGAGAGTGAAGGGGGGAGTGAGTAAAATGAATAATATAAACAAAAAATAGGGGTAGAGAGGTGACAAGATTCCTAGCAATAAAAGGAGGGAAACATAGCGATAGATAAATGGATCAAAATCAAATATCATAGTACAGGATAGTTATGAAGGGATAGACAAAGAGGAGGGAAGTGGGAGGGAGAGAAATAGGAAGACAAGATGAGGGAGATAGAGTAAGAGAGAGAGAATTATAAAGATATATTAGGTGACATATGGATAATGGATAGATAGATATAAATAGAGTAATAAAAAAGACATAGAGGAATTAGGATATAAATACATGGGAGCAAAAGGTAAGGAGGGGTAAAATAACAACGAGACAATGAGGGAGAAATGAGTGTTTATGCATGTGAGTAAGAAAGATATGAATATAGATGTAGTTAAGTAGACACAGAGAGTTTATGAATAGCAATTTAAGAACATTATCAAAAGTATACAATACTATCGGCTTAACCCTTGCACCATTCAAAGGTGCAAGTGCTAGTGTTATAAGTAAATTTAAAATAATATTTTCGAGGGTTACCGATCTTGTTTGTGATAAAAATTCAATAATATATAATTTTGTAAGAGTAATTAATATAGTTTAATATTAGGGTTACAAATATGTTGGCCATTCTTTTAGTTTCATTGGGTTAAGCATGATTTAATATGAACATGTTAGATTTATAGTTCAATTTGATTTCAAAATGAATTTGGCTAAAGCCTAGAATTTAATTGAATTTAATATTTATATATTCATTTAAAATATGGTTTAATATGGTACTATCATAGTTTTATGGTATATTTGACTTTATACTTTGTTTTACCTTTTTGTTGATCATAATAATCAATTAAGGATAAGAATAGACCTGCTTTTACTTTTAGGAAACACACCCACACACACACACAAGCAAGTTTCAATCACATGCCAATACAAAATAAGTTTATGTTGTTCCCATGAGTATAATATTGCAAATAAAAAATTAAGAATTTGGATAGCAATTATATGCTTTTCTTGTAGAGATATTTTTTGGGTTTCTACCTAAGAGTAAATTATGTATAATACTATCTTATGGTTGGAATCTCTCTCTCTCTCTCTCTCTCTCTCTCTCTCTCTCTCTCTCTCTAACATACACATCTATGTCCTCCTAATTCCTCTCTTTCATTCTCTATAATTTCTTCTCTTGCCATCTAATACTCCTAATTACCATCTCTCTCTCTCTCTCTCTCTCTCTCTCTCTCTCTCTCTCTCTCTCACACACACACACACACACACACACACACACACACACACATCTTACCCCTAATTAACACCTATCTATACATAATGTGTCTCATCCTCTTCATTGTCACTCTCTCCCTCCCTCACACATACATCTACCTCCCTCTAATTACTCTCTTTCACTTTCTCCTCTGGACCTCATCGTGTCATCTCTTCCTCATAGCCCTTTATTTCTAACTCACATCTCTCAACATCTCTCCATTTACCCTCTCTCTTGGTGCAAGAGCATAGTGTGATAGGGAGTTTGGTGGAAATAGGAAGATGGCATACAACATACTAAAATGCAGAATTTTATTATAAAATATAAATGATACCATTTGTCATTATAACCGATGGAATATCAAAGATCATAATCATATAACCAACAGGAATAGGAAGAGTCATTGTGACTGTCCATAAATGCAATTATAGAAAGGCATGAGTGGTTTGAACAAAGGATACCAAGGAATAGCAAAAATGTAGTCTCTTAGTTCTTTTGGGTTGTCGATAGTCATTTTCCCTTGTTGTAGTTTTCTTAGTTTTCAATAAAGTTTTAGTCTTTTTGTTTCTATTATTCCTTGGTGTGATCCTCAATCCATGCCGTCAATTATGGAAACTTCATAGTTATATTGAGTTTTAACATAGCTTCTAATTTAGTTATGTGGAATGGTTTAAAAGATGCTAATTGTATTTGGAAATGTTTCTGATTATGTATTAGTTTTGGATTTGCATTTTAGAGTCTCATTTATGTGGGAATTCATATGTTTTAGAGTCCTTAGGTTGTTGTCATACAGTAACCGAGTGGCTGTAGGAAGAATTTAAGCTTCCTAACATTTTATGATAGAATTAAATTTTTACAGATTTGCAGAAAAAATGCATGTTTTAGCACATTTGCCTATATTCTGTTTTTATGACAGAAAAATAAGAGAAATATATTTGGGCAAAAGAGTTCAATATGAATTTACTTGTGATGTATGAGTCCTTTGATGTAATCTAGTTGAGTGTTTAATCCCTCCTAGAATTTCTAGAGATGCCTTTGCATCATTTTTTGGTATTAGAGCTCAGCAAAAGCTTTGGGAAGCAGTAAAGATGCTTTTTTTTTGGTTTAGTAATGGATTTGGTTGCAGTTGCATATCCACCAGCTACAAAGGAAGAAAGTTTGAAGTTGTGTGTTTGTGGACAGACAGGAGAAGGTCTTTCATAACCATTCTCCAATGGAGATGAAGCTAGGTAGAAGGTGCAATGTGAAAAGAGAGGCATCTTCCAAGATCTGTTGTTGGGTAAGATGAATGGTCAAGGGCCAAGAAGTGGTCCTATAAGTTGTTTGTGTAAGTTAATGAAGCTTTGGTTAAAGGTGGATTTATGACTAATTAAAGCACCCTAGAATTGCAGCCATTTGAATGCTCCACTAACAGGAGTAACTAAAATGATGATTACAAGGCCAGTCCTCTGTCCTTAAATGGTTCATTGATGGAAGAAGAGTAATGAGAGAATCACGAGAGGCAAGGATGACAATGCTGAATATTCTAATCTAATCGATATTGCAGCTAAATGAAACCACATTACCATGAGACATGGAAAATTTTCAAATCTGGGAGTATGGTGTAGGAGCACAGTGCGACAGGGAGTTTGGTGGCAACAGGAAGATGGCATATAGCATACTAAAATTCAAAATTTTATTATAAAATATAAATGATACCATTTTTCATTATAACCGATGGAATATCAAAGATCATAATCATATAACTGACAAGGAATAGGAAGATTCATTGTGACTGTCCAGAAATGCAATTATAAAAAGGCATGATTGGTTTGAACAAAGGATACCAAGGAATAGCAAAAATGTAGTCTCTTAGTTCTTTTGGGCTATTAATAGTCATTTGCCCTCGTTGTAGTTTTCTTAGTTTTCAATAAAGTTTCAGTCTTTTTGTTTCTATTATTCCTTGGTGTGATCATCAATCCATGCCGTCAGTTATGGAAGCTTCATAGTTTTATTGGGTTTTAACATAGTTTCTAATTTAGTTATGTGGAATGGTTTAAAAGATGTCAATCGTATTTGGAAATGTTTATGATTATGTATCAATTTTGGATTTGCATTTTAGAGTCTCATTTATATGGGAATTCATATGTTTTAGAGTCCTTAGGTTTCTGTCATATAGTAACTGATTGGCTACAGGAAGAATTTAAGATTCATATCATTTTATGAAAGAATTAAATTTTTGCAGATTTGCAGAAAAAAAATGCATGTTTTAGCACATTTGCCTATATTCTGTTTTTATGACAACAAAATAAGAGAAATATATTTGGGTAAAAGAGTTCATTATGAATTTATTTGTGATGTATGAGTCCTTTGATGTAATCTAGTTGAGTGTTTAATCCCTCCTAGATTTTCCAGAGATGCCTTTGCATCATCTCTTACATGCCCTTCTATAATTACCTTGATCCTCTATCTAAATCTCATACACAAAAATGCATATCTCCCATCCCCCCCACAACCCTCTCTCAGATAGACACACACACATTTCTCCCTCTAACTATCCTCTTTCTCTCAATCCCATCACTCCTCTCTCGCCACTCTTCCAACCATATGACTTTCCACTCTCACCAACCCTTCTCTCTCTCTCTCTCACACACACACACACACACACACACACGCGCGCGCGTGCGCACACACACACACACATGTCCATTTAAGTTTTATTTTTCTCTTACAAATTAGTCTACATGATAAAATTAAAACCAAAGATGTAATCAACTTATAAATCACTTGATTCGCAATTTTTTTTTTTTTTCAATGAATAAAGAACTTTTGAAATAGATTTACTTGAAATAAATATGGGAAACACTAAATAAAAAGGGTATTAAAGAAAAATAGAAGTATTTGAAAAATAGTGCCATGTTTTAATCCATACAAGCCTAACTAAAGGAAGTGAAAATCGTGAATGCACAGTGAAATGATGGAAACCCCAAAGATAAGAAAATTAAGGAACACCATATACTTTCTCTTTTAATGTCTTCTTTTTGCTTTTCATGATGATGAACCATGTCCTCATAGCCCATTTTAGTTTTCGGAATTCCTACTTCCATAATTTTCAATTATTACTTTGCATATCTAATTATTCAAGTGGAATGATGCTCCTACATTACTTCGATCCAATGTCCTAAACTGACAACTATGGAAAGAAAATTTAACTATGTTTAGTGCTGGTGAATTTTTATCATTTAAATGTTGAAATATTAATTGCAATTGGTTATTTCTCCCTGGAGCCAAATGCCCACCTACCATCCCTGATGACCTGCACAACAGTCATAAACATGAATGCGGTAGGTGAGTTTTTTCAAATTCAAAAATGAGGGGGAAAGTTTTTTTGCAAGTATAACATAAGGAATGTTCTATTCATTCATTTAGAGATAGAGAGAGAGTTCAATAGAGTAGAGAAGTTGTAGAGAAGAAAGAAGCAAAAAGAAGTGATCAGCAGATCAGTCGTTGCAAAGATAGAAGGAATCGTTGTCATGCCTGTAATTGCACATGTTTCTACCTATCATTCTGTAAGTTTATTATTTATTTATTTTTTTGACCTGTTGAAGTAGTGATTGCTCCAAGCATTGTATTATGCAACCATTAGAGCTGTAAGTTTGAACTTTAAAGTTAGAAGTTTTTTCTAGTTTGAAGTTTTAGGGTTATTTTAGGGTTCTCTGATTGAAGCCAAATGCTCCCAAATTTTTGTAATGATTTAGTCCAAGTTGAATAGAAAGCAAGTAGGCATAGTTGAATCCATTTCTGTCCTTTTATTCATTGCAGTTGAAAAGTTTTATTTGGAAGCTTCAAAATCTGGATTTCTGGTTTTAATGGTGAAAGTTGTTCACGTTATAAATCATCACTCAATGAAGTCTTTTTAAAAGATCTTATCTCTACTATCTCTACTGAGTTCACTCGGTATCTTCATCTACTGAGCTCCACTCTCCAGTGGCTACCGAGTTCACTTGATAATCGCATTGCTTACCAAGTTCACTCAGTAATCACACCCTGCAGTGTCTACCGAGTTGTTCATTTATCGAGTTGTTTTCTCTTCATTTATTGAGCTCACTTGGTAAACACTCCTACCACTTGGTTTTTTTGGTTATCGAGAAAATACTGTCACTTGGTAATAGTTGTTGCCAAACAACTTTTAGGGTGCTAAAATTATATTTTAGGGTTGTACGTGATTGAAATCTTAATATTTCTTACATGGTATCAGAGCTTTGAGGCCCCACATCCACAGTGAGTTAGGGCATTTGTTTTCTTGAGATATTTATCATGGCAGGAGATGCAAGAAAGATATGGCAGTAGCCACCACCATTCAATGGACAAAATCATGATACATGGGAAAAGAAAATGAAGACCATTATGGTTGCAAATGATTTATGAGAGTTTGTAGTTAATGGATTCAATGATGTGACTGATTCAACTCAGTATGCTGCTCTCACAAATGCATAGAAGACTCATTTGAAAGAGTCAAGGAGAAAAGATGCCAAGGCATTAAGTCTTATTGAAGCAACAATGATAGAGATTGTATTCCCAAAAATTGTAGCAGCAAATTATGCAAAGGAAGCTTGGGATATCTTTGAGACAAACTTCAAGCGGACTGATAAAGTCTGTATAGTAAAGCTACAGAATATAAGCAGGGAGTTTGAGAACCTTCAGATGAAAGAAAATGAATCAATTGCAGACTTTAGTTCAAGGACCTCCAATGTGATTAACCAATTGAAATCAAATGGAGAAGACTATCAAGAGCAAAGGATAGTGGAAAAGATATTGAAGAGTTTACCTCATAAATATGACAATTTGGTCATGACCATAGAAGAGGCAAAAGACCTCACTATTCTGACAATGGATGAGTTAATGGGTACACTTCAAACCCATGAGCATAGGATCAATAGCTCTATATCTTCTTCTTCCCAAGAGAAAGAATTCAAGGCTTAGTCAAATCCAAGAGGAAGGGGGAGAGGAATAAATGGATGAGGAAGAAAATCCAGAGGCAGAGGCTGAGGTAATGGAGGACAAAGGAATACTACAACAGAAAGCTCAGGAAGAGCAGATGGAGCAAGTAGCTCACAAAATACCTCAAGAGGAGGTAAGAAAAACTACAACTTAAATAGGAGTAATGTAGAATGCTACTACTATCATAAATATGGGCATTATGCAAGTGAATGCTGGAAGAAGCAAAATGATCAATCAGGACAAGCAAATGTTGCTGATGTGAACATAGGAAGTGGAAAGAATGCCACTACCTTCATCATGTGTAATGTTGGTGAAGAAGGAAGCCCTGAGGTTTGGTACCTCGATAGTGGATGTAGCAACCACATGAGTGGTAATGAAACCTTGTTTTCATTCATTAACAAGAGTTTCAAATCTGAGATTAAAATGGGTAACAATGGAACCCTACAAGTTGTGGGCAAAGGATCTATTATGGTCCACACCAAGAAAGGTGAGAAGAAAGAAATAAAAAATGTGTATTTCACCCCTGGTATGAAGCACAATTTGATGAACATTGGTCAGCTCATTCAAAATGGATACAAAGTGCTAATGCAGAATGACAGGTGTGTCATCCATGAAAAGGATGAGGGCAAGAACTTACTTGCAGCAGTTCAAATGACAAAGAATATAATATTTCCACTAAAGATAGAGACATGTTTCTCATCTCAAGTTGGAGCTGCACCTCCCACACAATCAGCTCTAAGGAGTGTGATTGAAGACCCCTCGCGATTATGGCACCTCAGGTATGGTCATCTTGCCTATGCTGGTTTAAATTTATTGTCAAATAAAAGAATGGTAGAAGGTTTGCCACATATAAGAAATTCATGTGACAAGTGTGAGACTTGTATTTTGGGTAAGCAACATAGGCGTCTCTTTAATTTTGAAAATTCTAGAAGAGCTAGATATCCATTAGAGTTAGTGCATACTGACCTAGTTGGTCCTATGCAAGTTACTTCCATTGGGGGGAGTACTTATTTCATGACATTCATTGATGATTTCAGTCGTAAGACATGGGCATATTTCTTAAAGAATAAATCTGAAGCATTTGAAAAATTTGTAGAATTTAAAGCCTAGGCTGAAAGAGAATGTGGACACTATATCAAAGTCTTAAGATCAGATAGAGGAGGGGAGTATACCTCCAATTCTTTTGTAAACTTTTGCAAGAAACATGGTATAAAGAAAGAGCTTACAACCAGCTATACACCACAGCAAAATGGAGTGGCTAAAAGAAAGAATAGGACCATTGTTGAAATGCCAAGGAGCATGGTGAAAGAGAAAGGTCTCCCAAATAAATTTTGGAGAGAGGCTGTGGCAACAACAGTTTACCCAATTAATAAGTGTCCTACAAAGGCTACTCGTGACATAATTCCAATGGAAGCATGGTCACGAGGAAGATGGATAGTTAAACACCTAAGGGTGTTTGGATGTGTTACATATGCACATGTGCTTAAAGAGAAGAGGTAGAAATTGGATGACAAAGGTGTGAAATGTATTTTCACAAGGTACAGCCCAGAATCTAAGACATATAGATTGTATGACCGATTGAATAACAAGATGAATCTTTCAAGAGATGTGGAATTTTTTAAAAATAAGTCTTGGTATGGCTCAACTAATGAGTCACCGAGCACTTCAAGTAAAGTGCCAATTATAAGTGAAGAGGATGCTGATGAACAAAAAGAAGAAGGAGTAGATAGAAGAAAAGGCAAGCAACCTCAGTCATTACTGAGCTCCTCTAAGCATGACCGAGTGTCAGTGCCAAGTAGCAGCAGCGAAGATTATGATCCCACACTCTCCTCCATGTTACCAAGAAAGACCAAGAGTCTTAGGGAGATATACCAAGATGAAAGGTATGAAGATTATGATGAGAGTGTTAATTTTGCATTATTTTCTCATTGTGATCCAATTTATTTTGAAGAAGCTATTAAGGAGCAGAAATGGTGTAAGGCCATGAATGAGGAAATAGATGCTATAGAAAGAAATGAGGCATGGGAGCTAACTGAATTGCCTCCCAAGAAGCATGTGATTGGAGTGAAATGGGTCTACAAAACCAAATGCGATGTTGAAGGCAAGATTGATAGGCATAAGGAAAGGCTGGTAGTCAAGGGCTACAAACAACAGTATGGTAGAGATTATGATGGGACATATGCCCCAATTGCAAGAATGGAAATCGTGCGAGCTGTCATAGCAATTGCAACTTAGCACAAATGGAAGGTATATCAAATGGATGTGAAGTCTGCCTTCCTAAATGGTGTATTGAAGGAAGAAGTGTATGTGGAGCAACCACTTTGTTATGAAGTTGCGGGTGAAGAGAACAAAGTATATAGATTGAAAAGAGATCTTTATGGACTCAAGCAAGCTCCAAGGGCATGGTACAACAGGATTGACTCATATTTGATGAGCAATGGCTTTAGCAAAAGCAATGGTGAGCCTACTCTCTACATCAAGGTAGAAAATGCAAATGTGTTGATTTTTGTCTTGTCTTGTATGTAGATGATTTAATTTTCACTGGTAATGTCAAGGCTCTAATTAGTGAGTTCAAAGAGGCCATGAAAAATGAATTTGAAATGATGGACCTAGGTCTCTTAAAATACTTTGTAGGCATAGAAGTAAAACAAATGCATGATGGCATCTTCATCTTTCAAGAAAATTATGTAGGACAGATCTTGGAGAGATTCAAAATGCAGAATAGTAAGGCAGCCCCAACACCAACAACAATAGGTCTGAAGTTGAGCAAGGAAGACTCTAGCAAGAGAGTGGATCCAATACTATACAAGAGTATGGTTGGAAGTCTAATGTACTTAACTGCAACTTGGCCAGACCTAATGCATGCACTAATTTTGATTTCAAGATTTATGGAAACATCAAAGGAATCCCATTGGCAAGCGGGAAAGAGGATCCTAAGGTATGTGAAAGGTACCAAGAGATTTAAAATTTTGTATACTGCAAATGATGATTTCAAGTTGGTGGGATACACAGATAGTGATTGGGCTGGAAGTATAGATGATAGGAAGAGCATTTCCAGATACATGTTTCATATGGGATCGGGTGCAGTTTCATGGGCATTCAAGAAGCAACCTATTGTTGCTCAATTTATAGCAGAGGTTGAATACATAGTAGCAAATGCAGCAGCATGTCAAGCTATTTGGTTAAGGAGGATCTTAATAGATTTGAATGAAAGGTAAGAGGATGGAACCACAATTTATTGTGACAAAATCTCATCAATTGCATTATCCAAGAATAAATTCTTCCATGGGAGAAACAAACACATAGAGATCACATATCACTTCATCAGAGAGTTGGTGGAGAGTGGAGATATCAAAATAGAATTTTGTAAGTCTGAGCAGCAGCTAGCAAACATATTTACTAAGCCATTAGGCATCGGGACTTTTGTACACCTAAGAGAGTGTCTTGGTGTAGTTGATTTGGATCAACAGTGATCCTTGTTTGTTTGGCTCGGGATAAAGGAGGAGTGTTGAAATATTAATTGCAGTTGGTCGTTTCTCCTTGGAGCCAAATGCCCACCTTCTATCCCTGACGACTTGCACAACAGTCATAAACATGAATGTGGTAGGTGAGTTTTTTCAAATTTAGAAATGAGGGGGAAAAATATTTTGCAAGTATAACATTAGGAATGTTCTATTCATTCGTTTAGAGACAGAGAGAGAGTTCAACAGAGCAGAGAATTTGCAGAGAAGAAAGAAGAAAAAAAAAGAGATCAGCAGATCAGTCGTTGCAGAGATAGAAGGAATCGTTGTTGTGCCTACAGTTGCACATGTTTCTACCTATCATTCTATAGGTTTATTATTTGTTTGTTTTTTGACCTGTTGAAGTAGTGATTACTCCAGGCATTGTAGTATGCAACCATTAGAGCTATAAGTTTGAACTTCAAAGTTTGAATTTTTTTCAATTTGAAGTTTGAGGGTTATTTTAGGGTTCTCTGGTTGAAGCCAAATGCTCACAGATTTTTATAATGATTTAATCCAAGTTGAATAGAAAGCAAGTAGGCATACTTGAATCCATTTCTCTCCTTCTATTCATTGCATTTGAAAAGTTTTATTTGGAAGCTTCAAATTCTAGATTTCTGATTTTAATGGTGAAAGTTGTTCACGTTATGAATCATCACTCGGTGAAGTCTTGTTAAAAGATCTTATCTCTGCTGTCTCTACCGAGTTCACTCGGTATCTTCATCTACCAAGCTCCACTCTCCAGCGGCTACCAAGTTCACTCGGTAATCGCATTGCTTATTGAGTTCACTCGATAATCACACCCTGTAGTGTCTACCGAGTTGTTCATTTACCGAGTTGTTTTCTCTTCATTTACCGAGCTCACTCGGTAAACACACTTGCTACTTGGTTTCTCTGAGCAAATACTGTCACTTGGTAATAGTTGTTGCCGAGCAACTTTTAGGGTGCTAAAATTGTTTTTTAGGGTTGTAAGTGATTGAAATCTTAATATTTCTCACATTAAAGACAAATTGGTTATAATTGCGAAAGATATTCCCAAATATGTCTCCATTTTCTTATTAGAACGACAATCTCGGGAAAATTTCTCCTAGATGGAAGATCCTCAAGCAAGTTCAGATTAAAAAAAAGGAAAAACCTGAGGTACTAAAGTTGAATTGGATCATTTAACCGCATAGTTATACTATAGAATATCCATAGTGATGTTGAATTGACCTGAAGGAGTTACATGTTATGTGCTAGAAATAGCTTCATAATGCTATGTTGCAGCACAAGAAAAAGACATCCACGAGGCTATTCCCATGACAAAACATGGTAGCAACATGATTTTTGTTTTATGCATGATAGAAAAATGAAACGAAATTATTTTGATAAAAACAAAAACCTGAATGCGTTTTGAATTAGCCGTCTTTACTACAAAAACTGTAAAATGAAGATCCCTGTTACCAACAAAATTAATTCACAGACAGGAAAATTTTAGAAATGTTGCAAATACAAATGGTTAAAACTAAATGTAGTTGCGAATCTTAAATAAATTGGAGTAGGGACACATAAGGGGCAGTTATGGGATGCATAACTATAACTTTAAAAATGAGAAATAAAAATTCATTAACTAAATATTCATTAACTATGCGAGATTTGGAACGAGATTTGGAACCTGGTTCAGATGGTTGTCAACTCGTTTCTACCCTAATCTCCTTTTCACCAATCCTCCTCTCTAGTCACCTTAAATTTTTGTTATAATAGAAAGAATAATATAATATTTTGAATGAATAGGGGGTGTTACAAGATACATAACAGAAAAGAAAAGTTGTTTCAAATTGACGTCAAAACGGTTTGTTATGGATTTTTTATTTAAAATAATATTAAACAATAAAATAATTTGAAAGAATGTTAAATTATACAGATATTATATTCTTGCACATCTTTCTTATGAGACTGAAGGAGCCTCTTGATTAATAAATAGAAGTTTTCAAATGATAATATAAATAGAACATTAGATTGTTGTTTTTATTTTATTAAGAGTAAAATTTTATAGAATGTCATTCATTTTTAAATGAAGACGATATTCTGTTTGTAATCTTATAGAATGATAAATTCCTTAGTCCGTCTTTTCTAAAAGAAAATCATTGAAAAGACAACATTGAGAGGGACTATATTTATTAAATCTATATGGGGTTTATCCTCTCTTATTATCTATTTAGGAGTCACCTCGCCTGGTACTATTTTTCTCAGCAAACGACAGTCATCATTAAAATTAAGATCCAGTTTTGGTGCGAGTGCATCCAAATTGTTCTGCATTTGCAGCTCTCCACCATACCTGCACAAATACATACTATTCTGTCCACCTCCAATTATAGTTTAGGGGCCTTTTGTATCCTGCCCCAATTCTTCTAAGCATGTTTATTCCTCTCTTCTCGTGGGGAACGGAACCAGCAGTCGGTCATATGCGGTCATGATAGATTGGTAAAACCTAAGCCTTTTGCAGTTATTCTTTATCCAACTCTACTAATAAATCTCCATACAATCTTTACATATCAATGAGTTCATTCATGTGAGAAGAGCTGTGGGTAAGGATCCCCTTAAATTACTTTTGGACAAGTTATTTTCTGAAAATCTAATAGAGGAAAGGCTGCTATTTTTTTATTGAATTTGACTACATAATCTTTTTTGATGTTTTGATTTAGATATAAGTGAATATAATCTTTATAATATACATATTATAGCTTAATTCTAATTTTTAATAATTTATTGTCAAATTTAATTTTTATTTTATGTTTTAGTTATTATCTTATCATCTTAATTTATGTTATTAGAAAATCAAATTTTAATGAAAAGCTAATAAGATCTAAGAAAGGGCATTTCTGGGTCAGCACTCTTTGTCAAGTGTCACTTTCACAATATAAGTAAGAATTAAATTTCATAGCCAGATTATAGTCGAGTTGTTAAACCAAACATAAATACCAAAAACTTTTATCTATCTATAAATATTAGAATGGAAGACAACAAAAAAAAAGAAATACTAATGAAAGAAAACCAAGAAGCATATCTACATTTCTATTGTACAGATCTACTAGATATTGTCATTAAAAAATAGTTATGATGTTCAGATTAGGTATTTGTTAATTAAGTGCATTTATTATTAAAAAAATTCACAAGTTTTTTTAGAAATTTTGTTAATTTATTTTTTAATATTTTGCAATCTATTATGAAAAATGTGAGAATGATAGAATACAAAATATAATATTTTTGGTAAAAAGATATAGTGGAAGAACTAGTTTTTGTTTTTTAAAGATTTTGAAAGAAAATATTTTTAATTGTTTAAGAGAATAGGACTCTTATTAAGATATTTTATTACAAATAAAGATATTTTTGATGATTTCTGAATTTAAATACTATTTTATTTAATTTATTATTCAAATCATTAGACTAATAGATCATAGAATGCAACAATATTTAAAAATTTGTTTATAAAAATATAATTCTAATACATTCTTTATTTATCAAAAATATCAGTTGTCCAAATGAGATAAAGATTTCGTAGATTAGGAATGAATTAGAAACTTTCTTGAACAAAATAGAGGAACTCTTCTTATCTTCCAGTCACGTGGATGCTTGTTTACAGTAAGTAATCAATTAATGTGTTAATCATAATCTTACCAGATTTTTAAAGTTAGGTTAAAAAAAATTGACTGTTGAAAATAATGATTGTTGAATTATTTCTATCTTGAGATTCATATTAAACAATGTTATATTCTTTTCTAAGAAAATTGTTCGATGATTCAAATAACCCAGCAGAATTTGAAGTGCAGATTTTGCTTGAGAAAATTTGACATGAAGTACCAATTGCTTTTACTATTGTAAAGAGTGAATATATGCTCTTCTTTCGAAATGGAGCAGAGATTGGGTTGAGACGGGGGATATTCTAAATTGGGGACAGCAATTTCTGTCCATAGTGTTGTTCTACTTCACAAAGAATGTGTCGTCCTGTGCAAGAGTCAAGAGTATATTATCTCTGAGCCACACTGGTACCATTCTTGCCAATTGCTTCACTTCTTCCACTCGACTTCTTGTACAATATTTCTAGGGCTCTTTGCTGCCATGCTCTTCTTCTCCAATTGCAGAGCCTATGAGGAGAGAAACTACCTCGAGGAGATTCACAACAAACTACAGAATACAACAATGACGTACTAAACTTGTCGAGGACAATTTACTATATGTATCTCACTAATTTTTGTCACTACGTTCACAATGAACATCAAAAACAACTTTCGTACAATATTGTACACATTTTGAAGTCGATGTCTATGGATGGCCAATTTCGTTGTTGTTATTTTTAGCAGTCATGCTATAATGCAACTGCTTTAGTCTGATCATGATGTTCAACATTGCTACTACAATGTTTACAGATCGTCAATTTTGTTGTTTCTATTTTAAGTACTTAATGTATGTGCTTTAGTTTGATAATGATCTTTAACATTACTGCTATTATGTCTATGGACCTTTAACTATGTTGTTGCTAATCTAAGTTTAACTCTGTTATTTATATAATACTCAAACCCTTCTAGTAGCCACCTCTCGTCAAACCTCCCCAAGGGAGGGACTACTGTTGCATGTAGCCCTTGTTGTTGGTGATGTAGGCTTCCAGTTGTCGGTTTAATCTTCCCTGCCCTTACCTACTCCAACTACTTCATTTATTGCTTCTTCTCATCGAGAGTTCTAGATCTCTCATTTGAACTATGCTTCTAGATTGTTAGGTTTAGGTTTAGGGTTTTTTCAAAGAGTCAGCTGTAATATTTTTCCAGAAGTTTGTAGATGTTTCATCTTCTCGGCTAATAGTAGATTTCTCTAGAATATTGTATGCTTTCTTATAAAAGGTTGTATGTACTCATTTGATATCATGGTGGAATGAAATATAACATAGTTTATTGTGCGGCAGCACATCGTATTTTTCTATGCATTTATTTTTTGTCCTCTGTCTATCCATCAGATTGGTATCAGAGCTCTATAAAATCTGGGCATTGTTTTTATGGGCAGATATCATTGTGGGTGAAGGAAAAATGAGAGCGAAAAGATCTAAGGAGGAGATCATAGTTTCTATGTGAGGAAGGAAGAGAAAGGGTTTGTAGTGGTTACAAGTCAGAAAGTCTTACTGTTAAATCATGGCAGGAACTAGTGGAAGTATTTTACAGCCACAAATTCCTACTTTTAATGGCAAAAAATATGATTATTGGAGCATCAAAATGAAAACACTTTTTTGTTCTCAAGATGTTTGGGATTTAGTTGAAAGTGGGTTCCCTGAACCAGCATACTAGCAGGCATATCAAGCTCTTTCACAAGCTGAAAAAAATTTATTAAAGGAAAATAGGAAAAAGGATGCTAAGGCACTATTCTTTATTCAGCAGGCAGTGGAGGAAGCAATATTTCCAAAGGTAGTTGCTGCCACAAGCTCAAAGCAAGCATGGGACAACTTGCAATCAACATACCAGGGAACAGGAAAGGTAAAAACTTCAAAGTTACAAAATCTTAGAAGAGATTTTGAAAATTTGCAAATGAAAGATTCAGATTCAATAGATTCATTTTTCACTCAAACAATGGGGATAGTAAATCAAATTAGATCATATGGAGAAACCCTTGGGGATCAACAAGTTGTAGAGAAAATACTTAGAAGTCTACCAAATAAGTTTGATTCAAGAGTTGCAGCCATTGAAGAATCTAAGGATCTCTCCTTGCTATCAATAGATGAGTTAATGTTTTCTCTCTTATCACATGAATAAAGGTTGAATCGTTTGGGAACTTCATCATTGGAGAATGCTTTCAAGACTCAACTTTCATTTGGAAGAACAAGAGGAAGATCAGATCACAGTAGAGGTAGAGGACGTTTTACACCAAGAGGAGAAAGAGAAAATCAACTGTTTGAGAGTAGAAGGCCAGCATCAAGCTCATAAACCAATTTCACATCAAAAAGAGGAAGGGGGAGCAACCATCATCAAGGAGAAAGGTATGACAAATCTAACATCCAATGTCATTATTGTAATAAATTTGGACATTTTGCATCTGAGTGTAGAAAAAGATAATATGACATGAATAGGCAAAAGGAACATTTTACAAATGATCTGATGGATAGACAGAGGACAAAAAATAAATGCACAGAAAAATATGATGTGCTACCGCACAATAAACTATGTTATATTTCATTCCACCATGATATCAAATGAGTACATACAACCTTTTATAAGAAAGCATACAATATTCTAGAGAAATCTACTATTAGCTGAGAAGATGAAACATCTACAAATTTCTGAAAAAATATTACAGTCGACCCTTTGAAAAAACCCTAAACCTAAACCTAAAAATCTAGAAGCATAGTTCAAATGAGAGATCTAGAACTCTCAATGAGAAGAAGCAATAAATGAAGTAGTTGGAGTAGGTAAGGGCAGGGAAGATTAAACTGATAGCTAGAAGCCTACATCACCAACACTCCCCCTTAATCTTCACTGCCATGTATATCTGTAATACCAATACTTTCTTGAAGATGTTCAAAGACATTCTTTACAAGAGGTTTTGTGAAAATGTTTGCCAGTTGTTCTTTGGACCTGCAAAACTTAAGACATATGTCACCATTGTTCACTAATTCACGAATATAATGATATCTTATATCTATATGTTTAATACGTTGATGAAAGACATGATTTTTTGATAAAGCAATTGCAGAATTATTATCACAATATATTCTTGTAGGTTCTTCTTGTGGATGCTTCAAGTCTTAAAGTACTCTTCTCATCTATATTGCTTGACAGGCTGCTGATGTTGCTGCAACATATTCTGCTTCAGCTGATGATAATGTCACAATTGGTTGCTTCTTTGATGCCCAAGAAATAGCTCCTAACCCTAGGTGAAAGATATGTCCTGAAGTGCTTCTTTTATCATCCAAGCTACCTGCTCAGTCAGTGTCTGTATAGCCAATCAGCCTTTAATGATCTGAATGTGCATACAAGATCCCAAAGTTCTTTGTTCCAACTATATACCTTAAAATCCTCTTTCCAGCTTTCCAATGAGTTTCTTTTGGTTTATCCATGAATCCTTTAAATGAGACTAACTCCATGCATTATATCTGGTCTTGTAGCTATCAAATATAAAAGGCTGCCAGCTAATCTTTTGAATAAATTTGAGTCTACATTAGGACTTTCATCATTCTTGCTAAGTTTTATACCCAATGTAACTGGTGTAGGGGTTGAATTCACATTTGTCATTTTAAATCTTTTCAACAAATCAGTATCATACTTACTTTGACAAATGAAAATGCCTTGATCATTTTGATTTACTTGTATCCCAAGAAAATATCTCATTAGTCCCAAATTAGTCATATCAAATTCATTTTTCATGGCTGCCTTGAAATTGTTAATTGACATATTACCTGTGAATATCAAATCATCTACATATAAGAAAACTATTAATATTTCTCCTTCATTGTTCACTTTGACATACAAAGTTGGTTCATAGCCACACTTACTAAAAGCATTATTCACAAAATAAGAGTCTATTCTGCTATACCAAGCTCTGGGAGCTTGCTTCAAGCCATATAGTGCCTTCTTCAACTTGTATACCTTATGTTCTTCTCCCAAAATTTCATATATCCTGGTGGTTGTTTTATATACACTTCTTCTTCTAAAATGCCATTCAAGAATGCTGATTTCATGTCCATTTGATAAACCTTCCAATGATTTTGAGCTGCAATGGATAAAATCATTCTAATAGTGTCTAATCTTGCCACAGGTGCAAATGTCTCATTGTAGTCTATTCCTGGTTGTTGTGTGAAGCCTTTGGCTACTAGCCTTGCCTTGTTTTTCTCTACTTTTCCATCAGCATTATATTTTGTTTTATATACCCACTTAACTCCAATCACATCCTTGCCTTTATGAAGATCTACTAAGTCCCAAGTATCATTCTTTTCTATTGACTAAATTTCTTCATCCATGGCTGAAATCCATTTGTCATCTTTAATAGCTTCTTCAAAATAAATTGGATCAGCATGTGCTAAGAGTGCAAAATTAATGCTTAAGTCATCATTTTCAGCCTCTTGTAATTCATCATATATATCTCTAAGACTTCGTGTCTTCCTTGAAGCATTTATAGTTTTTGATCTTAATGAAGCAAGTGTTGGATTAGATGATTCACTGCTATTGGTGCTTGCTGGAGTAGTAGTGTTTTGAGTGGTAGGTGCCCTTGTAGGTGTTTTAGGAACACTTTTTTGTGTTGTAGAATGCACATCTTGAGTTTCATTTTCTTGTGGAACACTAGCTGCAACTGTAGTTGACTTATCCAAGCTACCATCCCATGCTTCTTCTTCTACAAACTCAACATCACGACTTATTATTAACTTCTTTGTGATGGGATTGTATAGCCTATATGCCTTGGATTGTTCACTATATCCCACAAATATGCACTTCTCTCCTCTATCATCTAATTTTTGTTTCACTTCTTGAGGTACCAATGCGTATGCCACACAACCAAACACTCTCAAATGTGCTATATTGTGCTTCCTTATGCTCCAAGCTTCTTCAGGTGTTTTATTTATTACTACTTTTATTGGACATCTATTTAGTATGTATGCTGAACATGCAACTGCTTCAGCTCAATACTTATTTGGCAAGTGTTTTTCCTTTAACATACTCCTTGTCATCTCCATAATTGTTCTATTTTTTCTTTCTACTACTCCATTTTGTTGTGGAGTGTACCTTTCTATAAATTGTTTCCATATGCCATTTTCTTTGCAAAAATTCAGAAAATCATTTGATATGTATTCTCCACCTTGATCAGCTCTTAATGTTTTAATAGAGTATCCACTTTATTTCTCAATTTTTGCCTTGAATTCTTTAAAGACTGCAAATACATTTGATTTATACTTCACAAAATAAATCCAAACTTTTCTGCTGAAATCATCAATAAATGTCAAGAAATAAAGTTTTCCACTTAAGGATGGTGTTTGCATTGGCCCACAAAGATCTGAATGGACTATCTCAAGAGGATGTTTTGCTATATAAGACTTTCCAACTGAAGTTTTTTCTCTATGTTGCTTTGCCAAAATACAACTCTCACATGTTGTCTTAAGTGGCTCTATTAATGGCAACTTGCTTCTTCTCATCGAGAGTTCTAGATCTCTCATTTGAACTATGCTTCTAGATTGTTAGGTTTAGGTTTAGGGATTTTTCAAAGAGTTGGCTGTAATATTTTTCTAGAAGTTTGTAGATGTTTCATCTTCTCGGCTAATAGTAGATTTCTCTAGAATATTGTATGCTTTCTTATAAAAGGTTGTATGTACTCATTTGATATCATGGTGGAATGAAATATAACATAGTTTATTGTGCGGCAGAACATCGTATTTTCCTGTGCGTTTATTTTTTGTCCTCTGTCTATCCATCACTTGTTTTTTAAAAACACTTCTTACCCTTCTCCTTGATAAATATGACTTAAATTCTCTACTTAAATTAACTTCGATTTTAGATTTGTTAGAGGGAAAAAATTCTTCCTCCTTAGTCTAAGTACTCACCCTCTGACTAGGAACTAAGTTTATTAACACTAGCATTCTCCCTTCTAGAAAGAAGGACTAAAATTTGAAGGAGTAGGGAATGCATTAAAATGGTCATTAATTAAATCAAACAAAATCTCATCTAAAATAATATATATATTTAGATTATCTTATGATCATCGTTACTTCTAGTAAGAGATAATAATAGGTAACAGGGGAAGGAAGTCCTACTAAGATTTATAAAATGTTTATTTATACAAAGTGTTGGCTAAACATTCCTGTTAGTTGACTATCAAGGGTAAGTATTCTATAATGACTATCAAAGCTTGTTTGTAGATGATCTTGATAATTTTGGCAATATAAATTATCTCATATTTGTGTTCAATTTTCTTTTACTCCCTGTTAGATTTAGGAATTTTCTATCTGCAATCTCAAAGTAGTACTAGTCTCATAAAAACTTCATACCCTCACAAGAAAAACTTGTCACCTCAACAATAATTTTATCATCAAAAATAACCTAATGTCCAAGTAAAGTTATAGTACCATCCTTCCAATGCTCAACAAAACACATAGTCGCTTTATTGTTGGAATAATGTAAACTATAAGGGTATGGGACAAAACCTCCCATTTTAATAATGCACTATAATATTGAATTCCTCTCATAATTAAGGACCTATGTTATACATCGAGCACCATCCATCTCCAATCCAATTAGAGTATTGAAATTCCTATGCTATAGAGTTTCCAAATCACAAAGAAAATGTGGATACAAAAAGGGTGAAAAATCAAAATATGGACCCAAAATAACTTGTGGGTGATTCTCACATCGCAGTGCCTTCAAATAACCAAAATTCAAACAAATAATTTATACCACATACTTCTAAGAAATCTCCCACAATGCATTATATAGATAGAGTCATCATTAACCCAATAACTTATGACCTTTTTGTTACAATAAAAGCTAGCAACCATATTTGTCTCTCATTATTCAATATTCAATTGACATAATCATGTCCTTAGACACATTATTCCAACTTTCTATGGCCTATGAAAGTAAATATTTTCCTTAAGAGTTTGTATTATGTTCATTGAGTCTTCTTCTAATCATATGTTTTTAAATTTGTGTTATCAGGTCAAATTAAGACCCTAGATAGAAAGTCTGGCTACCCAAGGGAAGTACCATTGCTGAAATAATCTTACCATATTCATCCTTAATCACTCAAGCACACCCCATAGACCTTGGATTATCCTTTGTCTCTTCATCAAAATTGGTTTTGACTGAATTAGAGGGTGAGTAAGTCGAAACATAATAATTCTCTGTACTATTTTTATCTTATTAAAAAGAGTAATAATATTCTATAGAACTTGCTAGGCCTCAACAACTTTCTTCAAAATAATTAGCCCAAATTAACTCACTTACCATCCACCTAATGTAATGCCCACCCTAGTTTACTTTTCATATTAGATTGTTAGATTCTCTTAGGCTAGTTTTATGATTCTATTTTATGATTAGTAGTACTTGGTTACCAAATTTGATTAGATGTTATTTCATACTCAGTTGATTTATGTGATGAGTTATTTTGTTATTTCATTTGTTCATGATTATTTTGATAATGACATATGTATGTTCATATATAGATTTTAGTTATCTCATGATGATTAGTTAGATTAATGCTTTATATGCAACTCTATGGTTACTTACCCAATACTTGCATTTGTATGGTACAACTTGTATGTTTTACTTTATGATTGACATTTTTGATGTGGTTGAAGGAGGGAGTCAAAGTCACCTGCTAGTCAGGATCTACATGATGCACCACTCTCCACGATTAGCTATTTACTTTAGATTAGATGACTATGTACATGCATGGATTTTATGCAGATTGTAGTATCAGGTATCATCTTCACTAAATTGTCAGGATAAGTGTACCCTATCATAGTATCTTAATGATAAAACTAGGGAGATAATTATTGAGTCCAAACCCTAACTTAAGCCAATTTTTTAGAAAGTAGGACAGGTATTTGAGTTTTTTGCTCTTTTGAATTTGTCAAGTCATGTGAATTTTATATTTTGACCCTAGAGTTTCATTATGTTCTTTGTCTTGCAGTTGAGCTTTCGTATTTGGTTCTGTGGCTATGTTGTATTTTTTGTTATAATTAAATTAAATTAAAATATAATTTAATGATTTAATTTAATAGAAAATTTATAAAGAAAACTCAATATTTAATGATATTTAATTAATTGAGAAATTAACTAAATAAAATAATTAAATTTAAATTATTTAATTAAAGTTCTAATTTTGGCATAATTATATTTATTTTATTTAATAATGATTTATTTAAGAGTTTCATTTTTATAGTAAACACTAAAAATAATTATTAGTTAAATTAATAAATATTTAATTAAAGAAGTCTTACAATTTTATACGAGGGAGAAAGGAATTGATTTAATAAAGATTATTTTAATTAATTACAAAAAAATTGTCCATGAAATTTAAATATAATAAAATAATAAAGGAAAAGGGTTTCTCATGATTACAAAATTGAAGCCCTAATTTGGGGAAAGATCTTTATTAGGAAATAAAAGCTCATTTCTCTAGACATATGTTTGGAGTATCCAATTTTTGAGAAGATGGTTTCTAAAAGAAAGAAGGATTCACTTGCAATATCTATGTGTTCATTATTTAAGCATTAGATCTAGGTATGATCTTGTTGGTTTTGCGTAGTAGGTTTTGTTCTTTGATTTCTCTATCTTCTCCATGTCTAACTGAGATTGTTTTCAAAATTTCAATTTGACTTAAAACCCTTATTTGTGAATATATTGTTCTTTATTTTTGAAGACGTTTGTGAATGAATTTCATCTTTTTGAAACCCTTGTTTTGAAATGTATTATTCTTGAACATCTATGAAAAAACTTCATATCTAAAACCCTTGGTTGATTGATTTGTTAATTTTTAATTTTGATCAATTTAGAAAATTGTGTTTCGAGGTGCATTTGGAAAGAAATCAAGATTTTTTTATACAGATTCAATTGATTGCCCATATTTCTTCTATTAGATTTAATTTTTGATATATATATATATATATATATATATATATATCACAAATTAAATCTGATAGAAGAAATATATATATATATATATATATATATATATATATATATATATATATATATATATATATATATATATATATATATATATATATATATATATATATATATATATATATATATATATATATATATATATATATATATATATATATATATATATATCATAGTAATTGGTAATTACTATGACAATTATATAATTATATATAATATAATTGATAAAAAAATTAATATGTATTAAAATGGGGAAAGGGGCTTGAATTTAGCTTTGCTTTTAAATAAACAAAAATATAAAAATTAATGGATGGATGGAGGCAAGCTACCACCCCCAACCTCCCCTCCTCTCCTAATAGCCAATGGTAACATTGATAGCTACCTATGTAGTAGTACTGCTTCGGTAGTAGCCAGTACTACTGATGCAGTACTTAGTTGCTACAATAATAGACTATTTTGGCAGCCCAAGGGCAAGTAGGTAGGCCTTTAAAAATGCTTCTCCTTTTTATATTTTTTGTTTAATATTTTTTAATATCATTTTAAATGTATTAAAAAAATTTATAATTTAAATCAATTTTGGAAAAATGGCAAAAAAAGTGAA
Source organism: Cupressus sempervirens (assembly GCA_028749045.1). Lineage (NCBI taxonomy): Eukaryota > Viridiplantae > Streptophyta > Pinopsida > Cupressales > Cupressaceae > Cupressus > Cupressus sempervirens. The sequence goes on along the minus strand of CM053793.1, from coordinate 271,383,701 downwards.
AAATAGAGCGAAAAGTAGCAAACAAAAAAAAAAGAACAATTTTTCAAAGGAAAACTATTCATTCTATCAAAGAATGGTAAAATCAAGACATTTAGGGCCTACAAACTCACACTTGGAGTCATGTTTAGCCAACAGTGGCAAATAGACTAGATCTAGAAGCAAGCAAGTACTGGCAGCCTCGACAGTTAATTGTCAAGAATTTTCATCTGTAGTAGTAAACACTTGGAACCCCTTTACCTATTTAGACTATGCAAAGGAAGCAGAGGAAAATTTAGATCAGGATCTTGATGCTCAATGGGAATCCACTATTATTAACAAACTTCATCTCCCAAATATTGGTCCTACTTTGATTCATTCCACTAGTAGTTTAGATAGACAAATTTATCTTTCTAACCTAACCAAATATGTTAAATTAAATCTTAACCCTTTCTTCATAAACCAAATGAATTTATCCATTAACTCCCCCATAGATTCATTAAACCCTACTCTAGATCCCCATCCTCTAAACCAATAAATCCCTATGTCCCTCCCCACTAAAGATTGTAGGGTCATCTACCAACAAATTCCATCCTTTTGCCACTTCGTCACTTTCCTTCAAATTAGGGTGAGAAGGTCATTATCATCAATAACCAAGATAGCAAAGATTGCTGACAGGAGTGCTAGGAAGTTAGATTATTTGCCTTTTGGAATGGTCCCAAAGCTAAGTTGCATAACTTAATTAGTTGGCTAGAGGATTTCTACGCATATCAGGTGGGTATATCTCACTATTCTAACAAACTTATTTTTATTCACTACTGTGAGGAGGCTATGAGAAAAGAATTTCTAGATAACTCTCTATGTTTTTTTAAGGGTCATGCAGTAAAATTCTTTAATTGGATTCCTAACTGTAATGAAGACAAATTAGAATTTTTAATACTGAATTTTTTTTCTATAAACCCCATCTCCCCAAAGCTAAATCAAGTAGGTATCATCAAAAATATTGGAAGATCAGTTGGAGAACTGATGGGTTTAGATGCATCTTTTTGAGTGCTGCAACAACACAAAATTCTTAATCAACTATAGAGTAAACAATAGGACTCTCAAACCTATCAAACTTATGACCAATAGATCTCTGTGTAATCTAAAGTTTCAGAGATATTAAGGTAAAGTCACAAAAGTTATTAGTCTTGATGATGAACAACACACCTCTTTCAAAATTCAACAATCTACCTCAGATCTCAATGACTCATTCCCTGTGATTAGCATAGGGTATGGGAGACTAATGCGGGAGGAATGGGTAGATGGGAAAGACAAACCATCTAATATTAGAGAATCACTAGAAAAGGAAAATGAAGTTTTAAGAGAGAAAACTAACTATCAAATGTTCCAAACCAATGGAAATCAAAAGGAAGGAGGCACGAGGATCCAAAAAAATAGCAAAGAAAATCTCTAAGTTAACACAAATATGAGCAAAGTCAAGACACGCTCATCAAGTAGAATGGATGAAATAGAGCCTACTAGGTGTTTGGACAATCCCTCCAAATTAGACAACCAACCTATCATATAGAGTGATGTTGTTGTTAATAGAAATCATAGAAAGGAAGAAAAGAAAACAAAGAAAAGAAAAGGATCTCTGAAATCCATAAATTGACAGGAGAATTTCAAATCAAAAGATATATTGGTGGGCGTTAAGAACTCAGAATACTTACTCAGAGATAGTGATGAAAAGGGATTTCTACCCTTGCTTGGAAAATATATAGCATACAATAAAACTAAGCATACTGATGACATTCTGAAGGTTCAAGAGAAGCAAACCAAGAAATTGACTCTGGAGGTCCCCCACCATGAAAAAAATTCTTCGAAGTGTCTGACCAAATTTTGGCAAGCTCCAACCCTAAAGAGTGAGTCTCCTGTAGACCATCATAAGACAAATATTTCAAAAAAATATAAGCCAACAGACATCCCAGTGCTAGAGTTTGAGAACTTTTTGAATAAAGATCTGGAGGAGACAAAAAATATTGAAGTAGCTACCCTAAAAGAGGAAGACAGGGAGAATTTGGAAAGGCTTTCAAAGGAATTGATTAGGGTATTCGATATGGAAAATTCAAACAAGTGTGGTAACTCAGAAAAAAAGATCTACTACAGTAGGTTTTAGCATTGGGAGGAGACAATTATAATTTTGAAGATCTAAGAAGGGACCTTCTGACTTTTGAAGTCCAAAATCAGATACATAAGGACTCTAATGATGAGGCAATCAAAATGAGGTGGGAGGATGAGGGCAGACTGCCTTTGGATAACTAGAGTTTAACAGAACAAATTCTACAAGAATTGGTCAATGAAGAAAAGGAGATTCTAGAAATACTCAATCAGAGACAGTTAAGGGTGCACATGAGAATCTGGATCAGCTAGGCATAATGATGAACTAGGAAGGGGTCATATCCCCCAATTGTGGTAAAAAAAGCTCAAAAGAGGAAGAAAATCTCTTAGAGAAGTGGATGGTTAGGCACACGAACAGCAAAAGATCAGTGAGGTTTTAACATAGGGATGGGAAAGATCCTTCCCAAAGAGACATGAAGATAACCACATGGGATGCTAGGGGCTTAAAAAACCCTGGAAAAAATATTATTAAAACAAAATGTTAACTTATTTGAATTTGAAATAATTTTATTTTAAGAAACAAAATTAAACAAGATAGAAGGTATTAAACTAGACAAGAAGTTGGGTAATTGGAAAACTGCCATGCAAGAATTTGTGGGTGCCTTTAGGGGCTTAAGGTTTATTTGGAACGAAAGGAAAGTTACCTTAGAGGTATTAAGTATGAATAAAAATTTGATTGCTGGTTCATTTATGAATCAGAAATCCAACATCAAATTTATTCTAATTAATATTTATGGTCCTACTAACAATAATGAGAAAAGAATAGTATGGAAAGAAACTAGTTTTTTCCTAAATAGTCATTAGAATAATCTAATTTTTTTAGGAGGAGACTTCAACACCATCCTAAAACCAAATGAAAAAATAGGGGGCTTACAACAGATTCCCTAATCCTCAAAAGATTTCAAAAGATGGTGTGACTTCCACAACCTGATTGACATCCCATTTAAGAATGGGAATTATACTTGGAACAACAGGCAAAAGGACTTCACCTACATTGTAGAAGAATTAGATAGATTTTTTACTAGAGGAGACATAGATGTTAATAACTTAAATATTTAATCTACGATTTTTCCTATTGCTGGCTTAGATCATTTCCTAGTTAGATTTGAATTTTCTAAACCTCATAAATTGGCTAGGAGTTCTTTTAAATGCAAAAAATGTGGTTTTTAGATCCTGGCTTCTTAGATAATATTAAGACATGGTTTTCACAAGGTAATTTTGAAGGCTCTACGATGTTTATCTTCATTTCTAAGATGAAGATGCTCAAAGAGAACATTCTCAAATGGAATAAAGAACACTTTAACAACATCTTTAAGGAAAAATTGGATATTGAAGATAGGTTAGAGAAATTAAATAAAAAAATTATTAAGGTATGAATAATGAAAGTTATCTTTTAGAAAGAAAATTACTCGCAAAAAAAGAGGATATTTTGTCAGAGAAGAAATATTCTGGAGACAAAAGTCACGAGAAAGGTGGTTGGATGAGGGAGATCAAAACACTAAATTCTTACATAATTCTACCTTCTATAACAGAGCCAAAAGTAAAATTACAACTATTACAAACAACAAGGGTATAGCCATAAATAATTTGAATGGAATCTCAGAGATTTTTGTGGATTATTTTTCGAATATACTAAGCAATTTTGAAAGGTCAAATAGAGTAGCACAATCCGACCTATTAAAAGTAATCCATAAACTGGTTTCAGCAGAGGAAAAAAAAATATTAAACAATCCTATAATGTTAGAAGAAGTTAGAATAGTCATTTTCAATATGAACCCTGATAAATAAATAGACCCAAATGGATTTTAGGCCTTTTTAATTAGAGATGTTGGGATATCATTGGGACAGACTTTTGGAAGGCAATCAAAGCCTCTAGAAAGGGTGTATCTCTACTATCTGAAATTCACTATACCTTCCTTACTCTGATTCCTAAAAAGTTAGAACTCGAGTGTCTGAGAGATTTTAGACCCATTGCATTGTGTAATATGATTTATAAAATCTTCTCAAAGATTTTAGCCAATAGGTTAGAAATAATTCTTCCAAAGATTATCTCTGAGGAACAAACAAGTTTCGTTCTGAGTAGATCAATCCTGGATGGTATCCTTATCATCCAAGAAATAATTCACTCAACCCAAAAAAACAAAGAGGCCAATATGTTCATGAAGCTTGACATCCAAAAAGCTTATGATATGGTGGGTTGGTTGTTCCTTTGCAAAACATTAGAAGCTTTCAGCTCCTCCCACTAGTGGATTAATCTTATCTTCAAATGTGTATCAACTACCAAAATTTTGGTACTCATTAATGGGTCCCCTAAAGGTTTCTTTGAAAATTTGAGAGGCATAAGACAAGCAGATCCTTTATCTCTATTTCTTTATATAATTATGGCAAAATCCTTTGGGAGAACACTTATTGAGGCTCATAATAAAAAGGTAATCAAAGGGATCACTGCCACTAGCAATATTCCCAACATAATTCACCAACAATATGCTGATGATACAATTCTGCCAGGTGAAACCTTGATGAGAGAGGAAAACTATCTAAAATTCATCATATAGAGACATATGTTAGCCTCTGAGAAGAAAGTGAATGAATCCAAATTAGAGATATATTTCATTAATACGGATCCTAAGATAGAAGACTAGATTTGTCATACTATGGGATACAACAAAGATTCTTTCCCTTGCAAGTATCTTGGTATTGAAGTTGAGAAGGGAACAAGATCAAGACAGGTTTGGAATAATAAAATGGAGAAGTCAGATGCTAGGATCAGTAACTGGAAAGATAAATGGCTTACAAAAGCTTGGAATAGTATAAAGATCAGCTCTTATTCGATGTCTTGCCTTCCACTGCCTAAGTACCTCCATCATAAGTTGGAGTCTAAACTTAAAATCTTCCTTTGGAATGATTGTGAGGAATCTAAAAAATTGGCCCTTGTCAAATGGGAAAATATTTGTAAACCTAATCTATGTGGAGGGTTAGGCATTAAGAATCTTCAATAGCAAAACAAAGCATTAGGGGTTAAATTAATATGGCGTCTTTATACAGAAAAAAAACAAAAATGGGCTAAGATAATGCTTAATGAGTATTTGGATGCAGAAGATCCAAATTCACTTTTTAGAATGAAGACCCTTCCTAAAGGATCAGAAAGTTGGAATTTCATGGTTAAATGTTGGCATCTTGTTAGCAAATATTTAACTTGGGATGTTGGGAAGGGCGAAGATGCCCTTTTTTGGGAAGATTCTTGGGACAGACACTTGCCAATAGACAATAACCTTGCCCTGGGTAACCTAAAAGAAAAGCTTATAAGTTGCTCGGGTACGAAAGTAAGTGATTATAGAATGAAGGTTTCCTCTAGAAATCACTCCAAGTGAGTCTAGAAACCACAGGAAGATGCAGGATTGGATTCAACTGAAATCAAGTCTTTTGAGAATATCATACAGGATAGGAAAGTTAAGCAGATAGATAAGATGGATAAGGTCATTTGGGTGACCTTTAGTGATGGCAAGTATAGTGCAAAAAATGGCTACAAAGCACTGATAAATTCTAAGAGATGGGAGGAGGTGGAAATCCCACTCAAACTCTATTAGGATTCAGCTTGTCTGTCGAAGGCAAGTTTTTTCTTATGGTTTTCATCTCAAAATAGGATATTGATGACTGATAGACTCAGCAAGCTGGGAATAGAAGGCTTTTCAAGACGTGTTTTGTGCAAGGGGGATGGTGAAAATGTTGATCATCTTCTTTAGAACTTTCCATTCTCCCATGTTTATTAGGAATGGCTCAGTCAGAAGTTAAGCTAGACATCTCCATTTTTGAGATTTCTTAGTGATTTTCTCAAAGGGTGGCCTTCAAACCTATGTAAGGGCATTTATAATAAACTTTGGAACATTGGACTCTCCATCCTTATGTGGGAATTATGGAAAGAAAGGAAAAAAATAAATTTTTGTCATTTTGAGATGAAATTAGAAGAGTTAATCCTTAAAATAGAAGATAGCATAGTTGAAACAACTAACACTTATCTCAAGACAACCAGAATGGAAGAAGGTTCCTTTTCTCTATGGATGATCAGATTAAAAAGGCATGGCCTAATTTGATAAATCCACCCCTTGTTTATTTTTTAAAAAGTAATGAGGCAAGGAAAAGTTGTAGATGGGATCCCCCTCCAAAAGGATCTAAAAAGCTCAACTTTGATGGAATAGCTAGAGGTAATCCAAGGGTAGCAGGAGTTGGTTACATCATCAACAATTACTCAGGTCAATGGATTGACAAAAAGGCAATGCCCATCAGCCCTACTTCTAATAACTTGGAGAGCCTGAAGCATTAAAAGAAGAGCTAAAGTTATGTTTCCATTTAGGATTCCCCAAAATCATCGTTGAAGGTGATTCTCAAATAATCTTAAATGCTATTTGGAATAGAGCAACCCCAAACTAGGTTCTTAATTCCAAACTAGAAGAAGTTATTACTCTAACAGATAGGTTTGAGGAAATCAAATTTGATCATATATATCGAGAGGGCAATCAGAAGGTAGACACTCTATCCAATAAAGGTGTTGATGGTGTCAACTCATTGGAAGTCAGAATCAGGGGTTGCTCTTTTATGTAATCATTTTCAATACTAAATCCTTCTGATTAATTTGACAAACTTGGTATTATTATATAGATAGCTCTAGGAGAGCTAGATTAGGCTACTATATACTTGGTTAAGTTAGTCAGGACACCAGTGTCTATTAACTTTCCTCAATTTTTAGAGTCTCTGAGAAAGTACATCAATTAATAGCTTAAAGTTGGCTTTATTAAGTAACCTAGGAAAGTATAAACATTATCGGGGCATCTGCATTAAGTATTTGAATAAGAGGAACCAGAGTTTATTAGTAATGCCATAAATCATACAGGTTGATGGCATCCCTCCTTAATATATTAGATGGCTAGAATACGTCAGTATCATCATTCTAAGTTGATGTCAAGATCCACTGAGTTAGAAAACTTGAGGAGGTTCTAGAGGCTTCAACTACCAATCTATTTAGGTATTAAAATTCCTAGTCTTTGTCACTAGCTTTGGCTTTTTTATAAAAGATGGATTCGAACATCTGTGTTTCCCACTCCTTCGAGGCCTGCACCATGGCATTTCAAGGCAATGTCAAACTAGAGAGGTGGAACCATATCCTTAGGGTAGTGGATGGAATGACCCAAATTGTTGTGAGAAGAGCCATTGGTGAAGGAGTATTCAAGTATGAATACACTTGGAGAATGAATAGTGATATAATAGGTACTTTCATCGGTTGCATGGCTCATGCTAGGATCAGTAAATGGAATATGGTAAAAATTTGTTTGCATGGTGTCATGGTATAATGGAAGTAGTCTTTAGCTTGGATGAAGACCTAAGAGTCCCCTTCTAGAGATGTATATGGACCATCCCTTGGGGGGTCTTGTGGTGGCCAATATCCCTAGGAGACCAGCCCTTGTAATTAGGGATAGAGTTGTGCTGAATATCACCTGGCCCAAGATGGAAGCATGTTTCCATTTCCTCCTTGGTTGGAGAAAGATCATGAAAAATGTTGACCAGGGTTGGATCATGAATTATCTTGGCCTATTTAAGGCTTGCATCCATCCAAGAGTGGAATTTTGCAACTTGGATTGGTTGGATTTCTGTTCTCCCAACTTAGAAAAGACCAGCAAAGATAGGTCCTCTTTTGAATTTCCTCCAAACTTTCAAGAAGAAAACCTGAATGATGTAGTTGAAGTAATCATGGTATACTAGAAGAAATGAGGTGTATCAAGAATTTGTTGATTCATGCATTGTGTTCTGCTCAAGTTTGATGGTTCGGTTAGAAAGATTTGTCATCTTCTAGTTTTTGGATCTGGGTATAAGACATACGTTGGTCTTATTATACTTTGTATTTAAGTTCTTATTATACTAGTTACTTAGCTAGATAAGCCCTTGTTTATACTAGAATTTTGGTTTGTAGTAAAATGTTGGTAGACTGATTAAAGTTTGGTATCCAGTAATGGGAAGCTAATGCCTTCGACTATATTCATGACATTATTTTTGGTAGTTCTCTATACTTTATATAAATATAGATTAATAATAGTATATGTTTTAATCTCGGAGGGTTTATCTTTTTTTTTTTTGAATCTTATTGGATTTCCATTTAGTTATGCAAGTAGTATAGCATTACTCATTAAAAATTGTTATGTAATTTGAATGGATATCAAATGTCTTGCCTCCCAAACTCAATATTAAACTTAATATCTTTAGGGCTGAAGCTATATTTATAATAGGTACTCTATTTTCGCTATTCTTTCTCTAATGGGCATTATGGACAATGAGCCAAAGCTCTTGTTAGTGTAGATATTAGTAGATGGAGAATGACTTAGGTTTGAGGTGAAAACCCAGTATTGGTTTATTAACACTAAACAAAAATCTTCAATTCCTAATATTTAAATTCTAGTGTTATATTTGTAAGACTAATTAAACTATGGGATGATGGTGACTTATTGATAAGAATCTTTTATAGTCATGCAGATGTATGTTTGGTATTAGAATTAGGTTATTTAATTAGAGATGCTTTAACACATAAACTATATAAGGCTTATTTTTTCAAATAAAGGGTCAAAAGGCTCTATTAGGAAGGCATCCAAGCTTAATTATTTAGATAGTCTAAGGATTCTGTCTACTAAAGGAATATTAAGAACTTTTGATGAATATCTATCATGAGTTGAGCATGAAATTTTTTAAAGATAGGAATTTATCGTCTCTAGTGCATGCATCAAATTAAAAGATTATGTAATCATATTACTAAAAATCTTGATGGTTAAGTAAATAAGATAGGGTAGAGCACACCATTTTATATTTGAAGGATGTAAAAGGCATTGGCTAGAATGGTCCATTCAAGATTGGTTTTAAAGAGTTTGAAGAAATGTTGATTATTGGATTGATTTGTATTATAATCCTTCCTTTGTAATAACATTTATGAGTTAAGTTACTTGGGTATGCCCCTTTCATAATGTAATAATAAAGGATGTTTTTCCCATGCTAGACTAGAGGTTTTCTTCTCCATTTTTGCCTACCAGTGCCCATTTGAACAAAGATACTTTGTTGTGATTATCTTGTTATTAATAAAAACTATCAAGGCCTTGGCCATTTACTGATATAAAAAATAGATTTCTTATAATTTAACAAATATTTTAAATATAGTGTTAAATTTGTTATGTTAATTAATTTAATTAATAATATTTTCAATTATATTTAAATAATTAAATTAATATTAGATGTTATTAATAAATATAAATATAAATATAAATTTATTATTTTATTTAGTAATGATTATGGTTATTAATAAACTTTTATTATTTTATTAATAACTTGATAGTGATTATTTAAATAATTTAATAATTATTATTTAATTTGTTTTATAGTATTTAATAAAGGCATTAGTTTTGTGATTTTGTATTAACTATGTATTCTAATTTAATAGGGAAAAAAAAGTGATTTAGTTATAAAAGAAATTTATAAACTTTATTAAATCAGAGACTTATAATGAAAATGTAAACTTGAATCCTATTGTTAAATTAAATTGTGTGTTTTCAAAACCAAACAAAATCTATGAAACTACACTACTAGTTGTATGATTTCTTTTGTGTTGGGTTTGGGGTTGACTTAGAGTGTTGAAAAGTTTTGGATGTTTAATGGTGGTCGGGAGTTAATGTTTTGATGATGTCATGTGATGTTATGGTTATATTTTGGTAATGATATTTTATACCTAACCATGGTGAAGTGTCATGTGTTCTCTATGAAGAGATTTGATCTATTGTTGTTAATGCTCTTCAGTTGCTTGTATAGAACTGAGGTGAATGGTGTATTTTCCTGATGTAACCTTTGAGTTTCAATCAGTTGCCTTTTGGATGTTTTCCAATTGCTTGTATAGGAGTGAGGTGATATTGATATTGGTCTTTAGGTGTTTCCCAGTTGCTTGTAAAGGACTGAGGTGAGTACTACATTTTATCTATAGGTGCTTTCTAGTTGCTTGAAAGTATTGAGGTAAAAATTGTGATCTTGGATCTATACTTTTATGGGGCTAGGGTAGGTAATCTATGTGTACATTGGGAAGTGGCTTGCAATGGAGACTGGAGCCATAAGTGGCTACCTAGGTAACCCATTATAAGTTGTTTTAATAAGTGATAACATTTCATTAAAATGGATTTTAAAATGATTTAATAAGATTCAATGTTTTACCTCGCCCATGTCTCAAGTGGTTTTAGAAGCCAAGATGGGAGTAGAGAGGATGTTTGTCTGCGACCTTTCTTTGTTAGTATACCTTGTCTATACCAAAAGATATTAGTGTCACATAGAGACACTAGGGGGCCAAAGTCTAGAGTGGCTTCTAGGGTAACCTTAGATTTGTCTCATGCGATGAAACTTGCCCACTTACATAGTATATTTCCTATGTGTCTTTGTTGCCTCTAGGTTTAGATGATACTTATGTCTTGGTACCTTTGACATTTTTTTCTTTCAAGTGTTTCCTTGACCTAGATGTTAGTTTGACTTTTGGTTTGATTTCCATATGGGACTTGAGTTTATATCCTTAGCACGATGGGAGTTTGCCATTTAGGTTTTGTGAGGTCAGGTGGTAGTGCATTTTTCTTATACCATTGATATCTAGTCATTGGATGATGTTGCTGGATGTATCTATGCAAATGATTATTTCTTTCTGATCTTTTATTTCCATTGGATGATTAGATTCTGTAGTACTATACTTGATTATCAAAGATCTTATGAGATAATGCATTTTATTGATGATGTATATTCTTTGAAATTTCATACCATATTATACATTTTGATTATGCCAAGTGGTATCCTATAATTGTATATTGTTTAAGTGGATTCATAATTGTAATTTATTCTATGATGGTTGTTATGTATGGGAGTTAATGTTTCTACTATATTATATTTTTTGTTGTTTATTATCTCTAAATTGTTATGTTAAAAAACAAATGTTTGAAAAACTTAGTGAAACTTTAGGTTAATTTCTTTTGGGTTCTCTTGTAGGGCATTACATCTAGTATCAAAGCTGAGTTTCTATATTGGGAGCTCTAGGTATATTGGAATGCCACTAGTTGTCAACTAGTTAGCTGACAAAAATAAATTGAACTATTATATGTATCTATTACAAACTTGAACACTCAAACTAGTTAAAATGAAATGAATCTTAAATAGTGTTATGTATCTATTACAACTAGAAAAATTGAAAACTTATACTTCATTCCTGAAACATAGAAAATTTCAAAACTTGTGAGTTGGAGTTCACATATTTTCTCTTATGATTGTGCTTTAAGGTGGTATAACTTTGTTGACTAGTGAGCATTGTCGTTATTCTTGCTTGAGTGTTTTTAGTGGAGTTTTATCCTCCTACAGGGGGGAAAGGGTCCAATGGGACACATACAATGAGTGCTATCTCATTTTATCTTTCTTGTAGGCTTCTAGTAGTAAGCCTAAGTCTAGGGAGAGAGGATGTAATGCCCACCGCTAGTTTACTTTTCATGTTAGATTTGCATATTCTTTTAAGCTAGTTTTATGATTCTATTTTATGATTAGCAGTACTTAGTTACTAGATTTCATTAGATGTTATTTCATACTTAGTTTATTTATTTGATGAGTTACTTTTTTATTTCACATGTTTTCGGTCATTTCAATAACTATATATGTATGTTTATATAGTGATTTTAGTTATCTCATGATGATTAGTTAGATGAGTACAAAAACAACAATATATTACTAAATAAACTACTAAAAATTGTAGATATGTGACTAATTTTGATCACGTGACCAATGGTAGTTTATTGCCAGACATTTATCTCCCAACCAAATTTATGACTAAACTATTTTAATCATTGATTTAGTCATTCATTGTTGTTAGGTAGTAGTTTATTTGGTAGTTTATGTGGTAATTTTGGTAGTATATCTAGTAGTTTATTTGGTAGTATATTTGGTAGTATATTTGATAGTATATTTGGTAGTTTATTTTGTAGTATATTTGGTATTTTATTTTGTAGTTTATTTAATCATTAATTTAATCATATTAGGGTACGGTGGAATCAAACCACCATCCTTGTACTTGTAAAGCAAGTGCTCTTCCATTGAGCTAGTACCCTTTAAAGAATAGTGATGTTATTAAATGCATAATATAAAGATCAAGAGATTTTTTTCATTATCAAATTCATTATATGTGACTTGTTCCCCTTATTTTAATAAAATTGTGGAACAAAAAAAGGAAAACCTTAATAGTAGTAGTTAAGTGCAAAAATCCAACCAATTCATTTCATTATAACCAAAACCACTACTCAGATTGTGAAATAGTTTATTTAGTAAATTATTAAGTGTTAATGAATATGATCTTCATGGAATCACCTTCTTTCCTAAATACTAGTCACCCATTTGTTAACCTAGCCTTATTTCTTGATCATTGTTATGGCGGTCACATTCTTCCAAATGACATCTTAGAGGTACAAATACAAATACAATGCTTCTAATTTTATAGAGCCATGGATTAAAAAGGAATTACAAATCCAATTTGAAATGCTTCCACACAATCTTCAACTAGTTCAATTCTTGGTGGAATAATATACAAACACTTAAGTACTCAATATAAATTTGATCAATACCAATCATAAGATTATGTAAGGGGAATGATATGGAAAAAAATAATCTTTATTTTTTTACAAACACAAAATGTGGGACAAGGTTCCAAGACCTCTTTAAGACAAATCCAAACAATTCACTTTGACACAAATAATGTTTCAATCATTCAAAAAAAATCTTATAGTCCACTATTTATCAAGATTAGAAGAAGTAGATTATGAATCCTTTCTATGCATTTGCACTTATATTATTATAGTTTAAATAAAATTATGTTTCATCCTTTTCTTAGTTCCATATATGGGATTGTTCTATAGAGAGATTTTTCTATCAATATTTTGGATCCATAATTTGAATGATAGTAGAAAGTTCTAGAGATCTTATAATAGCTTTGAAAGGTTAGTGAAAGTTATCTAAATAACCTACTGGATGAAAATTTATGATAAATACTCATATCCCTAATGTTTACACAAACTGTTGTTTGTAATTTACATTTATTTTACTTTATTACAACAACATATAACTTTGTTTCTTTACATCAAGATAATCTGTTATGTAGAACTCATAATGTGCTTAGTGATCTAAAAGATGCAATTTTTGAAATATAAATTTCAAAACCTTGTTTGATTAACATTTTAGCAACTTGTTCTCCATTTAAATTTTAAAATTGTATGCTTATTGGGTACTTGAGCAGGTGGTCATTGATATTAGGGATATTATTTGGTTTGGTCAAATAGATAACTGGATAAAGAATTACTGTAGAGGGAAAGTGATTTTTTTGAAGAAATTGTTCATGAGCACATCAAAAATAGGGGAGGCAATAAAGGTAAAGGCAAGGGTTTTCTAGACGAGAGAGTGTCTATGCATTCTGATGATGAGCCTTTGGCTCAACGCTTGGAGAGGAAAAGGAAGCCTATGCGATGTCAGGTCAATAAAAATGCTAAGCAAGTTAAAGATGATTCTGATGCTGATATTGATGAGCAAAGATCTAAATTTGACAGGGATGATAGTGGTTTAGGATTTTCTAAAGGTATGTATGACAACCCAGGCTCTATTCAAAAGGACATTGGCATTTTAGAGCATAAAATGTTTCTACTAAACAAGGAAATGGAACAATTATCCAAAATGGCCAAAGGGGAAAGAACCTTAGGACAACATATTGACAAGCTCTTGGAGGTTATAGGAAATGCTGAAGAAGTTCTAAATTTGATGCATAAGATTCCTGTGATGGAAACTAAATAGAGGGTTATGGACAAGGATATTAGCAGTGTCTAGGGGAAGGTGTCAAAACTTGAATCTAGACTGGGCAACATGGACAAATAGCTTAAGAAGATGGTGGAAAATGTTTCTACCTTCCTGAAGAAGAATGAGGAAAGTAAAGACTAGGATTCTCCCTTGGGGGCTGATTCTCAAGGACCAAGTATGCGTACTCAGGCCCATTCAAAGAAGATTGAGGAAACTAGTAGGAAAGACAAGGTCAAAGCTACTGCTGAAACCATGCATTCTCTAGTGGACTAGGCTTTGAATCTGATGAATACTCCTTAGCTAGTCAGTTGCTATTCCTTTGGTGGACTTTTGCTATTTTTTCCAGCATTATCCTCTATGACCTCTTTTTGTTGTCTGAGGTCTATTTCATGCTTGGTCTTGGTCTCTTTTCTCTATAGTTCTTTTCTCTTGCTTGTTTCCAGAACTTTGTTATTGTATAGGTTTCAAGTCCTTTAAAACCCCCTTTTACTTAATCAAAACATGTCTCATCAATAGATTTGACATCAATGAAAAAACAAGAATGATTCCAATTGTAGCTTCCCAAATCTCCCTCTTTGGAATTGATGACAATATCTCAATCCATATATTTATAGGAATAAAATATCCCTCTTTGGTACCATGCAATGTAAAGGATTTCACTATAATAAGTGACCACTATCCTTAGTTTCTTTTCAATTCTCATCTATGCTATTTCAAAAAATTGCATCTATCTTTTTGTGTCATTCTTCATATTGAACTATTATCTTTCTTGATTCTCTCCCTCTGAGGTCTATCTATGCCTCTTTTCTAATTCTCTCCCTCTTTGGTATAAGTATTTGGCAATTCTTTTGGCTCTTTTTTATATCTCTCCCTCTTTGGAAAGAATTCCAAAGACACTCAATTACTTCATGCATCTAGATTATGTAGATATTTGCATGCCTTGCTGAATTATGTCATCTGTATATGACTAATTTTTTATGCTATTCTTCTTCTTACTAAACATCACTACCTTATGCATCTCCTAAAGTAGATATGTATACATCAATGTGTATGATATTCTTGTTAGTACATTTGATGTAATTCACCTTTTCTTCTTAAGTTTCTTTTCTTAGGGGAATCACCTCTAATTTATCTCTAAGATATTCATGAGCATCTTTAGGTAAGGCTTTAGTGAATATGTCTATAATTTGTTCTTTGGTGTTCACATATTCTAAATTCACTTATCTATCTTGAGCTAGTTAGATCTAAATTAGTCATACTTGATAGAAATGTGCTTGGTCTTAGTGTGCATCACTAGATTATTTTATATGTTGATAGCACTTGTGTTATCACAATATATAAGCACTGGATCTTTAAATTCTTCTTTCATTCCTTGCAAAAAATGCTTCATCCACATAATGTTTGAGAAATTTAGTGTAGCAGTGACATATTCAGCTTTGGTTGTTGATTGGTAAATACAATTATGTTTATTTCTTTTCCATGAAATAAATCTCTTTCCTAGAAAGACTGCACCTCCACTAGTGTGTTTTACGTCATCAATATTTCCTTCCTAATTAGCATTAGTGAATACCTTTAGTTCAAACCTATCACTTCTTGTGTAATATAATCCATAGTCTTCTATAACTTTCAGATATCTCAATATTCTTTTCATTGACATCATGTGATTCTCATTAGGATTTACTAAGAATCTAGAAACTATCCCAATTGCTAATGCAATATTAGGTCTATGGTGCCTAATGCTCTCATACCCCTCCAATTTAAGAGTCATCTTTCATCCTATGATCTATATTCACTCACCTTCATTTGACTTATACAAATTCATAGCTCATACTTATAGAGAGTCTCACAAGTTATTGATAGTAACAAAGATAGTATAAGAAACCTAAAGCTCATAAAATCATTGGATGCATGACTATCATCATCTTCATATTCTTCATTAGTTGTGCTAGTAAAATCTTTTTCAATCTTGTTTTCTGGAACATTATCAATTGCACCAATACCAACATCTTCAATTGTGTTCTCTACCTCAAGATCATCTTCTTCCATGGGAGTATTACCTTTTGCTTCAATATTCACAGCTCCACATTCCACCAGTTCGAAATCCACATTCACAAAAAGACAAAAATATTTTCCCCCTTCAATGTGATCATGTTACCTGCTATTTCTTTGAGCTGATGTGATTAGAATTCTTTGATTCTTTAAACCCTTTCATTTTTCACAAGAAAAATAATATTTTCCATCAGCATTTCTTTTCAATTGAGACCACAATCTAGATTTTATCTCCTTATTTTGTTTTGGGTTCATATTGTTAGGCATATACTTTCTTCACAAGAAAATATTTGATCTATAAAATTATAACAAATATAAACATACAAGCATTAGTAGGGTCTTATATATAATTGATAATAATAAAATAATTAAATATTACTATATCTTCAGTATAAATGGCATCTAAAAGAATCAAATGAATTATACAATATAAATATTTGCATTGATTTTGAACAATATAGCATTAGCATTGATTCTTGAACTTGGTAGAAAGCTTTTGAACTATTATATCCACGAGGTAAGGGAGAAAGTGCATACTACATTGTGATGATCCATGCTACCTAACTATGTCCAAGGTTACCTAACTATGTTCAAAGTTTCTACACACTAGAGGCATACTTAGCCTACTAGTATGCCTACATTCTCGTATACATGGGATCAAGACTCTTGAACTACTCACTCTAAAAAATATGTAATTCTAGTTTCTAATTTTTTTTGATGTAGCTATATTCCTATAATCATTGGTGAGCTTTACTCACCTAATACAACTCTTTTATATTATACACACACTTGAGAGAATCAGTTAGTTTTCTATAATTACAATCCTATAATACCCTAGTGCAACCTTTGTCTTGTAGTTTACCGTTAATCTAAGGTTAACGTTAATCTATATAATTCCTAAAGCACTCCTTATATTTATGTTTAAAATCTTGTGACAATAATCAATTAGTGTAAATAGACTAGTCAAGTTAATGCTAGTTGGGAACAATTAATCGTTTGTTTTATTGTACCTAATATGATGATAGTTCTACAAGTATTTGTAATCAACCTAACTAATCAACAACTAGACCAATTGACCTATATGTGTCCTAACTCATTCCTTATATAGTTATGTTTAAAATCTTTTGGCCATGCTATCTATTGAGTGAGTTTTATCATTTATATACATACATACGTACATAGATACATAGATACATATACATCGATGAAAAGGGCATGACAACGAAATCCTAGATCTTGGTGTAGGGGTCATAGGTATGAAATAAGGTAGTCAAACACAAGGTAGGATAGTATAGAAGGTCAATAAGCAACCAAGTTGACACAAGATAATTTATACAATCTCAAACATGCATTTAGACCAGTCAAATGTTGGTCAATGATTGGTCAAACATTGTGAGTTGACCAAAAATTGCCATTTTATGTTTTATAATCTTTTTGCATATTGTGGTATAGTTTTGAAGGCATGTGGACTTTTTTATTTGAAGTTCATGTAAAATTTGTAAAAATTGCAAAAATTGTAATAAAAGTTGTCATGCAACTTTTCAAAAAAATTCTTGTAATTTGGAAGTCTAATAGTCATATCATTATTTTGATCAAACCTAGAAGGATGAATTTGTAAGGTCAAGAGTTATGACCTCTAAATTTATTATCTTCGACCTAGTTTGGGGTTGTAATAGTACTATAGGGATTTGGAATGAAATAGCAATACTTTTGGTTGGAAAATCATGCACAGCCAGATTAAATCTTTCTAAAATCTATTTGCAGAGTGATAATCAGTTGTTGTTATGTTATTAGAAAGTTGAATTTCTGAGGATTGATGAATGCAATAACTATTTTTTTCGAATAGGAAAAAGTAGTTTTTAGTTTTGGATTTTATTAAGCCTATTGTTTACCCTACCTTTGATTTAGGTTTTGAATGAAAATATTGAATATCTCATAACTCCCACGATGAATACTCTTGATGGTTGGTGAGTAGAAGGATATGAGGATAGGGAATACATTTTTAGTTTGTGTTTTACAAACTTCCACCTATCTATACTATTCCTTCAACATTTGAGTCTCAATTTTCAACAATCAAACTATTGGATGTGTTGACAAACTATGATTACATTGCAAAGATCTAATATAGACTGTACACAAATTTAATAAGAAAACCTCTGTTTTTGCAAGATTGATGATTTCTGTTCATTTTTTTCGTTATCTTTGAAGGAAAGTTGATCCTCCATGAAATAAGGAAATTAACATATGATCTAATCTTCCACTTTCATTCTTTTATTGAAGGTTTCTAGAAGTTTTTCGATTCATATTTTGTTGACTATATAATACTCCCTAGTTTATAGATAGTTTTGATGACTCAATTATGAAATAGTTATTCCATGAATGTAAGTTCCTTATTTTCATGGAATGGCTTGTTTTGAATATGTATTATAGTGACTAACCATTCTACATGCATTTGTGAAGGAGGGAATGAAGTATTTCAATGGTGATCACTATAACTAATTTAACAAATTTTACATTGAAATTGTTGGGTATGCTACAATAGTAGAACATTGGCCTTAAGGGATGGATAATTTTATGATGGATTGTATCTAAATATGGTAAGGACAAGGTGTTTCATCCATTAGTTGTTGGAGAAAGTGTTGCAAAAGTATAGATTGAGCAAACCCTAGTTTTAAGGGTTTTGAAACACAAATTACGGATTTTGCACTTGTATGGTCTATAAAATCAATTTGATTACAAATTCCTTTAATTCAAGTCATTTTATGAGACTATGGAGAATCTTGAAGTTTTGGGGTAAGTTTCACTCATAGCTGCTTTGCAAATCCATCATCTCGAAGACCTAAATTGTTGATCAAGCATTAAAACTGAGATTTTTTTTCCAAAGTAACCCTATCTATCATTTTTGGAATGTTGAAGTACTCAATAAAGGGTATTTGAAAAGGTTATATTTTTTTGTAGTGTTTTGGATGTCTTAAAATTTATGCATTTTATAAGCTTGCTAGAGACCTAATTGGTAGGGTTACTAGGCCTATCTTGTGCATTTTCTAGTTTATGACCGCAATGAGTTTGTGGAAGGGATGAACCAATTGAATCAACTTATAGTTGATATTTTAAAACCATTAAAACCACCTTGGATCATAGTATAGGTCTTCGACAATCATTTAGGTGTTGGAGGCATGAAAGGTCATTTCATTACATTGAAACTTGTATATTTTTGCATAATTACATACATACATATACACATATACATATATATATATATACATACATATATACAGACATATATACATAAATACATGCATACATTGATTCTGTCTTCATCCCACCATAACATATACACATATACATAAATACATACATACATACATACATACATATACATACATACACACATACATACATACATACATTTGCATATGCAATTTTATCTCATCATTTAACTAACTTTACTTTCAAATGAAATTTTAGGAACTGAAATATTTAGGTACATTTTAAAAAAGCAACTAAATTTTTTAGTGAATAAAAATATGATATTTTTCTTCATATGAATAATAATATTAATCATTGATCATTTTCTCACCCTTTTCAAATGTATAAGATGTTTTACTAGTTTAGGATTCTTCATTTCAAGCTTTGGCATTTCAGATGCTTATGAGGTCTTGTATCCTAGGTTTATCATCTTTTCTCATTTATTATTTCTCTTTATTTGATTATTATTATTTTGATTTTCATTTTTAATTCTTTATGTTTTCTAACATTATGGTCTTCGCTAAAGTAACAGAGTTGTGGGAACTAGTGGCAATGATAAAATTACATGGCAACCAGTGAAAGTCTTGTGCAAAGAATATGGCTTTGTTTCATACCATGAAGACATAGACTCATTTTATTATCATAGTCAAAGGAAGCTTTTTGGTTTAGTAAACACTTAAAGATCTTAAACAACTAGGTCTTTATAGAATCCAATCAAGAAATTGGGCAATATGAACAATGTCTACATTGCCATAATCAATGGCCAAAGTAAAAATTATCTCAAATCATTACCATGAAATTAGGTAAGTTGCAAACAAAAATTACATTGAATCCTTACAATGAAAATGAAAAATAGCTTGAACCTTTACGTTGAAATTAAGCAAGTTGCAAATAGAAGAGGATGATACCTTACCTTGAAAGCAAGTTCCAAAAGGAAGAGGACGCAGAGAATGAAAATTAATCCATCAACCTTACCTTGATGGCACCAAAAAGATCTTGATTGGTCATGGCTAAAGCCTCTGACCCGCAATTTGTCATGTGATGAAATGAAGTTTCAATTTTATTTTTTTGTTTATATCCCTAACAACATTGAAAATTCGATGCAAAACTTAATTGTTGTCAAAATTTTGACGTTATTGGGAAATTTTTTTTTTTAAATGAATAAAACAAGGCAAATTGGCCTTTCATCAAAAATTACCCCCAAATGTACTAGTGTTATGTCCTATAGACATAGGTGTGCTCAGTATTCTTGATTTTTTCATTCTAGAGTTCTTTAGTATCTCCTTGATATATTTTGACAGAGTAATAAAAATACCAAACTTCATTTGATATACTTACAATCCAACAAAGAATTTGATTTTACCAAACATTGAAATTTCAAATTCCTTCTTCATTTCATCAGAAAGTTATTTACAAAGTCCTTCTTTTCCTCCAAATATAATGGCATCAACAAAAATTTAGATAGTAGTACTTCATTGTCATTACCAGTCTTCAAATATAGGTTAATGGTATCATTTGTCCTTTCAAAACCAATCTTCACGAAATAATTATGTAGTCTTTCATACCATTCTCTTGGGGCTTGTTTCAATCCATAAAGAGCTTTGTTAAGTTTGCAGACCATATTCTTCTTCTCTGGGTCCACAAATCATTCACGTTGGTCTATGTACACTTCTTCCTTAACTATACCATTCAAAAATATAGATTTGACATCCATCTGATATACCTTGAAATTATTTTAGGGTGAGTATGCAAGTAGAGTTCTAACTCCTTCTAGTCTTGTCACAAGAGAAAAAATTTCTCCATAGTCAACTCCTTTTTGAGCATATCCTTTGCATACCAGTCTTTCCTTATTCTTTGTTACTTCCCCATTTTCATTCAACTTATTCCTTAAAACCCATTTTATTCCAATGATATGTTTATCCTTTGGTCATGGTGCTAAGGTCCAAGTATTGTTCTTCTAAATTTGTTCAATTTCTTCATTCATTTCGTAAATCCAATCTTCATTATCTAGAACACCCTTCACTAATTTGGGCTCAAATTCACAAAGTAGGCATGTAGCCTCTTTGTCTTTTTCTTGTCATAACACTTATTTCAACATCACCAATAATTTTTTCAGGTTTCTGATGTCTTTTTAAAAACTTGGCTAGTATAGGTGGTTTCCTTCTCTCTTCTTTAATAGGCTCATCTTGAAACATAATCTCAGGCTCATTTTCTCTTTCTTTCTCAGGTTATGCATGCTCGACATTATCTCTCTGATTTTCAACCTTTCCTATCTATGACTCAACATTGTTTTGTACTCAAAAACCTATTGTTGCACCTCAACATTTCCTATATATTAGGGAATTATAGCTTTATTTTCCTATTTAATAGGAGTTCCTGGAGCATTATCATCCACATAGATGAATGAATAGAAATCTTTAGGTTCTTCTTAAATGTAAGATCATTTCTTTTTGCAAACCCATCAAATTTCACATTTGTAATTTCCACAACTTTGGTAGTGTTATAGTTCAAACACTTATAAGCTTTACTCTTAGTGGAATATCCTAGAAATCTACTATCATCACTCTTTGCATCAAGTTTTCCATTCCAATTATCTTTGAATATATAGAATTTTATTCTAAAGATCTTCAAATATTTTATATTAGGAGCATATCAATACTATAGTTCAAAAGGTATATCATTTGTACCTTTCTTGACTTGTACTCTATTTAAGGTATAGACAACAGTACTGACAACTTCTCTCCAATATTTTTGTGATACATTCTTCTCCATCATCAATGTTCTTGCATAGTCCATTATTGATTTGTTTCTTCTTTTTGGTATCCCATTCTAAGGAGGGGTCCTTGGTGTTGGCATCTATCTTTTAATTCCTCTATCATTTCAAAATGTATTGAACTCATTGGAAATGAATTCACCACCTCTATTAAATCTCAAACACTTCAGACTTTTAATTGTTTCTTTTTGAACTTTGGCTAAATACCAGTTGAATAACTAAAAGTCATTAGATTTATCCTTGAGAAGCATCATAGTCATCATCCTAGAATAGTCATTAGAAAATAGAATGAAATAATTATCTAGACAATAGCTTTGAAAATCAATAGGCCCACATAGGTTAGTATGAACCGATTCCAGAATATCACTAGATGTGTATGTTTTTCTCTTGAAACTAGACTTTTCCATTTTTCCTAATTGACATTGTTTACACATAGTATTGTTAGGCTTCTATAGTTCTGGTAACCCTCTTACTTTCTTCATTTTACTAACATTCACCTAATTGCCAAAGTTCACATGAAATAATTTTTTGTTCCATAACCAACCATCTTCTTGTTGTTCAAATAAACATGTCTCATTAGATAAATCTAGATAGGCCAAGTAACCTCTTGTCTGATCACCACTTCTCATAAGCTTTCCATCAACATCATATATCTTGGCCTTGTTTTTATGGAATTCAACTCTATATCCTTATTTATTAAACTATGAATCACTCAAAATATTATAGTTTAGTCCCTCAACCTAGTAAAAACTATCACACTTGATCTTGTCAGTCAATTGAATTGCTATGACCAATCAAATGGTTAGAGAAACTGCTATTAATTATCCATCTATCAATCTTACTCACATAAGAGATTTATGAAGAATTCTAATCTTCATCAAAATATTCTTTAATAGCAACATAGAATCATCATTACTTTCTAATTTAGTGTAAGTTTCTTCTTTATTTATATAAAAAGTCTTCTTACATTTTTCATTCTTTTTCTTCTTGTAATCTCGATCATATCTTCTTCCTTTGTACTTTCTTTCCTTTCTTTCATATTGTCTTCCCTATTAGGACATCGAATAGTAATATGACCAACCTATGTAATTTACCTTTGTATTTACTTTTCCTTCTTTCAAATCTTTTAGCAATAAGTGCTTCAAGTTCATCAAGCTCATCATCAAAACTATCACTATAACTTTTCACATGTTTGCCTTTTGTTTTTCTAATAACCAATTGTGATGTGAAAGTGTATTCTATAGTATTAGGTGTGTAGTTATCAAAGTTGGACATCTCAAAAGTTGTACGTCTACCAATTACACATTCTAAACTTAAAGTTTAACTTGGAATGCATCTCAATTCTTGTATTGCAGAAACTCTAATGGGATATATACAAAGTAGAGTCCTCAATAACTTTCCTATCAATGTTTCATCATTGATTTCTCCACTTTTTCCTCAAATAGAATTGACAACTTCTTTTACTCATGTGTAATAGTGTACTATATTCTCACCTTTCATCATTCTCATTTCACCAAATTTACCTCTTAGGATTTCTGATTTGGCTCTCAAAACATTGTCATCTCCTCCATATATGGTCTTTATTTTGTCCCATCTTCTTTTCACTATCACATTCTTTATATCATAAAAATTGGTATAGCTTAGGGATGAGGCAATCTCCAACATTTCCTAATTTTTTTCTTACTTTTTCTTTAGTTGTTTAGCTATTAGAGGAGTAGTCATTGTTTTCACATACTTATTATCAACAAAGTTTATTGTTGCACCACTGATACTAGAAATATGCAGCCTCATCAAGGTTCGCCATATAAGAAAGTTTTTCTTCTTCAACTTTTGTACATCCTTTTTGTGAGTCATGATCTTTACCTTTAAGTACCTTCAAAATTATTTCTATAAGAATTGGTGTTCTAATACCAAATGTGAGAGTGTTTATAATAACTAAGAGGGGGGAGAATCAGTTACTCAACATCCATAAGTACCATTTGAACAATCAAACATTAAACATTCATTTTTCTTCTTATCATGTTGTAGATCAATCTTTACTAAACTAATAAGAAAAATCACTAGTAGTTCATTGTCTTATTATAGTAGACTTTGTTGAATGTAAAACATGTAAATACAAAACACCATAAATTATTCAACACAATTTTGACACTATAATTTTATGTGGAAATCCAATTTGGAAAAAAAAAAAAAGTAAAATGTCACCACTTCTTCACTCTTTGGAAGTAAGCATTATTAGGATCCAACCCTATTAAAGGTTATAATCCACACTATTAAATGTGACCTAATTAGAGGATTTAATAACCCTATTAGGAGTGGCTTTGTCTGAGGAATTTGATCATTCCATTTAAAATGTCACCTTGCTAAAGGATTTGCATAGAAATTTTAGTCCTTCAATGACTGTTAGGTCAATTTTTGATTAAAATGTTTTCAATAAAAAACTATTTATAATTATTAGAAGGAAAATAATAAGGTTTTGATTTGTATGATTATAGCATACATTTTCATGTTTAGATCACTATTCTGTTCATGTGCTATTTCACTAATAAGGCCCCCTTCTCAACTATATCTCTTAACTCACTTGGCGACCCTTCAAGCAGTCATACCTCTTCACATTAAACTTAAGCCTTCTACTCAAATTCACTTATCAACTTCAGCAACATTTGCATAATAATTTCTTCTCTTGCCTAGATTTCACACTCATACATTTTCATTGACTCTATGCCTCTGTATATAGGTAAATATGGCTTTTCCATTTTTCATGATCACTATAGACCTTAGGGTAAATTTATGATTTGGTTCATCAAGTTCATTGTATCTATCCATCTTATTTCTTTTCTAGAAACTTCTCATTCATTGAATTCAATCTTAGAAATCATACCTAATCTTTGCCTTGAATTAAATGATCCACCTCATAAATTTTATCTTAAACATGGTTTCCATATCCCAATAAATCAACTTAGTCTACTGGAAATCATGATTCTTCTTATGCATTCAATATATTGTTACTCAATCATTACTAACTTTTGAAACCCAACCATCATTTAGTCACTCAGTTTCTATAAGGCTTGGCACCAACTATCACTCAATTGATATTGATGCTCAATCAAAATTGAATTTTCTTGACACTTACTATGGCTTGATTGACACTAGCATCACTCAACAATCATTAGTTTTTCACTCTATTACGTGATTAAGCTTTAAATCAATGATATATCTTGATTCATACTATAAAGACTTGAGCATCAATGTGGTATAAAAAATCACTTTGTCTTATCAAAGGCTAACTAATCAAATATGCATTATAATTTCTTTTTCATAAGTTGACCTTTCATTTAGGTGCTTTTTCTAAGAGCAATTTTTCAAATCCTCTTAATGAATCAAAATAAATTTGACATTTAGATCAGATAGCAACATGTCACATCAATAGATTTGACATCAATGAAAAAACAAGAATTGTTCCAATTGTAGTTTCCAAGAGTAAATTAGTTTAATAAATAGGAGTCTAAGGATGTTAGTTATATTTGTTCTTGGGCTAGAAAGACCAAGAATTGGTAGAAAATGTTTAGGGTTGTTGGGAAGAAAACAACCAAATATGCTAGAAAGGATGAGCTAGAAATTTTCAATTCTTTGCAAGATCTAGAAGAAACCTTAGGACATTGAAACCTTGCAATCCCTCTTAGGCACTAGAGAAAAAATTAGAAGGACTAAACAAGTTAGAGTGGTTGGAGCTAGGAAGACATCCAACATTAATTGGCTATAGCTTGGTGACAAAGCGAAATTCTTCTTCAATGCTCTCAAACAAAAATAATCCAAAGAAAGTATTGAATGCATATGTGTCATTAATGCTAACATCACCTCAATGGAATAAATTTTATTGGATATCTTCGAGTATTATAGTAATATTTTTACTACAAAAGATATAGGATCGGGGATGCAGGAAGCTAGAGAAAAGATCAAACACATTATTCAAGTAAAGTTTTTTGTTGAAGATGCTAATATACTAGGTAAGAATATCACTTTGGAAGAAATTAAAGGGGCCATCTCTAAACTCTACAATGATAAAGCTCCTAGTCCTAATAGACTACTTGCATAATTCTAGAAGAAAAATATTGAATAAAATAGTGAAAAACTTAAACTAGTTTATGAGATGCAATTGCTAGGGGTTCTTTGGGACTTAAGATCAATGAGGGGCTGATGAAACTCATTCCCAAATATGGCTCGATAACTTATTGATGGGGACACGACCCAAGAATAGAATGGACACAACAGAAAAGGGAAATTGTATTAACTAAAAAATAAGCTAGTACATTCAGTACAGAGAAAATAAACTTCAAAACATACCCTAAGGGCTTACAATAGCATAAATGTGGAGATAATTTCTCCTTTCAGTACCTCCTCTCAAACTCCACTCCGAACTTCCTTTTACAATGCTAGAAATCTCCTTAAATAGACCCTAGAGGGTTAAGGACTAGGAGTACATTCTAGAAAGTGCTAGTAAGCATCCACCGACCAAATAGAAGGTTCTAGAAGCTGCGTTAGAAGTTGACGCAAATCTAGAAGAATCCAAAAATGGTAACTGAACTTTCGGGAGGCATAACTTTTGAACTGTAGCTCCGATTGACATACCGTTTACATTTTTGGAAAGATCTCAAAGTGCTCTATAGCCCTATAGACCAGCTATGATCGTTCCCCATTTTTGGCCCTTTTTGAGGTCATTTAATGCCCCTAACCTGACTTTGAAGCATTCTTAGGAGGTCTCCACAACCCAAAAAATTGCAATAACTCTCAAACCGTGAGGCCTTTTGACCTGATTCTTTTTTTGGAATGCTCTAAATTACAATTACATTCATCTAGCCAATTTACACCACCTAGTTCACCAAAATGATGGCTCAATTACATACTCCTATTTTTTTTGGGATTTACACGAACACTGATAGTGGAACTGTGAGAGTTGGAACCTTTATTTGACCCAAATGGGTATCAAAAAATGAAAACACATGAAACAAAAACTAAGTCTAAGTATATTTTTTTGGGTGACACAGGATTGCCCTTATACCTCTAGATGCTCCTGCATCACTTATTAAGAATTGGAGGCCCACCAGCCTTTTTAATGTATCATATACGATCCTTGCAAATATTGCAATTTTGAGGTAAGTAGATATCCTTCCCAATATCATTAAACCTTCATAGACATGATTTGTTAAAAGGAAGATTTATCCTAGAGAAAGTGATCACATGATGCGAGTCTCTAGAATGTGCCAAAGAATCAGGACAATAGGGGGGATTTTTCTTATAAAGTATGAGAAAGAGAATGACAAGGTGCAATAGGGGTTCCTGAATATGATGCTTGTTGCCCTTGGTTTTCCGACCTCCTTAATTAACATGCTTTTCACCTTGCTCATGGAAGCTTTGGCTACTATAATAATTAATGGATTACGATCATACAAATTTTGACTATCCACATCTATTAGATAAGAATGATCTCTTGTTGCTGCTAAATTTGTACTTACTCCTACCTCCTTATATTACCTTTTGAGAGATACATCCTTATCTACTATAGTTAAGGGACTATTCCTACCAAATGGGAAAGAAGTAGCTAATGTTCAATTTACAAATGACACTTCTATTCTATTTAAGCTAAGAAAAGATAGCATGGTACTCCTCATGGGAAAGTTATATGTATTTTGTTCAGCCTTTGGTAGAAAGATCTCTATTAATAAATCCAACATCCTAGGTTGGGAAGATACTACCCCTAATTGGTGCACAATATTTTGTATTCAATTAGGAGGACCTAATCATATAGTTAGGTTTCTTGGGATCCCATTTGTAGTTACCTCCAACCTCAAGGATACATGGGAATTGATC
Source organism: Cupressus sempervirens (assembly GCA_028749045.1). NCBI lineage: Eukaryota > Viridiplantae > Streptophyta > Pinopsida > Cupressales > Cupressaceae > Cupressus > Cupressus sempervirens. The sequence continues at coordinate 271,355,752 of CM053793.1, read as the reverse complement.
AAGATCAAGCTTCAAAGTAAATTAATTAAATGGGATTAAAATAATCTTTCCCTTGTAGGAAGTGCTTAGTGTAAGGAAAATTGGCAATAAAGAATATAACCGTTTCCACATAACCCATAATAGATCTGAAATAAACATGAAATTAAAATCCACATGCAAGAGAATAGACAACATACCCAAAAAATGTGACACAAGATATACCCTGGGAAACCCTCATTGAGGGAAAAACCTAGCCTCCAAAAGCATCCATCATCATGTATTATTTAGCAAAAATACAATTGCCATACAACCATGGAAGTCTTCATGGCCATAGCCACAATCGAGCAAACTATGTGAACAAGCATAAATCCACACATCCCATGCCATGCTTCCAACCTTCACAAATGCTCCCTTGGCTAACCTATCAAGCCTTGTCCTGCTTGAGTCTTGCCTTTTGTCTTCTTCTTGTCACTCTTTCTCTTTTTTCTACAACAACTACCCTTGTGGCTGCTTATATAGTAGCAAGTCCCACAAAACCACCAAGTGGTATTACATAAACCATGTGTTAAAACCATGTGCTACCTTACCCACTGACCCCACATTTAATATTGGGCATTTAATTCTTTTCCCCAATATTAAATAATTACATAAAATATTTTTACAATGTTACAATACAACTCATCAAGAATATTCCATGAGAATCTTTACATGTTGCACATCCATCTAGGTACAACATTACATAATAAAAAATAAAATAATAAAATAACAATATTATGCAATGTGTGCAACACCCATTATCTCAACAATCTCCCACTTGTTGTATACATTGCATAGGGTAAATCTGTAGCCACATAAATGAACAAGGGACCAATCCCTCCAAGAACATCCACCATCATGGATCAAAATACACCAAGTGCTCCTTCCTGGTACCTGCAACAAAATCAAAGTATCTAGCATCTCAAACATGAATGATCTCACCTCCTATTATGCCACTCCCACTGGACATACATAGAAGCCATCCAAAGAGAAAACCACCCAACTTGTCACATTAGAAGATCATAAAATCCTGTACCAACTGAGATTCCAAGCACAAATAACCTGATCTAAAGGTAATCACATGTATCCGTAGTTGTCAAAATATTCATAGCTGAAATAGCACCCACAACAAAGTGCCAAACCCATCCAACTATCCATACCTCAAAGGTATAACAAGTGAATCTCATATCACCGACATATCCAATTTAAAACCTGCAATCACAAGCCTCAAGAGCAATACCTGCCACATATATACCAAGAAGCTCCCACTGCAAAAGATAATGTCAAATCTATAACCAATCCACTCAACACATCTCAAAGAAGTGAATCCATGTAGTATCAAGGACATCCACAATACATAAACTAATATCATGCAAGAACAACTCTCATAACAAGTCTCCAATGCTCTCCCAAGTTCACCACAACCAATAGAGGAAAGAGATAAAGGAATAACCATGTCATCTCTCACATGACATACATGAGCACAAACTAGTGATCAAAATATCTAACCAATCTCAAATCCAATGGAAGAAAAACTGAACATCCAGGAAGATAACCAAGACCAAGAGAAACCATGCAAATCATAACCTGTATCATGTCCTTCTACACACACCTCTAGATGTAAACTGTGCAAGTATGATCTCCTCCATAAAACCCCAACAAGAAGCCTCAACAACACCCAAACCATACAATATAACTAATCATGGATGTAAGCCTCTCACAAGAAGATCAAACTCAATAAAACCATTCCTGAACCAAGGAATAATGCCCAATGTAAAACCATCTCCCAAACTCATCCAGCATAACAACATATGCACATGGAGATAACCAATGCTAAAACCATCTCTCAAACGAACTCTCCAGAACTAACTCATGTGCCATAGCTCAAGATCCATTTCCATGAAAGAAAAGCATAAATATAATGCAACTGAGAGAAAATAATGGGCTATACATCTCAAGTAGCAAAATTTCCGAGTAGACCAAGAGTGGGGAATGAGAATGCTCATCAAGATACCCAAGTATCCAACCAAGACTCATCTAAGAACAATCTCCTCTCAAGTCCATATCAGGTGACTGCCCCTCGGACTTCCTGCTGAAACCATCAACCGTCCCAACAAATACTTCTCTAATCCAAGAGAAATCAGCATCACCACCGTCTCTAAGTATCCATGAGCACCTGTAACCAATCAATCCATGCCAACTCCAAATACAACATAGCAATATCATGAAGTATCCAACTTATGATTAGTGTACACAATACCATGAAACTAAACCAAGATCAATGTCAAAGTTCCAACCATGGCCTCAGGAACATAAACATGACAACATGATCTTACCATCTAAACTAAAGAGATAACATGCTCCATATAAACACACCATAACATGTCACAACTCTAAATGCGTATCAAGAGTATACCATGACATAATAAAGAAACCATCCTCACACCAAGGATAACATGCCAAATAAAAGCATAAACCACACCTTTAACAAGAACCCTATGAGTCCTCAAGATGCAACCATCTCCACACACCATGAAGAAAAACCATCTCCACATACTAGGAAGAACCATCTCCACATACCATGAAGATAACCAAGAACTTCATGAGTCCTCAAGATCTAACCATCTTCAAACACCATGAAGATAACAAGTGCACCATGCAAATGTCAAAGACGCTTCTGCAGCAACAGGATCTAAGACAAACCTCCAACATCTGTAAACACTCAATAAATATATCAATGCCAACAACTCCCACTCAACTATAGTACCAAGTCACCTATGGCATCATAAAATCCATCCTCTCCAAACCAAGAAAATATAAACCAAACCAGGAACTAATCCTGCACTATCACCCCATCACTATCACAAGCTCCCACTAAACTGTGTATCCAAGCTATTCATGACATATGATGAAAAAATCCATCCTCTAACCATGAGAATCAACCAAGGCATCAAACCATCAAAGAACTCAAAGTGCACATCATGAGCTCCTTAAAAGAAACCAAATAACCATGATCCTCAACCAAGAAGATATACCACCATAACTGAATCAAAAAATCCAAGCTAATGAACATCAAGGATGTACCTGTATAACCAATCATGTCATGCCAAAATCCATGGCACCATGATCACATCCATAAACTGAGCATATGGCTCTCAAAGTGTCCAACCTGTCAGCATAAAATAGTCAACCACAATCCTCCACCATGACTGTACCTGGTAACAACATCTCATCCCTTCAACATGAAGATAAAATCATGTGACTTAGGGCATAGACAATTCAAATCCAAGCCACCAATCTGAATATGCATCAATAATGGAAGATCAATGGGCAAAGACAACCCATAACCAAGCTATAAATGCAACCTGTAAGTATAGACCACTTACAACACTGCACAACTTGTAGACCCAACAAGTCATCATGCATATCCAAACCAAACACTGATAACCATATCATCATGAGACCAATCTGAGATATGAACTGAGTATACAATGACATCAAATCTTAAATCTCCAATGCCATAAACTCACAATGTTACCATAGCCAAAATATATCAATAAACTGTTCAGATCAATATATCACCAAATAAATCATGCCAAACCTACACCAAATCTAAACCAATGTGTAGAGCTCTCCAAGAGCTTTCTGTTGACTACTCAAAGTCCAAAATCCGACTCCGTATGCCCAAGTTATGCCCTAATCCGTGCTCAAAATAAATAACATCTGACTTTAGGGCTCTTAAAACCTAACAAAATTTCAAAATCATAGAACCAAACCTATACCATCTTTTAGTGCTCTGAATTAGCTTTCCAACACCTATAAGAACTCTGAAATCTGATATTCTGAGAGAAAGTTATGGCCATTTTACTAAAATAGTCTTTTTACCATTTTGCAGTACGATTTTTCATTTTTTATTTTTTCAGTGACGAAAATTCCGACGGGATTAAATTTGACGGCCATCATGGGCTGAAACCAAAAAAACTCTTTCATTTCCTCTGAACATGGCCAAACTAGTGCATAATATATATCAAATTTTATGGAAATGTTGACCCGGATCCAATGGTGAGGTCTGTTTTTACCCAGGAGGTCATTTTTACAAGCTAACCCCCAAAACCCTCATTTAAATGAAACATCCGAAAAACCCTTTTGTCCAACAATTTCACTTGCCCAAATCTTTTAACATCCCATCATAATAGCAAACCCAAAACCCTCAAATCTGCAATAAATCATTCATATATCTTGCCCTTTTCTTTTATCCTCTCATGCATTCCCATGGATTCAATCTAGGGTTACAATAATAAAACCATAGCTCTGATACCACTTGTAAGGAAACTTGGCAATAAAGAATATAACCATTTCCACATAACCCATAATAGATCTAAAATAAACATGAAATTAAAATCCACATGCAAGAGAATAGACAACATACCCACAAAATGTGACACAAGATATACTCTGGGAAACCCTCATTGAGGGAAAAAACCCAGCCTCCAAAAGCATCCATCATCATGTATTATTCAAAAAAAATACCATTGCCATACAACCATGGAAGTCTTCACGGCCATAGCCACAACCGAGCAAACTATGTGAACAAGCATAAATCCACACATCCCATGCCATGCTTCCAACCTTCACAAATGCTCCCTTGGCTAACCTGTCAAGCCTTGTCCCGCTCGACTCTTGCCTTTTGTCTTCTTCTTGTCACTCTTTCTCTTTTTTCTACAACAACTACCCTTGTGGCCACTTATATAGTAGCAAGTCCCACAAAACCACCAAGTGGTATTACATAAACCATGTGCTAAAACCATGTGCTACCTTACCCACTAGCCCCACATTTAATATTGGGCATTTAATTCTTTTCCCCAATATTAAATAATTACATAAAATATTTTTACAATGTTATAGTACAACTCATCAAGAATATTTCATGGGAATCTTTACATATTGCACATCCATCTAGGTACAACATTACATAATAAAAAATAAAATAATAAAATAACAATATTAGGCAATGTGTGCAACACCCATTATCTCAACACTTAGTTCTACCAACAAATTATTTCCTCTTACCCAATGTATTTCCCATCTTCATAGCTGTTTAATTTTACTCAATTTGAGGTACTCCAAAAGGCTATGAAGAATTGTTTTTGGTGAAACAATATCCATACTAATAATAAGCATGTAGCAAAATGGAGTTGGTGTGCTTGAGGAAACAAACTAAGTGGGCTTGGCCTAAAAGATTTGGGATTACAAGGCATTGCATTGGCAGTTAAATGGTTGGTTAAAACTACAAATAGAAATGAGCCATGGAAAGTTCTTGTAAGATAAAATATTTCTAGGGCCTCCCCTTGTAGATTCAAGGAGTGTAGTGAAATCCATATATATGATCTTCTTTCCATCAATATCAATTACATAGTTGAACGCTCAAGTGCCTTTAAATATTTGTGGGAAATATGGAAATATGTTAGAAATTTGTTTGATGATAAGAAATTTCTTATTCTTGACAATACTGTGTGTTGTAAGAGATCACTACAATGGAATATTAATCATAGAGGAAACCTTTGGCCTTGTTCCATGGCTTCTATGTAAAAAAGTATGCCAATAAATGAATTTCTCTTTTTAGAGATACTATTGTTAATAATGAGCTCATGTCTTGGGACAAAGTGAAGATCAACTTTGGAATTACACAATCATAGTGGAGAACTTATTTTTTTGTTAGGGATGCAATAGCCTCACATAATTTTCCCTTAAATCATTTCTCTCCTATTGAATTCCCTCACTCCTTCTGTCGGCTTCATAATTCCTTCCTTTGCATAATTAAATTCAAAAATATATATTCCCTCCTTGCTAAAGATGACTCTATCTTTAATCACCTAAATTTAGTATGGAATTTGAAATTAAACCACAAGTCTTGGAAGAAATGTTGCTATAAAATCTAGAAATGACTTTTCAAACCTAAATTTGGTTCTTTTGGTGGTTCCTCTTGCATAAACTACCATTCAAGATGCCTTTAAGGGAACCATATGTATGAAAATTGTCTAACTAGACTCAATTTTTTAATATTTTTTCTTCAAATGCCCACTTGCAAAAGATATCTGGGAACTCTTTGGTCACTCCCCTTTCTAGAATGTAGTCTTGTAAATGTTATATCTATAAACATTATTAGTAAAAATAAAGAATGTAATCTCTTTTGGTGCATTTTCTCTTGTTCACTGCTTTGGTACATTTGGAAAATAAGTAATAATGACATATTTGTTGGCAAGACAAGGTCACTTAGTGGGTCTCTTTAGAGACTCATTTACTTTGATATATCCTTTTAGGTAATAACCACCATGAAGATAAAGAAAAGAAAGTTCAACAAATTTCTATAAGAAGGACAAGATGAGTTTGAGAAGAAAGAAATGGCATACAATTATAGTGTACAGAAAGACAAATATGAATTTGTTGTTTCACTTGACAAATTCATTAGATAGATGAAGAAGATTGATGAATGGAAAAAGAATGCGGGCATAGGCACTTCTAGCACTAAAATAGTCAATAGTACCTCCTTTTGACATGACGTCTCCCCTCCCACATCATAGTACTCTATAAAAGAAGAATAATAGAATTAGATCAATAATTCTCAAGTTGTATCTTATTTTGTTATACTTGTTCTAAGATTATGACAAAAAATATATATATATATATTTCTATCATTTATTTCAATTAGTTTTTTCTCTTATCTGTTAGTGGCCAAAGCCAAGATTAATTATTATGTATTTTCATTAATTATCTGATTTTTCAAAATTTCTTTTGCAAAGATATTTTCTTCTTATCTATACAAGTATCTTCAAGATACTATACTACTCCCCTATACATATATCTATCATATATATATACAAATGGATCTTATATTATACTTCTACTCCTTTACATATTACATCTTTCCCTTTTCTATATTACTTCTACCGCTTTTTGACATAAATGTCAAAGGTGTATAATATCTATATGCTAATACCAAAATGTGAAAGGAAATAAGAATGCGCCTTCAAAATAAGTACCATTGTCTTGTCCCGATTCTCCTATAGTACTTTACTTGCGTGCAATGCAATCTAAACTTCTGCTGATAATTCCATCATGTGAGATCAACTATGGAGAAGTTGTTACCATGGATGAGTGTCTTTTGTATGTGCAATTTGTTTATGCAATACATCAATGTTTGGAAGAATCATGCCTTGGATTTCTATACGTGTGGCCCTAATCATGGCTTCTTCCTTCAATAATTTTGCATATAGATTTGTCATATATCTAATCTTTGTGTAACATAAAAAACTATGACTTGGGTCAAGTGACATCTGATGTGCACTTGCCTTCATATCCTCATCTATCTTGGATAGTTTATCCTTGATTTTCTTTGTGAAGATAGATTTTTCACTTAACTTGGTAAATAATGAAACAACATTATTAAGAGAGATTTCCATTGAACCAAGAATAGTAGTTAACTCTATTTGATCTATTACAATTATGTGTGTAACTTGTGCTAACATTCTGTTCTCAAATTTTCTTTTCGCTCTTTGTAGCAATTTATCCTATCCATTGAAGTCTTCATTATATTTGTGAACAATTTTTGCTAACTTATCTAGAATGGGTTGTTTTCCATCAATCTCAATACTTAGAGCATTCATAAATATGCTCTTTCTATCTTCAAGGACTTGATTTTATTTCTTCTTTTCTTCTCTAAGCTTCTACTAGCTAGCTTCCTTGTTTAGTAGTTCACCCATGGTATCCATTTGATCAGGGATGAGGGTAGAGATATCTTAATTTGGAATAACTATATCCTCATCTAGATCCATTTCTTCCTCTTCTTCTTTATCATTTTCTCTCAGAATGGTAGAAATAATTTAGTTACCCTTCTCTAAGACTTTAGTACTCAAGTGAGACTGGTTCTTGACTCTCATTGTACTAGCTACAAATACACTTGGAATAGAAAAAATAGTAGACATTGATGGACTAGCAACAAATGTAGAAACATCACTAACAAATGAAATGCCTTGTTGCTTCTCAGTCAAGGTTGATGATGGAGGACCTTGCTACTTGGCATATGAAGTGTTGGGCACTTTAGCTGAACAGATCTAGAGCTTGTTTGAAAGCTTGATATAATAGTGGTATCCACAACCAACTTGATAGAATCTATCTCTAAGATAGATTATGCTAATTCTATGTTCATAGAGTGAAGCAATGAGGCCATGACTACTACTATAATTTTCTCTATAGCAATTTCCTCAATGCTTTGTATCTCTAGATGGATTCCTCTAGTGGCTTCCTATTCATCCTCCTCATCATCCAAATTGACATCATCTAACTCATCATATTTTTTATTTCTACATATTCTTCCTCATCTTCATCATCTTTGTCATCAACATGGACAACAAAGTCACTAGGTTGATGTAACTGATTCATGTTCTTCAATGTAGTTGTAGTTGCCTTCACCACATCTTCAATGTCCTTAAGAAATATCATGCAAGTGTTTTACTTAAGCATGAAATTTTTCTCATTTTTCTTCAAGGAATCCTTTACCTCCTTCTTACTTAGTTTTGGCATGAGTTTCTTCAATTTTTGTTTATAGATGTCCTTGGTAGTCTTCTGTGCATCTTTCTATCTAGGTTTTGTTACTTGCATAAGTTCATTAGGAATTTGTTGTGCAAGCTCATCTAGTTAGTACTTCCATTTAACTATTTTGGTCATGAGTGTATCTTCTATTTTCATTTTATCTTCCTCATTCCTTGTCTCATACTTGATAAAAATGAAACTTACCATGCCAGTTCCTTCTTCCATATTCTTCAACCTTTTTTGAAGTGTAGGTACAAACATATTGAGGATAATCTATTCAACTTCATCTTCACCTAACTTAAATTTCTTCCTAGAAATGGCTACCCTTCTTGTGAATACAATAGTGTATGACTTGGCAGGTCTGCTTATAATAGGCTTACCTTTCTTCTTGAGAGGCTCTAATACCAATTGTTGGAAATATAAGGTAGGAAAGGTTATTAAGAGGAGAGGGGTGAATCATGAACCAATAAAACTTTACCAATTAATCCTTCATATAATATTCTAATATAATTGTATGCATGAAAGAATGAAAGCATATAAAACATTCATAACACTTTGACACAAGATATGGTGACCAAGAAACCTTTCAAATAGAAAGTAAAACTAGGGTAGGGATGATACCCATAAGCTTTAGTACTGTAGTATAAAGTTAACCTATTTAGGCTTACAATTGATCACTTCTAGTGATTTTCCCTATTAGGATCAATAAGGACTATGAGGTCTAAATTGTTAAAGGATTTACAAACATAAAAATAAGTATACACTTGGTTAGGAGATTTAGTAAAAGGCTTTTAGGTCTACCATGTTAAAGGATTTGGCTGATGCACCTATTTGGATGAAGCAGTGGGTGATCTTTGATCTACATCTCTAATTTACTAAATGAGATTCCTTGTATTATGATGATCACTTGACTATGATAGATAAATCTTTGTTGTCCCTTATACTACTTGTAGCATTCCTCAATTCGCACTCCTATTCATCATATTCCTCTTCACATTCATACTTGGATATGATATAATTCATTACATATATATCAATCCAAATGATAACCTACTGGAGTAAGGAATAATACCAATTTCATCATAATTCACAAAGTTGAGCCAACTGTTGTAGCTCAAGTTTGAGGAGAATCTTGTTGATGTTTTGATACACAAAAAACACTGTTAGTGCTCAACAATCTTTCACACTCGGTTGAACATGAAGCTTAGTTCATACTAATCACAACCAAGGAGCTTGAAATTAGCTAACACTATGTGACTCGATGAACACTAAGAAACTTGGTAGCTACTAAATCACTTGGTTGACACGACATGGCTCAGTCAACACTAGATTCATATTGTTAACACAGTGAGCTTGGTAGAGATAGTATAACTTGGTTAATATACCATAGTTTAGTTAATACTATGATCTTCTTCACTTCCACTAAATATCATGGTGGCCTCTTCTACACTCGATTTACACTGTACACTATTTGTGAAGCTCAATAAACACTGTGTAGTTTGGAAAACACTACAAGCTGACTTAGGTGCTCGATAGACACTGTATTCTGACTACTTGGCTTAGGAACAACTGAATCAATTTGTTAACATTATAAATTGTATGATAAAATTGGTAGCAACTATAGAGCTTGGTAGCAATGTAACCATTTGACTAATTATTGAGTCATTGATTGACAAACTGACCTTAATGTCAATAGTTAGATTGTACCTAATCATTGCAACTATTTATTATTTGTAAATATTGGCAATCCCATCAGATGAATACAAATATCAAGGTTTACATGCCATCACAATCACATAAAAATCATCCAAATTAATTATTTAATAAGAAACCAAAATTGCACAATCTAGGATGCATAATTGGATAGACATACACATAATCATCCAGATAGGAAAACAAGAATATAATAAATTAATAAAAGAAAAATAATGCAATATTGAAAATAACTTTAGATGCTTTAGAATCATGAATTTGTATCAAGCTCCTAAAGATAAAATGTACACCTTTATAAATATTTTATTATATTCTGAAAGAAGATTGAGGGAAGAGTAGTAGAAAATCAAGAGTTCCTCAATGATGATGAGCTCATTAAGAGTGAAGAATTTAGAAGGTTTTTTCGTAAATTAAAATGAAGAAAATTAAAATGAATTATTAAAACAATAGGATCATAGTGGAAACTTAGATAGACAATATTAGGCTACCTTTAGCAATCTAAAATCTTGTGATATATGGTTCATAAACTTAACACTCAATAAATATAGAGAATAGAACATTCGTAGTTATATGTTTTTGGTATTTGAAAAGCAATGGAAAATGGGTGACTAGTCTAAAAGGAACTAAAAAAGAAAGTGATAGAATCACTATGAGTTGATTGATAGCCCACATACCACAACCATAGCTAGCAAATCAACTACCCATATTTAATATTAAAAATAGGAAACTACAAGATTTTAGCATCTTTCTATCATACAATCTATAGATGATAGTAATAAAATAGAAGAAATCTATCCTACAATCATAATTGTTCGTAGTAAAATTAAAACATGAACTAAAGGCAACAATGTTAAAAGTTTGTAAAGTTTTCATTAAAGATGTCATATAGGGTCTACATTGAACCAGCATAAAAAATACAAACAAAACATTAAAATGCATAGAATGAGGTTGAGCCATCATTCTTTCTTCTCCTCCAAGCATTTTTTTTTCCACCAATAACACATTCAACCAATTGTCAGCAAGAAATATGTAAGGTCTTTGGACACTATTTGCATCCTCCTCCATGTTACCCTCCACCTTCTCCTATTGTAAGAGTTAGATGGTGCTATATGTAACATGCATAACTTCAACCACAAACTCTATGACTGTGTTCAACCAGAGGTCCAACTCTATCATCCATTTCTTAAGGTTCTCCTTCTCCACCCTGATCTTCACTAATTTACCTTCAACCTACACAAAAGTGGTTTATCCAAGTTAGGATTGGCAAGGGGGTCTAAACTAGCGGATGGATAGGAGGGCCATCCTTGGAGGGGCCGAGTAGGGGGGGGTAGACATGAGGGTCCTCCTCTAGTTTCCTTAGAAGGAAAGTATCACTCAAGGGGGAATTTTCATTACTATATGGGGCATCCTTGTACGTAGTAAGGTCCACTATGCCCAAACTAATACTATCTAATACATGAGACCAATATATTTCCTAGGAGGCCTCCTCCTTTTTCTTTGGGGTCTTAGTAGTTCTTGATCCTCATCCTTAATGTAGAGGTACCTCGTGGATTTATCTTTTTGTCTTACATTTATTTTACCAGTTCTAGTAAATTTAGAGTTTAAATTGACCTCTTTTAAACTCTCTTATTTATGTGCCCTTTTCCTCTATTATTAGGGTTATTAATGATTATATGGGAGCAAGTCCTCTCTCAATTTTGATTCATAACCACCTCACCTATCTCCACTTCAAGCTTCATCTTAGGGTTAAGTTTAGAAAAATAGACTATAGGGGGCTCCTTAATTTTAGGATACTCCTTAATTTTTGCCCTGTTTCAGAAAATGGGAATCTTAAGAAATAAAATGGGAGTTTAGAATTTAGGTTGACACAACCACATGGGAGGCATTTGGCATCATGGGCTATATAATAAAAAGATTGTGGGTGGGGGGGGAAGGGGGTTGGGGGATTGGGGCCACATGGTGTGATGTTTAGCAAGGACAAGAGTGAAAAGTTGAAGGAAGAAGAAGAGTAAACAAGTGAACCCCAATAGTTTTTCATGTTTTTATTTATTTAATTATTTCTTCCATGCACAATTAATCCACTTTTAATTGAAATTTGTCTTTTATTTTTATTTTATTTTTTCTCCACTTTATTATTTAAAGTAAATTTATAAAAAGACACTTTATTTATTATTTAATTAATCAAGAAAACTTAAGTTCATTATTTAAATGCCACAAATTTTAGTTCTTTGTTAATTAAATAATAATGCTACACCATAACTAGAATTAAAAATTAAAAATTTTATTTTTAAGTCAATTTAATCATAGTTTTCTAAAATAGGAAGTTTAAATTAGATCTTTTAATTTAAATAAATATCCAATAACGCCAATAATTCCCAAAATGCAAAAGCATCCTATTTTAACATTTTTTTAAATTTTAAATTAAATAACATTTAATAAATTAATATCAACTATCAATGCAAGAATAATAAATAACTAATCTATCAAGAAATTCACCAATTTAGACCTTAGGAAATGCATAAGGAAAATCAACCTAAGCAAGAATCAAACCACATACAAATAAAAGACTCATAGGTTTTAAAAAGGGTAGCTAGTTTATTATGAGTGCTCCTTATGAGGCAAGCATTCAGGCTATGTCTAGGTTTGGACCTAATTATTATCTTCCCATTCTCACCATTTGAGTATTTGTAATAGGGCATGCTCATCTTGAAAATTTAGGGAAGTCAATGTCTAGTACCTACATCTTGCATAAAAGATGAGCATGTACATGTATATAAATATATCTAAACTAAATAGGCAATGATAGGGAGTCGTACATCGTGTAGATCTCAACTAGCAGGTGACTATGACTCCCTTCCTTATCCACATCAAACACATCAGACAGAAAGATAAAATAGAAATGCACACGACACACATGCAAGTATGGGGTAAGTACCATTATAAATCATGAGTCAACTTATCAAATGCTCAGATATATTAATGCATATGAATGAATACAAACATAGTCATCAATAAAAACATCTCATTTAACATTGTTATGAAGGCAACCATGTTTACTAACTAGGAATCATCAAAGTATCATTAATACGTAAGTAGAAATAATCATTAACAATACGTGGAATATAATCACCAGTAATCCAAGTTGTGAAATAATATCTTTAAACCTACCAAATGCATTTTTTTTCTATCTTGATCGAATTGTTCAATTTTTTGAGCATAATTCAAAATAATTAAATTTGGAAAAATTCAAATTTAGTTGGGTTTCATTACTTAACATTTCATGTTGTAGAGATTTTTTCATAACTATCTAATTAGTTACAAGTATACCACATTGGCATATATTGTGACAGTTACTAGGATCATAAGCATGTGTGTTTACTAATTGGATTGACATATGTGAGCTAGAACTCAATGAGTGGAATCTTCACATATATAACCATGTAATAGAGGCCTATCATAATGTAAAATGGTTGTATTGTGTAATATAATGAACGATAAGATTTCCAACAAAACACTATCATACGCTATAATAGAAGGAATGATGACATGTTTGGAGTCATATAAATAAAGGGTCTTAATAAATTATTTGGGGAATGTTATGAACCCACTCTATTTCATATAAAACCCCAACTCCTATCTTGAACTTCTTGTGTATCAAAATAATTAGGGTTCACATATAGGAAAAACATATTATGCAATTTCATAAAAATGAATTATGGTATATAATTGTTATTTTATCAAGGATGGTAAATAACAATCCATTACCTATCAAAGAAATCACTCATGCTTAGGATGGTTTTGTAGGATGGGAAGTATATTTATGATGGTTTCAAAAACCATGACATTGTCATGATTGAGGATATTATAAAGTTCACAAAGAAATCATTGAAAGATAGATAATCAAAAGCTCTATTAAGAGAGAAAGGGTACATTTGGTTACCATCATATTAAAAAATGCGTTCTAATGTAGTATATGGTGGAGAATAAATTTCAAAATTATTAGTAAGTTTTCTTGTTCATTCTAGTTTAATTATCTTTCCATGTTAACAAAAAGTATCGTGTTCTACATTAATTGCATGAAAAATACCGTATACTATTGTATAAGAACTATAGTAATAATTTGTATTTGACTTGGGAATTAAGATATATCCATGGTGATTTTATTGGTACTCCTATATAAGTGTTCTATTTTTACTTTGAGAGTTTCAGTCCTTCATTATATAAAAGCAGGTAATATAGAAAAAGATGATTAAAAAAAATGTGTCATCATATTCCTAATTAAAATTTAATCATTTGATTTAAAAGTCAGATTATAAAGTTCTTCTTTCTTGAAGTTAAAGGGACGAGACATATAGATATACCTATATAAAGAGCAAATCCATTGTTTTTTGAGAATAACAATTGTCTTAAATATACGTGTTTGTTTTTAATAACCGCTTTGAAAAAGGATCTCAGCGGGCATGACTGTGATGGTGTCATGGTCACATGAAATGCCACAAGGTGCTTTAATGAGATGTAGTTTCGATGTCACATGGTTATATGAAAATGTGACATGCTGAGCTAATGCCATATCCATATACATTGAATCTCTATAAAGCTCCTCATATGTCTAGTATGGCAAAGGCAAACGATGATTCAAAATTTCTGAATTCAATTGCTGAAAAGGGTCCCCATGGAATTGCATAAGGTGTCCAACGATGGTTCATTCAAGATGCTCTCCAGGGACGTAAACCTAATATCTGGTGTATGGCGTTTGGCTTCTGTGGATGAAGTGAGAAGAAATTTTGAAGAGATAAAAGGAATCCTTGAGAAAGGGAGTATTGTCCGCCTTTTGGATGGATGGGTGACTGGATCCGTTTATGATTATAAACTGAAAGAAGGCTACAATGGCGGAGTGACAGATGTGCTTGTTGTTCAAGCCAATAAATTAAGACCCTCAGGTATGTGAGTCAGGGAATATCTTGTATACAATTTGATTTCTAGTAAGATAGGCTTGATTTGTATACAGCTTGATTTCTAGTAATTAGTAAGGGTTTAATACGTTCACAATACAGACGGTACATTCGACCCAGAGATGTACTCAGGAGTGGCGCTGACCGCACAAGGAAGAGAAGCTGCTGTGTTATTGTCAGCAGATGATAAAATCAGTGAAGCCGTTCACCTCGTTTTTGACCTTTATGCAAAGGATGCTAAGCGGCGAGATCTAGATCAGTTGATCCTCAAGATCAAGGTCGCCCACCTTTGCTTCGTTATGCTATACTATTT
Organism: Cupressus sempervirens; assembly: GCA_028749045.1. Lineage (NCBI taxonomy): Eukaryota > Viridiplantae > Streptophyta > Pinopsida > Cupressales > Cupressaceae > Cupressus > Cupressus sempervirens. The sequence goes on along the minus strand of CM053793.1, from coordinate 271,340,170 downwards.
GTACCCATCATGGGAATGTGGAAACTGTTAGATTAGTTGATCCATTCAGGAAGGCTTGGGCCTCACTTGTGTTCTTCATTGTCATGTGTTTCAATTCTCTTCGTCTACGCCTCTTTTATCTCTGCCTCTTTTTTTAATGCCATGTGTGTTCTTTTCTATATATATCTAAATAAAGCTCGAAGCCGAAGTGCAGTTTATGGATTATCTAATGTCATGGGTACCGTTCCTTGTTTAATACCTTAATAGTACATTAAGATCAATATATATATATCAGTGCTCGACTTGATGATTTGTCAAAGGTGAGGATCAGAGATACTATTTAGGTCAGATACTATCAAAAGATTCTAGTCCTTATATTCCAAAGGACCTAAAGAATTCTTTATGTCGTCCTATCTCAAAACAATTGCATCCTCTGTGAATTAATGTGCAGATTTGAGAATAATGCAATAGAAGTGAAGGACGCGTTTATCATCCATCAAAGCTTTACAATTGATCAATTTTTAAAGATCTAAAACATCATGGATTTATTTGAGAATTTGAGCATTTGATCTTCATTAAGTTTTTGTGAATCTGGAAAAAAAAAGTCTAATTTTGTTTTGTCTTTGGTAAATTTTTTAAGGAGATTACCCTGTCCCAGAAGGGAATACTTTAAATATGGTTCATGAATTAAAAAAATATTCTTCCTATTCATCAGATTGTCCAAGTTCATTGAGAATTGCATTCAGCTATAAATTTGTTGTTGTTGTTATTATTATTATTATTATGTCTATAATTAATTATTATTATTTTTAAGTTCAAATAGACTCAAACTCAAGACCTTCCAAACAAATACTGACCACAATAGTAATACTTATTATATTTATGAAATGATGACTATTAATTTGATTAGTCTTTTGATTAGTCTTTTACTATTAATTTATTAATGTGACTTCAACTATATACTATTGATAACTAATCTTTAGTGAAGTCTTGTGTACTATGACTTATTGTTAGTATATTCTTGTCACCACAAACCTAGAGATGTGTTTAATCTAAATTTATATAAAAGTAATAAAATAAGATATTAGAGAAGGAGGCAAAATATTCCTATCAACATTACAAGATAAAAAGAGAGGATAATACAAAAATTTACATAATTTTTATATTTAAAATAAGTCTTAATTTATTATAATTAGGAATCCAAAGTTTTGAAGAAACCTTTAACATTAATTTAGCAAGACATCAAAAGACACTTAGCATAGTTTATAACTACTATATATAGTAAGCAATTAACATAAAAAGTAAGGAAACATAGGTATAAGAAAATAATTAATTATTGTTTAGAGTAACATAAAAAGAAATGAAACTATAAGCTGGGTTCATTCACTATGGTAATATAAAAATAAGAATAGAAATACTTATTTTTTAATAGAAAATGGGGTTATGTATTCCTATTCTTGTTTGGTTTACCTAGAATTTGATGCAATAAAATTTTCTTGTAGATGAAATAATAATCTTCTTTTTCCTAATCATATCTTACTTTCAATTCTCACTCATTCTTCTTTTTTCTCTTAACATACAGTGGTACAAGTTCACACTAGATAGCTATTGATAATGAATACTTTATCTATAGCCTTTTTCTAGTCAACTAATTGACTTAATGTTGTCTTTCCTAACGAATAATCCACTTAATGTTGTCTTTCCTAACAAATAAAATTTTATGTGGTCTCTAGATTGTCCACACAAATTCCAAGATATTTTACATAATTTCCAACCAAGGAGCCATTTAACAACAATACAAACATATGCTTATAAAGAAATAAAAATGCTTTTTAAAAAGCAATATACATTTAAACATTTTTGTAACCTAAATATTACTTAAATCTAACAACATGAAGCATAACACATGCCAGGGAAACGTTTCAATTAAGCACACATGGAAAATCCTCTAAATTACTACAATTAACATCTATGCTTTTTTTCTAACAAATATAGATGTATGGCATCGTGTAGGAGATTCTTTGCTAGGGTTTCCCATATAAAGAAAGATGGTGATGGGAAGTTGGACAAATATAATGATGAAGATAGACTATGTTTTTGTAGAGCCATTTCTTTTCTTTGCCATCTTTTTTGCTGATCTGGTGAAGGGGCTTCCTTCTCCCTCTTGTTTGTTCTACTTTGCTCTCTTTAGAGAATGACCTGCAACTTGTGATGTGGGTTTATTTCTACCTTATGGACATTTCTAGATAGATTGATAAGAGTGGGTTTTTTGTTCTTTTCTGCTCATGTTCCTTCTTTGGAGAAATAGTGTTTGTTTTGGTGTATTTCCTCATCCTTATTTTGGGGAGAAGGACTTGTTGTTTTCTATGGCTTCCCTACATCCTTGTAATCTAATGTTTATCTTTGTGGAGAAGGGTAGAAGATTGAAATTAACCCTTTTGTGTTTTTCTATGGGTGCCTCTCTTGGTGACTTTTTTGGCTATGGCCTTTATATGGTCTTATGCTTCTCCCTTAAGGTGGTTCTTCTTGTGGGTGGGTATTTTGAGAGAGGGCGTTTTGATGGATCAAATTTATGCAACACCTCTTTAGGTGGTTTCATCTCCTTCTAGCTTCTGTATTCTCTTCATGGGGAGATGGTGGCCTTTTGCATCTTTTTGAAGGCTTCTAGCTATGTGAGTTCTCTATTTTGTTGTGTGGTGTCAGTGGCTTCTCCTGACTCTTTTTTGATGGGGGGCTTTAATGTTGCCATGGTTGCTCCTCCCCCCTCTTCCTTAGGTTCCTCCACTTGTCGATCCCTATCTCTTCATCTCACGTTGGCAATGTAAATGGTTATGGGGTTCCTTTGTTCTTGAGTTTCAGGCAGAGTATGGATTTAATAGAATTTAGATTTATTGTTGGCTTTGCATGCTCTTCCTCTTGGATATTCATCAGGTCATTTGTGGGAAGAAGGATTTTTTGAAATTGTTCTGGCTTCCCCTTCACGCTAACCTTTGATGAGAAAAAAATCACAACTTTAAAAAGCTTTGCTTGGCACTAACTATTGCCAAGTGCTAGTTTGCTTAGCACCTTAAGGAGCCGAGTGGTAGTTTGCTTGGCATGTGAAGGTGCCGAGTGACAGGAAGTAGGTGTCGAGTTAGCTTGGCACAAGAAGAAGCAGAGTAAGATCGGCACATGAAGAAGCCGAGTAAGCTCGGCACACAAAGGGCAATGATTGACAACAATGGATGCCGAGTGAGCTCAGCTCAAACTGGAAAAATTATAACTTAGAAAAATTTCAATGTGAATGTTTCCACCACTAAAACTAGAGAGCCAAAGCTCAAATTTTCTAAACAAACTTCTCAAATGCAATGAATAGGAGAAGAACAATGGATTCAAGTATGCTTTCTTTCTTTCTATTCAACTTTGATTAAAAATATTACAAAATCTGGGAGCATTCGGCTTCAACCAAAAAACCCTAAAATAACCCTAAACTAGTAAAACTTCAAACTTCAATGAACTTTAAACTTGTAGCTCTAATGGCTGCATACAATGGTACCTGGAGCAATCATTTCTTCAATAGGACAAAACCAACAATAGAAAACTTATAGAGTGAACAAGGGAAACACTTGCCAATTGGATCTGGTGATCTCTTTCCTTTTGCTTTTCTTTACTCTGCAAATTCTATCTTCTCTACTTTGCTGAACTGACTCTCTGAATGAATGAATGTAGAAAACATTCCTTTTGTCATATTCCATTTTTCCTCTTAATGTTCAAATTTCAAAATCACCTACCAAAATAAATTCCTGCCATCCACGGATGCCTGCGGGAAACAAACTGATAGGGTAGATGGGTGTGGGGCTCGAGGACAACCTGCAAGCTCTCAAAATTCAATTTCCAACACCCCCCCTTTGTCTTGAGACCCACAAACAAGGATCACTACTGATCCAAATCAACTACACCAAGACACTCTCTCAGGTGTACAAAACTTCTGATGCCTAATGGATTTGTAAAAATGTTTGCTAGCTACTACTTAGACTTACAAAATTCCATCTTGATATCCCCATTCTCCACCAACTCTCTGATGAAGTAATATCTAATCTCAATATGTTTTCTTCTCCCATAGAAGACTGGATTCTTGGACAATGCAATTGATGAAATATTGTCACAATAAATTGTGGTTCCATCATCTTGCCTTTCATTCAAATCTATCATGATCCTTCTTAACCAAATCGCTTGAGATGCTACTACATTTGTTGCTATGTATTCAAGCTCTGCTATAGATTGAGCAACAATAGGTTGCTTCTTGGATGCCCATGAAATTGCACCTAATCCCTTGTGAAACATGTATCTGAAAGTGCTCTTCCTATCATCTATACTTCTGGCCCAATCACTATCTGTATAACCTACCAACTTGAATTCATTTGCTGCAGTATACAAAATTCCAAATCCCTTGGTACCTTTCACATACCTTAGGATCCTCTTTGTTGCTTGCTAATGGGAATCCTTTGGTGTTTTCATAAATCTGGAAATAAAACTTACTGCATGCATTAGGTGTCGTCGAGTTGTAGTCAAATACATTAAACTTCCAACCATACTCTTCTATAGTGTTGGATCCACTCTCTTGCTAGAGTCTTCCTTGCTCAACTTCAGACCTACTATTGTTGGCATTGGGGCTGCCTTACTATTCTACATTTTAAATCTCTCCAAGATTTGCCTTGCATATTTTTCTTGAGAGATGAAAATGCCATCATGCATTTATTTTACTTCTATGCCTAGAAAGTATTTCAAGAGACCTAGGTCTATCATCTCAAATTCATTTTTCATGGCCTCTTTGAACTCACCAATTAGAGCCTTGTCATTACTAATAAAAATCAAATCATCTACATACAAGACAACCATCAACACATTTCCATTTGCTACCTTGATGTAGAGGGTAGGCTCACCATTTTTTTTCTAAAGCCATCACTCATCAAATATGAGTCAATCCTGATGTACCATGCTCGTGGAGCTTTGTTGAGCTCATAAAGAGCTCTTTTTAATCTATATACTTTATTCTCTTAACCTGCAACTTCATAACCAAGTGGCTGCTCCCCATATACTTCTTCTTTAAATACACCATTTAAGAAGGTGCACTTCACATCCATTTGATATACCTTCCATTTATGCTAAGCTATAATTAGTATGATAGTACACATGATTTCCATTCTTGCAACTGGGGCATATGTCTTATCATAATCTCTTCCATACTGCTATTTTTAGCCCTTGACTACCAGCCTTGCCTTATGCCTATCAATTTTCCCTTCAACATTACATTTGGTCTTGTAGACCCATTTCACTCCAATTATTTGCTTCTTGGGAGGCAATTCAGTTAGCTCCCATGTCTCATTTCTTTCTATAGAATCTATCTCCTCATCCATGGCCTTACACCATTTCTTCTCCTTAATAGCTTCTTCAAAATATATTGGATCACTATGAGAAAATAATGCAAAATTAACACTCTCATCATAATTTTGATACCTTTCATCTTGGTATATCTCCCTAAGACTCTTGGTCTTTCTTGGTAAAAGGGAGGAGAGTGTGGGATCAAAATCTTCACTGCTGCTACTTTGCTGACCAACTCGGTCTTCACTATTACTTGGCATTGACACTCGGTCATGCCTAGAGGAGCTCAACAATGACTGAGGTTGCTTTCCTTTTCTTCTATCTACTCCTTCTTCTTGCTCTTCATCAGCATCCTCTTCACTCATAATTGGCACTTTACTTGAGGTACTAGGTGACTCATCAGTTTGTTCATACCAGGACTGATTTTCAAAAAATTCCACATTTCTTGAGAGAATCATCTTGATGTTCAATGGGTCATACAATCTTTATGCCTTTGATTCTGAGCTATACCCTATGAAGATGCACTTCACACCTTTGTCATCCAATTTCTACCTTTGCTCTTTAGGCACATGTGCATATGCAATACAACCAAACACCCTTAGGTGTTCAACTATCCATCTTCCTCATGACCATACTTCCATTGGAATTCTATCACGGACTGGTTTTGTAGGACACCTATTAATTAGGTAAACTGTTGTTGCCATAGCCTCTCCCCAAAATTCAGTTGGGAGACCTTTTTCTTTCATCATGCTCCTTGCCATTTCAACAATGGTCCTGTTCTTTCTGTAAGCCACTCCATTCTGCTGTGGTGTATAGCTAGTTGTGAGCTCTTTCTTTATATCATGTTTCCTGCAAAAATTTATAAAAGAATTTTAGGTATACTCCCCTCTATCTGATCTTAGGACCTTGATATAGTGTCCACATTCTCTTTCAGCCTGGGCTTTAAATTCTACAAATTTATCGAATGCTTCAGATTTATTCTTTAAGAAATACACCCATGTCCTACGACTGAAATTGTCAATAAATGTTATAAAATATGTACTCCCCCCAATGAAAGTAACTTGCATAGGACCGACTAGGTTAGTATGCACTAACTCTAATGGAGATCTAGCCCTCCTAGAATGTCAAGAATTAAAGGGAAGCCTATGTTGCTTACCCAAAATACAAGCCTCACACTTGTCACATGAATTTCCTATATGTGGAAAACCTTCTACCATTCTTTTATTTGACAACAAATTTGAACCAGCATAGCCTAGATGACCATATCTTAGGTGCCATAGACCTAAGGGGTCTTCAATCACACTCCTTAGAGCTGATTGTGTGGGAGGTGCAGCACCAACTTGAGATGAGAAACATGACTCTATGCGCAAGGGAAACATTTTGGTCTTTGCTATTTGAACTACTACAATTAAGTTCTTGGTCCCATCCTTTTCATGAATGAAACACTTGTCATTCTCCATCAGCACTTTGTATCCATTTTTAATGAGCTAACCAATGCTCATCAAATTGGGCTTCATACCAGGGGCAAAATATACATTTTGTATTTCCTTTTTCTCACGTTTCTTGGTGCAGACCATAATAGATCATTTGTCCACAACTTGTAGGGTTCCATTGTTACCCATTTTAATCTTAGATTTGAAACTCTTTTCAATGAAACAAAAAAAGGTTTCATTACCACTCATGTGGTTGCTACATCCACTATCGAGGTACCAAACCTCAAGGCTTCCTTCTTCACCAATATTACACATGATGAAGGCAGTGGCATTGTTTCCACTTTCCATGTTCACATCAGCCACATTTTCTTGTCTTGACCTATCATTTTTCTTCTCCTAGCATTCACTTGCGTAATGCCCATATTTATGATAGTAGTAGCATTATACATTACTCTTACTTGAGTTGTAGTTTTTCTTACCTCCCCTTGAAGTATTTTGTGAGCTACTTGCTCCATCTACTCTTCCTCAGATTTCTACTGTAGGATTTATTTGTCCTCCATTTCCTCGACCTCTACCTCTAGAGTTTCTACTTGAGCCATTTCTTCCTCTCCCCCTTCATCTTGGATTTTATTGAGTCTTGATTGCTTGTTGTTGGGAAGAAGAAGATGCAGATCTGTTGATCCTACGCTCATGGGTTTGAAGAGTACCCATCAACTCATCCATTGTCAAAATAATGACATCTTTTTCCTCTTCTATGGTCATGACCAAATTGTCATATTTATGAGGTAAATTCCTCAATATCTTTTCCACTATACTCTGCTCTTGATAGTTTTCACCATTTGATTTCAATTGATTAATCACATTTGAGGTCGTTGAGCTGAAATTTGCAACTAATTCATTTTCCTTCATCTGAAGGTTCTCAAACTCCCTCCTTATATTCTATAGCTTTACTATACAGACTTTATTATTCCCCTTGAAGTTCATCTCAAGGATATCCCATGCATCTTTTGTATAATTTGTTGCTGCAATCTTGGAAAATAATGTCTCTATCATTGCTGCTTCAATAAGACTTATTGCCTTAGCATCCTTCCTCCTTGACTCTTTCAAATGAGTCTTTTGATTATTGGTAAGAGCAGCATACTAAGTTGGGTCTGTCACATCATTGAACCCATTAACTACAAACTCCCACAAGTCATTTGCAACCATTATGGTTTTCATCTTCTTTGCCCATGTATTATAGTTTTGTCCATTGAATGGTGGTGGTTGCTACCATATGTTTCCTGCATCTCCTGGAATGTCAAAAATCCTAGAAAAAACATTGCCCTAACTCATTGTGGATGTGGGGCCTCAAAGCTCTGATACCATGTGAGAAAAAAATCACAACTTTAAAAAGCTTCGCTTGGCACTAACTATTGCTGAGTGCCAATTTTCTCAGCACCTTAAGGAACCGAGTGGCAGTTTGCTCGACACATGAAGGTGCCGAGTGACAGGCAATAGGTGTTGAGTTAGCTTGGCACAAGAAGAAGCCAGGAAAGCTCAACACATGAAGAAGTCGAGTAAGCTTAGCACACAAAGGGAAATGCTCAGCAACAATGGATACCAAGTGAGCTCGACTCAAATTGGAAAAATTATAGCATAGAGAAATTTCAATGTGAATGTTTCCACCATTAAAAACAAAGAGCCAAAGCTTGAAGCTTCTAAACAAACTTCTCAAATGCAATGAATAGGAGAAGAACAATGGATTCAAGTATGCATTCTTTCTTTCTATTCAACTTTGATTAAAAATATTACAAAATCTGGGAGCATTTGGCTTCAACTAGAAAACCCTAAAATAACCCTAAACTAGTAAAACTTCAAACTTCAATGAACTTTAAACTTGCATCTCTAATGGTTGCATACAATGGTGCCTAGAGAAATCATTGCTTCAACAGGAAAAAGCCAACAATAGAAAACTTATAGAGTGAACAAGGGAAACACTTGCCAACTAGATCTATTGATCTCTTTCCTTTTGTTTTGATCTGCTCTACTGAACTGACTCTTTGAATGAATGGATGTAGAAAATATTCCTTTTTTCATATTCCATTTTCCCTCTCAACATTCAAATTTCAAAACCACATACCAAAATAAATGCCTTCCATCCATGGATGCCTACGAGAAACAAACTAACAGGGTAGATGGGCATGGGGCTCAAGAACAACCTGCAGGCTCTCAATGTTCAATTTCCAACACCTTCTTTGGAAGCCTTCTAGCTACCATTTTTGTGTCTCTTCCTTTGAGAATGAAGGGTTTTGGTTATTTGGGCATGGTTGAAGGAGAGCTTTGATTTTGATCCACTAGGGGACCTTGGCAATTTTAGCTTTTTTTCTTTGCTCCTTTCTCCATTTCACTTTTACATTCTCTTCTCATGGATGTTGGGGATTAAAATTTTCAATTCGATGTTCAATTTCATATTGGTGGCATGAAGTGGACTTATGTTTCCTATTTGTGGTTGTTACGAAGTGGGGGATTGGCTTTCTATCTTCTCTGTGTTGGAAGAGTTTGGGAATTGAGTATCTTTTGAAAAGGGATGTTGATTGACACTTTTGTCCCCTCCTCTCTTACTATGATTCATTTTGGTACCTTTGATGTTCCTTGATTTGTGGCAGTATGCCCTCTCCTTTTGGGTCAAGAGTTTGTTTCTATTAGAGATTTGAAGAGTGAGAGTTCTAATTTCTTGTTGCTAGGGGGTATTGAAGATTTTAGGCTCTCATTCTCACTCTCTCACTCCAATTAGTATTGTTCTCAAATTTTGATGGATCGTAGTCTTGAGGACTTCCTTCTTTCTTCTTGGATGGATGCTTGATGGTTGGATTTCAGTGTATTGGTGGAAGTTGTGTGGTGTATGGCAGGTTCTGAGATTCTTTCAATTAGGGGTCTTTATGATCTCATTCCTATTATACCTTACTTCTTCTTGTTGTCCCAAGTTCTAATTGTGTTATACTTTCTTTGGAAATGCAATTTTTTCTCAGAGCATCCTTATTGCATGGTTTCTTTTCTCCTTGTTTTGCTTGGTAAGGAGGCTTGATGGTGTTGATTAGACTTTACTGATTCAGGCTCCTTTTTCCCAGGCTAAGGAGGGCTGATTTCCATTATCTTTCTTTATAGTAGGGGAAGTGCTCCTTTTGGGTAGTGAATTTAGTGGAGGGCTCTAATTTAATTTTTTAGGGTGTCTTTGATGATTTCACACCCATCTTTCTTATTCACCACTTCTAGTTCCTACATTCTACCATGAAAGGGTTACTGAAAACATGGGCTTCTAGTTTAAGAATTTTTTCTCCTATTGAGGTGGAGTTGTCTTCTATTGAGGTTGGGTCTAATGTTGGTGTGATTCTTAGAATGCTTTATATTGATGGCATTTCATTGGTTGATTATCCTGATTGGCTCTTGGTGTTTTGTTGGTGGTGGGATGTTTGTTGTAAGATTTTAATTTTCTTTTGGTTGGGGTATTTTTATGATCTTGAGAATGATTTTCTTCTCCTACTACCACCTACTCTTGGCTTGATTATAACTCTCAACCAATCGAATATTATTGGTTCACTCACTTTGGTGGTGCAAGCTGTTGGGTTTGTTTCTATTGGTAGCCTTTTTGTCCTTGTTAGGGAAGGTTAGTTTCTTCCTAGATCTTAGTTGTCTTCCTTTATTGAGGAGGAAATGTTTTCTTGTCTTTGGCTCTTAGGAATATTTCTACAGGAAATATGGATAGAAATATTTTCCAGTTATTTTTTATGGTGTTTCTATTACTATAAATATGGATGGGGTGATTATGACTAATAATAAAAAAAATTCTACTACTCATAGACGTGATGGGATTAGGACCATTGATAACCTTTGATAGTCCATAGATTGGAAAGTAAGAGTTTTTTAGGGAATCCTTATGCTTTCTCTAGTTAAATATTACTTGGATGTGGGCTTCTTGCTAGCTATGGACTACTAGCTCTATTGTGTTACCTTTCATGCAATTTTTTTCTATGACGTTGGACTTCTTCTATTGACACATTGTTTTGGATTGGGGTTTAATGTAATATTTCTCTCTACTTGGCTATATATGGTTTTAGGATCCTTCAAAACAAGTATTCATCATCATAAAAAAAAGATAATTACTTATTTCTAAGGATCACATAGCTTCTACTTGAGATCAATGTTAAATACCATAGCAAATTTTTCCATGGAGAATAAGTGTATATTAAACCTTAAATGAGGAGTAAATGTAATGAGAAATAATAAAGAAAGAAATTAAAGACTAGCACAACATTTAAATCTATTATTTGGGAAACAATAAGGAAAAAGTTCCTAGAAATCTCCACATGTGTTATTCCACATAGGAATTGATGAAGAATAAAAGCATTGATGGTGAGTATTTTTTGTGGAGACTAATAAATCTTTGTGAAGAGAGGAAAATGTGTTACTTTAAAAAAGCTTGAGTATTCATTAGCTTCAACATTGATCGAAAAGAGCTTAAACATTGATTATCTTAGGCAGGGATCTATAAACTTGGGTACCAATCAATGAACATTGCTAGATATTTCCCCTTTTCTTACTCTAAAATCTATTAAACTAGAAGCCTAGTCAAAACATAAGGTAGATAATCCTTAAAACTATGTAACAAAAAATATTGTGACTCATTTCTACTAATAAATAAATTTGAAACATCATTAAAATATAAAGAAAAATGAATTTTATAAACCAATAGTAAAATGAGAAGAATTAGGAAAAAATATTAAACATAATTTAAATGGGAGGTGTGGCATCGTCTCTTGAGGAATAATATTTTTTTTATAATGATCCTCAATGATGTCTTGTTATGCCATTTAACCACAATGTATTCTTATTCCCTCCCCACCATTCTCATCGAGATATCCATATGGCCCAAGTATTACACTAAACAATCAAATATAAAGGGTAGAAAAAGAAAAAGAATATAAATATGTCTAAGAATAATGAATAGCTACAATAAGGCTACCAAGGTCATAATGAAATATAAATAACATAGAAGATCATACAAGTTCTTAGGGCCATGCAATTTAATCTAGATAAATGAGTTTAAGGAACTAAGAATAATTATAAAGATACACTAAAATCATGTAGAGAGCAATTTCACTCTCAATAGCGATCAATCACATTATCCACATAAAAGGATCATATATAAGAGACAAATCAATTAAATTATATCAAGTGTCACTACTTGAAATTATAATGCATAGTCCTAAGAGTGACTCATGTGGAACTAATAAATTCCTCTATGGAGACAAAGATCATTGAGAAGTCTAATAAACATGCATAAATTATGAGGATTTTTTTAGTGAATACTTATCCTACTAGAGAATTAAAGGAATGCATGTAAAATTAGTGTTCATTTTCATTGCATCTTTACCTAATGGTAGCACTAAGGCATGTGTATGGAATAAATATTCATCTTTCTTATATGTGTCCTCTCTAATACATCCTTCATGAATGAATTACTAATCCATACATAAGGAATCAATTTGATTATCATAATTTATTTTATTAATTTATTACGATATTACTCTTTCAATTAGCTCTCTAATTAAATTTTGCAATGGGTGCCACTGCTTGGATATTTTTTAATAATCATTTATAATTCATCACTCAATAATAAATACAATTGAACAACATAGAAATCCTATCTTCTTGTCAATGTGCATGGCATACCCTTTATTCAAATCATGCAAAATTTCTAGATTTACATTAAACCAAATATACACTACATGTTATTTATTACTTTTGGCATATCAATGACCACCCACAACAATTATCACATAATAATGAGAACAATCCAAAATGTAGATAATTTTTTTTTTATTACATTGCAAAAATTACCACAAAAGTGGTTGTACAAATAAACATTTTAATAATCATAGAAGTATAGGAATTAATAAATAAAAATTAAAAAAAACTACCCATTTTTTACTATACCATATATATTAGAGAGAGCTAATAACACTAAAAACTTAACCATCTAACCTAGGTCATGTGGTCTAAATGGATAGAAACTATCCCGTCTCAACCAAAATAAAAATCTAAACCATAGTAAACACAAAAATGTACCAAAAATAACTCAAAAAATGTGCAAATACATCAATTGTATCCTTGCTAAACAAAATTCCCCATGACATTGAACTATTAGACAAAATAGAGATAAATAACAATAAAATGATAGAAACAAGGAAATATATGACAAGAGGGGGATGGGTGGCAAAGGAGTGAATTAGATTTTTTTTTTAAACTCAATACTTTAACCATGTCATCACCATTATAATTTAGATTTGAAAAATAAATAATAGATCACAAAAGATAAAAACACCACAACACATATATGTTTATGTAGAAACCTAGTTAAGGGAATAACTAAGCTAAGGATCAAACCCACTAGATGATATAGTATACTCCTCAAAAGTACAAAGAGATTGCACAAGAATTTTGGAATACTTCCTAGTGGTCATTTCTTTGTGATAGGAAATTTCAACAACCTTGAGGAAAATAAACCAATGCATATAACAAGAGAAATAAACCTAAGATAGAATACTATCCAATATGGAAATTAATCCATTAATAAATGAAGTCATTTTAGTTATGGAGATCTTAATCACACTCAGAGGTTAATATTTTTTTACTTCCATCAATGCAATTTCTCTCCAAAAATTTATATGGCAATTTGGGGGCACCTCCCCCCACGGTGGGTTCATGGGGTAATGCCCATTGAAAGGTTGATGGATAGGGCACCAAGTTTGCTCCCTGTCAAAATACAGGGTGGGGTTGAGGTGCAACACACTAGAAGACAAAAAATTACATTAAAGTATTATTGTAAAAGGAATTAGGAATTTTTTTTCTTTTGGACAACATATTCTAACCCTAATTTTGTAACAAACATAAGTCTTGTATGCAATGTCTTAGCACAATGGATTTTAATATGATGATTTTAGTAGCTTCTCATTGTGGTATTGATTTACAAGGGATTATATATTAAATATGTAGATTAAATTACTAGATAATTATGTTTGACTCTTTATTTGATGGACATAGACCAATATTGGGGGAACCATATAATATAATTATTTCTTATGTTCTATTTGAATATGCTTTATTCATTTTTGGTGTTTCCATGTAAATGTTATACTTCTATCTATATAATCCTAATATTCAATTATAGGTTCCCTCATATGTAAACTTACTTGTAATTATAAAAAAATTCCTATTCAATCATAGATATTAGTTAGATTTGTTCTCTTAATCTTTGATAAAACATGATTGCTCAATACATGAAAAATATAGTTTTATAAACATTCTCACTTATCATAATACATATGACTTCTTCCTTATATACATTACATCAACCTTGAAAACACAAAAAAGGTCAACCTTTACCATTACCTTTATTATATTAAATATAATACAATTATTAATGGGATTCAGGATAAATTAACTTCAACATAACTAGGGTGAAAAACACCCCATCCTTAATATTTGTATGATTCATCCATTACGGTAAATCTATTGTAACATGCCATGTTCATCAAGTATAGAAAGAGCATACCATTGTGCTTCAATAAATCAATTGTATATAATATCATAACCTTATGTGGTCAACAATTAGGATAGGACATAATCTAGAATCATTAACAAATAATGTGAAATACGACATCAACATCATAAAAAAATTTGTATTAAATTCTATAAGCAATTCTACTCTATTTATAATGAACATCAAACAATAAACTTTCTCATTTAAAAAAAATACATTGCTAGTATCCAAATCAAAAATCACTCAAGATGGAGATATACATCAATGTCTTAAACATACTCCCGGGTTAGAAACATAAAAATAATGCATATTCAGTGCAAGAAGATAAAAAAAAATTGACATGGAAATCTCTAAAATTGATAGAAATTGTAGGAAAATAATCTCTTATGAAAAAATGGTAACATGCTCAAATCATAACATGAACCTCTATAAATATTCATTGGTCAAATAAAGATATCCCAACAACCATCTATAACTATGTAAACATATGATTCTTAATACAAAAGACATGCATATCCAATCTCTCTACTAAATAGGTTACTTGAGCATAAATAAAAATAAATAAATACGTTTTCATCAATATCAATATATGATCATATAATACAAAAATACTAATAATATCCCATGATGATCCAAATAATAATCTACTTTACTGTGTAAAAAATAAATGAGAAATTGCTTAATATTATGCAAGGTGGGACAAAAATTAGACAAAAATATTAGATTAAATGGTTGAATACATTAATAAAATACACATAAAAGAATTTCCCTTCAATGGATATCAATCTTAGGGTAAGTACACCAAGGTGGTATGCAAAAAGGGGAGTATAAGTGAACACCTTTTTCAAAAATTAGGTAAACCTTATCTTTTAAGACCCATTTGAGGGTCATACACTCAAAATGAGAAAATTCATAAAAATACAAAAACTTCAATACTCTCACTCTAGTTTCTAAAATACCAAAGTTTATAAAAAATTTATAAGATTAAGAGGGTCAAAGCCCGCATGCACAAAACATTGTTCCTATTTTTTTCTTCTGAAAAACATAACATAGTTGTTTCTGTTCACTCAACAAAACATTGTTTTTTTTGTGCACTCAACAAAACATATAGTTATTTTTATTATTTTGAAAAACCAATTTATAGGATGATAGGTAAGAGTGACATCTAGAAGTTGTGTATTTTTCCATAATTTTTTGACAAGTAGTTTATTTTCTATAATTTTTTAAGTTACTCAGTCTTGAAATTCAAGTACTTCTTTGTGCACTAGGTGTAACTTGCAAGAAAATAATATAAAATCAACACTTTAAAAAAAAAGGTGTATAGATAAATTAAATAACAATGACATGTAATTTATTTTCTAGTTGGTTAATTGGATACAAAGTTATTAAATAAATGGTAGATATATTTTGGAGAGAACTACCGATACAATGATAAAGAAAAACCAACTTTAGAATACCAATCTTGTCCAAAATATTAAAAAAATTATATAGTTAGAAAGGTAAGAAAATGTGTCATATTATGTTGTAATTTTAGAGATATGAACTTCACCATTTGCAAACCTAATGAAGTCAAAGATGAGAATTTATCTTTGAAGTTGAAAAAACATCCAAACCAACAAAAAATAGGAGGAAAACATCAACCCAAGCCTTTAGGTAGTTAAACAAGCCTATTACCAAGCCTAAACATGATCACAATTTTATTTTATTTTTAAATTCATCGTGTTATTCTTTGTATGACTAAACTATCACACAAGACATAATGTGATTGCATTATGTCTAGTATGACTTGACTGAACATAACATGATTGCGTTATGTCTATGTAAAAGTATAGTTAATTGTTTGGAGGCCTAACATTCCTTGTTAGGCCCAATTAAAGAAGAAACTACCTAGAAATAGATTAATTTCATAAAATAAATGATTGGAGGGATGATGCACAATGGGTTGTATACAAAGATAGATTGCAGTGGAGGGACAATGCATATTGTGTTTTATAAAAAGATTCAAATGCAAATTTTGTTAAGAAAAGTTTAGCTTCTAAAACTTAGACTACAACTCTTGGAATCATTCAATTTTTTGTTCATCCAAATGGTGGCCCTTTTAGGGAAGACCTAATTGTAATGCAATAATATAAATTAATGTTAGGATATAGAAGAGAGATTCTTGTGGTTGAGCTAGGAGATAAATCATCTTGTGATGAAATGCCAAATAATTCTCTTGAAGGATTTGAGTTATGTTGATTCATTTCACTCATCGTTCTCTTTTTTTTCTTATCATGTATGAAAATCTAATAATGGATTTTGGTGTGTGTGTCAAGAATAGGAGGAAGAAGGGTCTGAAATCAAGGCAAAGGTGCATCACCATGAGAAACAGGGAAACCTACAAGAATATTCTTCTAAAATGGATAAACGCGCTATTGGAGCTCTTGTCGAGATGAAAGAAAAATTGATGCTTGAGATTGATAGCCAATTTAGTGTAGATGTCAAAACAATGAAACATGTTGATAAGCACTCTAGTGAATTTATGAATATATAATCCTGGAGGTGCTCCAATCTCTCTCTCTCTCTCTCTCTCTCTCTCTCTCTCTCTCTCTCTCTCTCTCTCTCTCTCTCTCTCTCTCTCACTCTCTCTCTCTCTCTCTCTCTCTCTCTCTCTCTCTCTCCCAATTTTAAATAAATGAGATAAAATTTTCCATGAAATTCTAGTAATTGGGGGTACCATCTTCATCAAAATATTTTCATGAACGTGTAGTACTTGTAGGTGCCACCTTTGTCATGAGTTTTCCATTACACTACACTATTTGTAGGTGCCATCTTCATCATAAGTTTCCTAGTTAGATGCACACTGAAGACCTTCTTTCACTACTTGAACTACTAGTAGATGGTGAGTACTTATCATGATCATCTTACATAGGATCACATGCATATAATGTGTTGCAACCAAGGTAAATGTTAACTAGGTCTTCATAGTCTCAAAAATCTCAGGAATCATCAGAGCATGTCAATATTCCACCACCACTAGATTTTGAGGGTATGGAAATGCATCCTTCATTATCATATAAGGTACACTTAGTTTCATATGTTGATATTATTTTTTCACTTGTAAAGATGATCTTATTTCTATTGTAATAAAATTTTGTATAATTATTTTGGTTAAAGTATATACTTATGTTTCTACATGTTAATGTGATATGTAGAACTTATCATTAAACTTTAGATTTATATTTCTATCTAAGTGTGTTATAAAAGGACAAGGAGGTTTAGTTGGGAGAAATTCAAAATTGACAAGACAATAATTGAGGTGAGATATCTAAGATTTTTCTAGATCCAATGAGTGTATCTCCTTCATTGAAAAATATACTTGTTCTTCCATAGACTTGTTGGCTCTAATGTATCGAAAGGAGTCATGAGAAGTCTTAACATGTCAAAAGAGAAATTATGACCGCTTAAGATCCCATAGGATCCCTATAAATTTTGTTTTTGATTGCATGTGCAATGAAGACCTTCTGTCACTACTTGAGATACTAGTAGATTGTGAGTATTCATCATCATCATCATCATCTAACATTAGAATCCATGATTAACACAATATGATCACTAAAAAAGTCTATATTCTACTTCTACGATGAGATATTTTATTTTTTGTTTTATCAAGTTGGGTGATCCCAGAATCCATATTTTATATATTACCATAGGTATCAGTTAATAATTGATATAATAGTAGATCATGAGCATTCATCATTATTTTTAGATATAGGCTCACATGCATATCATGTGTTAAGTGAAACCAAGGTGAACATAAACTAGGTCCTCCTAGTCTCAACAATCTTATGAATCATTAAAGATTGTCAATATGCCACCATTGCTAGATTTGGAGGGAATGGAAATGCACCCAATATGGGGTAAATACTATTGTTTCCATAAAATAAATATTTATTTTGTATTTCCCATAAATCTTCTATACAACCATTGAATCCTAATTCACAAAATTATTCAGAGTGGCAAGATAAAGAACAAGAAAATATTGGTTGGGTCTAATGTATCAAAAGGGGTCATCAGGGTTCACAGTGTATTAAAAGGGGCATTAGGACCCCTTAAGCTATTTGAATATCTGATAAAATCCCTTAAAATATTATTTCTATGTACATGTGCACTGAAAAGCTTCTTTCACTACTTGGGCTAATAGTAGATCATGAGTAGTTGTCATCATCATTTGACATCTAGGCTTATATACATATCATGCCTTAATTACAACCAAGATGAATTTTAACTAGATCTTTCCAGCCTCAATAAACTTAGGAATCATCAGAGCCTATCAATGTATGAGACTCTTGGAGCTTTAAAAATATCACAAGTAGTAGAGGAAAACAAGGTATTTGTTTCAACTATCATCTATTTGCATAGGCTTCCAATAGGAGAAGGTCTATTCAAAAAAGGTTTGTATATGATTATCCTTGGATATCTTGCCTATTCATCATTCAAATTATTAATAGATAGAAGACATCAAATTTTCATAAGTCTTTTATAGTCTATATCTTGTGAAGTCAATAAACCCTTTGCGGTTATGTACACTTTAAAAATAATAACTAAAGATGAGAAGACAAAGCACATTGAAATGGCTCTACATTCCCACGCACATTGGAAAAAGGAAATTGAGTGGATTTTGATACTAAAATATTATCTACACAACCAAAAGGAAAAGATGTACTTGGTAAAATAAATTGCTAAAGTAGTTTCAAAGTTTTAGACAAGCATATGAAAACATGAAAGAAGGCTCACCTAGTTCTTTCAAGATTACATTGGTAATAAAGCTACTCCCTTAAGAATAATTGGATAAAGGAAAACCACAAAGAAGTTTAGACCTTCCTCTTATTAGGATGATGGAGGATGTCTACCTAAAAATGCTTATTATTTACAAAGTTCTTGGTGCCAAAAAAAGCTCTCAAATAGTGTTATTCAAACTTGAAAATTTACTAGGTGATGAAGCTATAAAATCAAGTATCTAATACCATTCCTCTACGAGATCTATATTTAAACTCTTTTGTGGATATAAAGGTTCAATAATATGCCTAAAACATTGGCCAAGAGAATATTCTGATTGAATATCAACTAATTACAAAATGTTATATTGAGTAGAAAATATCACAATGATCAAGAAGAAAACTAGCTATGGAGAATTCGACTATGAAGTTTGTTAAGAATAAAACTATTAACCATTGACTTAGGATTAAGAGAAAAGGCCCAACTTGTTAGTGGAAAAGAGTGGGAAGAGCTTCTTAGACCCATGATCAAAGTTATAGATAATGTTGTAAAGAGATAGAAAGTGGAAAATAATGAAGGAATAAAGTAATATATGCATGTGTGCTAATATCAAATGATGATGATGATGAATACTCACAATCTACCAATTTCTCAAGTAGTGATAGAAGGTCTTAGATGCAAATCCAGTCAAAAAAAAAAATTAGCTAGAGAAGTGAGAAGTAGTATGCAATTATCCATAGAGAAATGTAATCTCTCTCTCTCTCTCTCTCTCTCTCTCTCTCTCTCTCTCTCTCTCTCTCTCTCTCTCTCTCCTTATCCATCTTTATTTCACACTCCTTCCTTGTATCTCCTTTACTCCCCTCTCTTTATATATCCCACTCTCATTTCTTCTAGTTCTTAATAACATGATCATATTACTTAAAAAATCAAAATATTTAATGTATTTTCCTTGGCTTAGTAACAATCTAGGCCCATTTTAAAATTTGATCAAAAGTACACATAACATGATCATGTTATGAGTACTTTTGACATTTTTTTCATGGTGGACAATTTTTTTCACAATGTCTTGGTACATCAAGATCCAAATTTAATTTCATTCTTTAAGGAAAACATCGTTTCTTTAAAAGAAACTCAGGGTTTTAGACATGAGCTTTTTAAATTTTGAGTAGGCCTCTTTTCAAGAATATAAATTCTAATACCCACTAAGGTAAACAATTATAGATCAATATTAAATATTATATAAGCAACACAAATAATTATAATGCCAATTTAATCAAGTAGGAAAAAATATCTTGATAAACATAATGACAATAGTAGCATATCCTAGAAGAGGAGACTATTGGAAATGTAATGACAAATAAGTGCCTGAGAGTGGGGAGGTACAGGTGAATTAGAAGCCACATAAACATTCCACTTTAGAATAATTTTTATTTCCTTCATTATATTATCTAATCTACTATCATGTATGAAGATAAAGAAATATAACACTTTGACATAGTATTTGGTAACCCAAAAACCCTCCAAGGAGAAGGTAAAACTAGGGTGAGGATGATACCCACAATGCTTCACTACTATAGCAATATAGTTGGTCTATTAGGACTTATAATTGATCACATTTGGTGATCTACTCTATTAGGAGTATGAAGCATTGTTAGGTCTACCTTATGAAAGGATTTTACAATATAATGAAGCACATACTCTACTAAGAGTTTTACAAAGGACTATTAGATCAACATGGTTAGAGGATTTGACTAATGCACCTATTCCTGTGAATTAGTAGGTTGATATTTTCTTTGCAACTCTATTTTCTAAAATAGATCCTTTTAATTATATGATCACTTGACTATGATAGATAACCCTCTACTCTTCCTTCTATACTTATTTGTACCCTAATTACTCAATCTTCTCTATCTCCCTTTTTGTATTCCATATTTGTTTCTTACATTCTCAAACAATGAATTTGTCTTCCTCATATACCCATTAAACAATATCTTCATTACCAGTCAACACAATCAAAGATGTCTATACACCAATCAAAATTATCCCTTCAAGTTGGCCAAATTATTATGCTTAGGCCACAATGCGCACTTTGTTGATGCTTAGGAAATATTATGCACTCTACTAATTCTTGCACAACATAGTTAGCTTCGTTGATGCTCAGGCAACCTAGTGAGCTTAGGTAACACTAGATTCTCAGGTAAAACTTTGTCACTTGGGTGATACAAAGGCATGTCTAACTTGAATTGGTTGCTTGTTTCATACTAAGAACTTGACGGAAACTTTGAACTTGGTTCACACTGAAAACTTGGTGGTTTATATTAGGAGCTCAGTTTATACTAGACATCCTCAATCTTCTCAAGCTACACTTCAACATGTTGAATGAAGGAAATCTTGGTTGTAGTATTAATTGACATTCATGGATGACTTAAGTGCTTTTTCACTGATTAAAAATATGTCATTCCATTGGGTAAATAATTGTTACCCTTGTAGAGTTATTCAAGTGTTAGTATTTTGTATTGTACATCTATAGAAAAGTTGGTGTGTCTCTATGGTTTCTATTAATAGAAGAAAACTCAATTGGTTACTTGTTTGTCCTTAGCATTTTTTTTAAAATGTTTTACATATGTGATTTTGGGAATTTGGAGGTTCAAAGTGTAATGACCTATAAGGTGGGTGCTTTGAGAAATATACTTACACTCATGTCTTCATGAAAGTTCATCTTTGATAGTAATCTAGAATTTTTCATTGTTCTATAGATATAATTGGATAATCTGTTTTCATTTCTTTCTTTTCTCTCTATTTTGATATTATTATATTGGTCATATTTATGTGGTCTATAAGCATGCTCGCTAATGGTGTTATTTCTTACTATGCTATAGTGTCTACTAAATTTGGTTAATGTGTTGTTTGGTTGAGGTAGTGCATATGGTTTTGTCCACTTTTCATTCCTCCACAACAATAGAATGTTTAGTTTTAACTCATGTGTCAAATTATGTTTTGATAGTAATATTATTGAGTATATGTCTTACAAAATAATATAAATGAAAGAATTCCTATGAAAGAATATATTAGAGTAATTTTTATAAAAAGGAAGATGCATCAGATATTGTTAAATGTTATACGAAACTTGGAAGTTTTATTATTAGAAAAGGAATTATGCTATTGTTGTAGTTAGTAGATGAATTAACCAAAAGGTTTCTACTAGTGTTAATTTTTTTTGTGAGCATCTTGGGTGCAAGGGATGTCTTTCATTAGACAAAAATATTTTTTCTTTTTCCTTTTCAATAAGGGTTGTTTTAGTGCTTGAAGTTTGTATTTCTTCAAGCTAGTTATTTTTAGTAACTTGGTCATTTAATGTCAAAATGTTTTGATTTCATCCATAGATGTTCATTTTAGATATATCATCCTACTAGTAAATATTTATTGTAAAACTAAGTGTTTTTATTGAGATAGTGAGAAATTTTGGTATTGGTAATGGTGTATAAAAAAATTGAACTTGGTTTTAAAGTCTTTAGACACCCTAAGAAGGATTCAAAACTCAATTCACCATGTCTTGTATAGCTAAGATGTTGTAGGTTAGGTTTTCCTATTTCTAGAAAAGGGTAATAATCATGAATTAGAGAAATAATTGATGACTTATGGTCTGTGAAAGCTGTACTACCTTAAGTCAAAGAAGAAGAAATTCCTTCAAAATTTTATTTGTGTTCCAAAATTTATTGGGACCTACTCTAATATAATAAAGTATAGAAAATGATAATAATTTAAGATTGGTCAACCTTAGGGTCTAGGGATAAATTTATATAACCTTCTTAAGTGGTGAAAATTTTACTATATAAATGAGTACTATAAGGTTTTCTATGTCAGTTCTGGAATGTTGGTGATAGATTTGGCTTATATAATATTTTAAGAAAAATTTCCTTGTGTTTTTGTATCTATTGTGTCAAAAAATCATAATTATATCCTTTTGGAGATAATAAGAAGTTAGCTATTAGTTCTTTCAAATAGTTGTTTTTTCTGTATTTTAGCTATGTGGTTCTATTACTAATGAGAGAACCCTACATAAAGTGGTATCAAAGAAGGAGATTCTTATTCTATAGTTAAATGGACCATGGTTGTGGGTTTGACTAATGAAAGAAAAAATCCTTCTACAAAGGGATGGCGGTTGATGAGTTGGGGATATAGAAAATGATGGTTTTAGCTCCCTTAGATACATGTGTAAGAATTTGAAGAGGATATTTTTATCATGAATGAAAATTACTATAAGAGATGAAAGAAATGATTGATTCAAAGAAGAAGATCATACTGAACATGAATGAATAAATGAAGGTAGAGATGTAGAGGAGGATACTATTTTCAAAGTTATTTCTAGGATTAGAAAAAGAATCAATATTAAAGTCTCCATATATTCATGAAATATTAACCTAGAGGAGAATATTGACTAGATAAATGATCTATAAGAATATTTTGAGTATAAATAAATTGGAGATCCTTAGAGGGTAAAGTTTTTGAAGGAAAAATTGAAAAGACATGTAAAATTTTCTAGCAGGAGATTTAGTAAGAGGAAAATATAAGAGGATAGGAGAAAATCACAAGATGGGCTTAGATGGTAGATACATTTAAGACACAATTCATTCCTATCAATTATGAGCTTGATATCCTAAAGAAAATGCACGGGTTGAACCAAGTGGTAATATCTATTGAAAATTATACAAAAGAGTTATATCAAGTAATAATAAGAAAAATCCATGTGAAAGATGACAATTCAAATGTTTCTCATTAATTTAATGGGTTGACATTAAATATCGAAAAAGAGTTGAGTCTTGTTAGAATGACCAGTATTTAAGAGACATCTACGTTTTCCTTAAGGATGGAAGAAAAGTTGATCAAGAAGTTTTAAGACAAGAAAATTTGAAAAGGTCATGGTGGAACATTTTTGGATGGTCTTATGGAGGCCAAAGTTAAGATAATAAAAATAATGAGGAAAGAAACAGTCAAAATTAGAGGGAAAATCATTACAATCTTCTTTGTGATCAATATAATAGGGAATAGAGTGGAAGAGAAAGAGGGAAGAAACCTTGGAGAGGAAATTTTTATGGATTTTTTTTTCTATTTTGGTTAATAAGGCCATAGAGCATATGGAGATCTCAATTCCATGGAATGAAAGACATAACACTAGAAGGTTATACACAAGTTGCACATATGGATGAAGATGCCAAATCAAAAAATTATGAAGATGTTGAAAGAGGAAAAGTTCTAGTTAATAGAAAGTTATTGAGTGATGAGAATAAACTAGGACAAAGAAGGAGATTATATTTTATACTATGTCCAAGTTTGAGGATGATATTGGTGATGTGATTATTGACAATAGGAGAACTGATAATTTTTTATTAGAGATGTTCACAAAGTTAAAGCTCAAGAGAGAAAGAGAGACACCCATGTCCAAATTGAGTTTCTTGGTTGTAGGATGACCAAAAGACCATGGTTAATGAATATTTTCTAGTAAAGTTTAATATTGGGATCTACTAAGGTGAGCTAGTGTATGGCATCATGCCCATGGATGCATGTCACATATTTTTAAGAAGGCCATGCCAATTTGATAAGTGTGTTGTACATGATGGTTGTAATAATACCTATTCTCTAACAAATAATGGAGTGATACATAAGCTAAAGCCATTGAAGTACATAAATTAAAATTTATGCAACAATGCCAAAATATGTTTAGTTGATGCAATGAAGTTCCTAGAAGGTATGATGCATGAGCATGTGTATTTCCATTTAATTCAAATCTTGTATAGAGGAAGTAGAAGATGCGTCTACAAAAGTGGTAAATTTGTTGGACAAGTTCAAGGATATTTTATTTCATAATCTTCTCGATGTGTTTCCACCTATAAGAAATATTAGTCACCCAATGGACTTGATTCTAGGAGATAATTTTCCAATAAAGGCAACACAAATAATGACATAAGTATGAAGTAAAGAGTTAAAAGGATAAGTGAAAGAATTGTTACAAAAAGAGTTGACTCAAGAGAGCCTAAGTCAATGTGTTGTACTATAATTATTCATGCCAATTAAAAATGGAGAATGAAGGACGTATATATAGATTCTAAATTCATTAGCAAGATCACTATAAAGTATATATTTCCCTTTCCAAGGATATATTATATTATAGACTATTTGAGTGGGTCATTGTATTTAACAAATATAGACATGAAATCTGGATATCCCCACATCAAAAGAAGAGGAGAATATGAATTAAGGACTAAATTTGAGATAGAGGAGGGGTATTATTAATGGTTACTCATTCCTTTTGGGCTTACCAATGCATTGAGCATATTCATGAGGCTCATGAATGATGAACTAAAATAATTTTTGGGTATGTTTGTCAATTATACCTAGATGATATTTTGATCTATATTAAGACAATAGAAGAGAAGATGATTCATATTAATTATAGGGTCTTTGAGAGGCTAAGGGAAGATAATTTTTTGAAAGAAAAATGAGTTAGTATACTTGGAATCTTTATTTTCAACAAGAGGTCTGAATGTTGACTGGGAGAAGGTGAAGGCATTCCTTGAATGGCCTACTTGATGAAGTGTGAGTGAGGTAAGATCTTTTCATGACTTGGCTGAATTTAATAGAAAGTTTTTCAAGAGTTCTAGTAGTATTTTTATACCTTTTGAATTAAATATTGAGATGAGATAGGAAAGAATTTAAGAGGAATATAGGAGAACATAAGAGTTTTGAATTATTAAAATAAAAAGTTAAAGAGAAACCCATTTTAGAACATTCATATTTTAATAGCGTGTTTCAAGTAGACTATGATGCTAGTGGTAATGCAATTAGAGGTGTTTTGAGCCTAGAAGGTACATCTATTACCTACTTAAGTGAGAAGTTAAATGATGCCAAAAGAAAATAAAAGATATGATTGAGATATTTATGCAATACTTTAGGCATTGAAGAAGTCAATAGATTATCTTCTTCCAAAAAAGTTTGTTTTATATATAGATCATTAAGATTTTAAATATTTGAAAAGTCAAGGAATATTGAACTAGAAACACATGATATATGTTGATTTTTTGTAGAGTTACACATTTATTTTTAAAAAGTAAAAGTAAGAAGTTTGGTAGAGTTATAGATTCTTGAATTAAGATACAAATTTTGCTAACAAAGATATAGATTGAGGTTGTTGTATTCAAGGATCTCAAGAGTTTGTATCTAGAGGATCCTAATGTTGGTGAAGATTCGAAGGCTTGTGAAACACTTCTTACTCTAGAAAGAACTAGGTGGGTTGATTTCATCATCTAGGATGGTATTCTATCTAGAGGAAGTAAATTGTGCATTCTAAGGAGTTCTATGAGGGTGAATCAATTTTATTCCAAATCATTATCATTTTAATTATTTTTTGAAGCCAAAATTGGTTTTCTCCCTTAGAAATTTATCCAAAATAGTTTTAATGTTGGATTTGTATTCTCTCTTTATGTCTCCAATCTAGAGAAAATAGTAATGTTCTTAGAATTTAAAAAAGATTTGTGATTTGAATGTAGATTGGGAGGTGAATTTGAGTAGATATTTTTGTTATTATTTCTATTACTATTTATTGAGTTGTATTCATTGAACTAAATGGGAGATACTACTATTTTTATTGCGTGGATTTTTTATTAGATTTTTTGGATCTATTGAAGATTGGATTATTTTTCATGTGTTGAGAGAATTTATTTCCATTTCTTTATCTCCTTGTAAAGTTTTGAATAAATAATAATATAGATTTTATTCCTTGATCTTTATGTTTTCTTGAAATGTTAAAAATGTCCTTTCATGTTTTTTTAAATTTCTATATTCTTGTTATGCAATTTAAAAGTAGGTTAAATATACTATGAATATGATGCATTTAAATTATATGTTTCTTATGTTATTATCAAACCTATTTATGATTTCTAACATTTTATTTGTTTAAAAGTGTCTAGGTCATAACTAGCTGGTTTAATAGAAAAGAAACTAATAGATCTTAAGTGGGTTTCTTTGAGATTTTGTTTGTAATGTCTAACTATTTCTATATTAAATATTTTTATGCGAATTATTATGGGTTCTACTTGTCATTCCTTTAAATTATAATTACATTGTAGAAATGCATTAGTTTTTGATAAAGGGGGTAGGAAAAGGGCCTTGAACTTGAAGCTACAAATGTAGAAAGGAAAATCATAGGCCCATTATAGCTGAGCAATAAGCCAGAAGACTAGAAACAACACACAAATAACTCCCACAAAATTATCAAAAACAAAAGCCAAAGACTATCAAAGCAACTGATACCTATCACAAGAGAAGAAAATAAACTAATTGAAGATTGCATCAAACTAAAACTAGACTATAAAACTTACAAAGACCTAAATCAATAAAAAATATAGGGTTTAA
Source organism: Cupressus sempervirens (assembly GCA_028749045.1). Lineage (NCBI taxonomy): Eukaryota > Viridiplantae > Streptophyta > Pinopsida > Cupressales > Cupressaceae > Cupressus > Cupressus sempervirens. Next base: position 271,312,651 of record CM053793.1, on the reverse strand, counting down.
TATAAACTATGTGTAAATAATAGAGTTCTACTAATATAAAGTTATACTACTGCATAAGTTCTTAACATCATAAAACTTAGTGAGCATAAAGTAGCATAAGTTCATGATAACATAGATAATTGTAAACTTAATACAAATCAATGTTTTAACACCTCTATAAGAGGTCACTAAAAAGTAGAGACAGAATGGGAAGATAAGCATTTTAAACATCATTCCAGTCCTTATTAACCTTGGACAACTCCCCTTGGCAGTCTATGACATCTCTAGCCTCATGTTCCTTATTCTTCGACTTACCAGGAAGGGCTGCATCATTAGTCTTGTGAATCCTACTCTTTCTAATGACCACTCCTAGAATCATTTTTTCCTTAATCTCTCTTTGGATGTAAAATATAGTTTCAGTAAAGACCTCCATCTCAACATTGGTAATGGAATCCTTGTACAATTTATCCAAGGAGTCCATTTTAATTTTAAATGCATCCAACCTACTAAATAGTTTTTCCTCAAGCTCTTTAACCCTTAATTAAATGGCTTCCCTATCCATGTTCCTCACCTACTCTTTCTTACTATAGCCTTTGTCCCATGATTCTACTCCTTGTCTTTAATGGGAAGGTAAAAGTACAAAGTTGTGTCACTTTTTAGGCTGACTTATCAAAACAATTGAATTTGAGTATTTCTATCTAAAAAACATTTTTTTCAAATATATGATCTTGATAAAATTATTCTAGCTAAGTTATATATGGTATCACACTTTTCCAATTGGAAACGTCTATTAAATGCATGTTTTGTACTAGTTAGTATCCACTTACCAAAAAAATAAATTATTTTAGAAAATTGATGTTTCAATAACTCTTTCTATTTATTATGATATTTTTTTAATAACATATAAACACCATTTTATAGAGCTCAAAGTCAAGAATATTCTCATATAGATTTCATAGTGTTTTAATTAGATATAGTATAGTGTAATTAAAAAATTCTACAAATATGTATTTTAACACTTGATAAGATGTTTTTGATTAAGAAAAATAGGTTTTATAGGGATCCTGAAACCCAAATGTTTTTACATAATACCTGACATGATGATTTTAAATAAAGTTCAGACCTTATGCATTTGCCTATAAAAAGCCATAACAAAAGACATGCCTGTGGCCAAGAAACAAAAGCCAACTAACTTAGACTAAGAAAAGAACAAAGCAAAAAATAAGAATTCTTACTATTAGTTCTCCCTATCTAGATCTTGTGAAGTTTCTACTGCTTTGTTCGCACTCTAGATATCCATGGCCACACATTCCTTGTTCTAGTTTATGTCATTAGATCATTCCACTGGGCCCTTGGTCTCTTTCATTTCTCCCTCGGTCTGCCTGAGACCCATGTTGGCCTTTTCTTCCTTTTCCCCACCGATTCCTACATTTTCTAGTGATTCTCCCAAACTATTGATGTTCTCATTTAGAGTGTCTAGAGTGGAAATCGCCTAATTAGCCAAGTTTTGGTTCGATATCTCCATCCTTTGCACCTTTTTCTCAAGCTTAGAGAGACAAACCTCTTATTCGGCAAGATATCCTTGGTTTCTTCTCATCCTTTAGCCTTCCTCCTAGCTACTTTTCTCCTTGAGCTCTTCAATCTCATAGAATAGCCACTTAATTCAGTGAAAGTTATCTATCATACTATTTTTGGCATTATTGAGCAGATTGAGCTCTATCTTTCTTGCATTATCTAAAATTGCTACTAGAGTTGGGTCTATGAGTTCATCAAAATGGATTTTTCCTTCTTTTTCTTCCATAACTTGAGGGTTCATTGTCTCCCTTACAATCCCCATCTTCATTGTTTTAGTGTTGATGTTCCTCCATGACCTTTTCCTTTCTTTCATTAGCATCTCCCCACTATCTTCCACCAGTATTTCCTTAATCTTCCCCTATGGTGAAGAGATAGAAGGGATGGGGCCTAAAATCTCAGGGGTCTAATCTTTTCTCTCTCTTCCAATAGCGAATCCTACTCAGACTTCATCTTCTTGGGGGTTCCTTGATAGAATAGTAATGTCCTCCCCCTTCTTCTCTTCCTCTCACTCCATTTCCTCTTCTTCTTCATTATACTCATCCTCCTCCTGTTCCATAGGATTGGGGGTTAAGCCCCAAGGGCCCTTTTTGCTAGGAACAATACTAGCCGAGGGAGAAATTCTCTCCCCTCCCTTAGGCTTCTTTCCTTTCAAGGGGGTGTTATTCTCATCTTCTGAACTTAGACTTTTAACTTCCTCAGAATCAAATGTTGATTTTAAGAAAGAAAAAATATTTTATAATATCAAAAATATTTTAAAATTATATGGCGTTCTATAGGAGAGAGTCCTCTTCCAGAATCTATAATTTTTCTTTTGGTTGGAATAGATCTATTTCAAAAAATGTGGTAGGAGATGAAAACTATCAATTTGAATAAATTGAAATTTGAATCATTATAAAAGAGAAAATATACATCTAAAGGCCATTTTTATTTTTGATTATTCTAGCTACCTATATTATCGATAACATAATCTAAGATCAAAGGGAAATAATTTTATTTTCATATAGTTTTGTGGTGGGAACTAGACCCCTAATTTCCAACATTTTTCAGCAACTAAAAATTATCTTTAAAAAATAGGAAAATATATAATTTCTTATTCAAAATAATTATTAAAAATTATAATCCTAAAATTCATCCATTTCTACACATTTCATTAGTTTACTTCATTTTAAAATTCTAAAGAATAATACCAGTTTTATGTCATTGAATGTGAACAACTACACTTTTATTAGCCTTTTCCTTTGTAAAAGGGTGATACAGGTTTATGCTTTTACCTAGGATCATTTTGATTTTTTAGTAACCCTTCCTAGATTTACCTTGATAATAGCTTCTTCTTTTTTATCATGTCCACATCCCCATCTTCTTTGTTATAGCTTACATCCTCTTCTTCTATGTAGCCTACATTCTCTATGTCTTCATGTTTCATTTCATTCTCAAATTCAGTCTCTGCCTCGAGTAATTTATATTGCTCTAAACTAACATGAGTATCCTTCTCATCCTTTCGTTGTCTATTTTCTTTTTTCTTTTGAATTCTCTCTAGTCTCCTTTTAGGTGAGGCATCCTCTTTTTTTCCACCTTTCTCCATCAGATTCTCTTCATCCTTTGTATCTTAATTATTGAGATCAATGATTTCTTTATTAGTCTTTCTCTTTTTAGGGGTGGGGCCTTCACTTTTTTGGGGAGAAATTTTCCTCTTAAAAGGGGTTTCAAGTAATAGGGCTTCCTTTAGGTATTTTTAGGCTAGTAACATAAAAGGAGGCTTGCTAGTGGTATTTTTTATAGTTCCATGGTTAGAAATATATTTTGTAGGGTTCACAATAGGGGTAGTGTTTTTAATTCTTCAATTTTCATAGATGAGTTGGTCCCAACCATGTATTTCCCTTGTGTAAAGCTCCTACTAAAAGATGGGTGATGGTAAAAAACATGGTGGTATAAAAAAAATATTAACCCTTGATGGAGAGGTGGGTTGTCTCCATTACAATTGCTACCTTTTAAGGAGCAAATAAAAAAGAGCTAGACATTAATTTTTTCCCTATGACACAAGAAATTCAATAGGGGAAATTGATATGCATGATAAGGGTTAAATCTCCCTTGACATGAAACATATTTCATAACCTAGAGGTGTATAATAGAAAAAGAGGAGGGAGAGAGAGTCTTCCATAACCATTTTTAGCATTCACCCTTTACCCCTTCACATTGCTACCAAAGATTTTTGTCTTGTAAATAGTGTACCTTTTCTTCTTACTTTTTCGTTTCACTTGGTGACCTTCACACTTCAAACTAGTGGCCTTTTTTATGAGATTAGACATCACCAAAAACTCAATGCTACCAATAGTCACATTTCCTTTATGCCAAGATTTGGAAAAATGACAAGAGAGCTCTATGCTGAAGCCCCTTATAAATTCAATATAACTGGTTAGTTGTGCACCTTGAAATTATTTCAGAATTTCCTAGTTTTTTTTCAATTCTCATTTGTGATTTGGCTCAACTTTCTTCAACAGTCCTTGCATGATCTTCATTTTGCCCAACTCCTAGAGAACTTTCAAAATAGCATGGTTATCTTCTTCAAACGTGAAATTCTTAGAAACCTCACCCTTCTGCACTTTCTCCATAGCCAAATTCCTTTTACTTGGAGTAGGGAACAATGAAGCCTCGACAATGGTGTAGGATTTAGAGTTTTCTAGTCTTAATAATTAATAATTATAGTAATTCATTTTTAATTATTTTCCTGGTAAGTGAAATTCCTTATTTTCTTTATATCTTATGTGATCTGCACTAAAATCTTTCACACATTCAGTGATTAATGCAAAATTGGCAATTTTTCTTAATTCTTTGTACTTCTCTCTATCCGTATAACAAAAAAATTGTTTCCATATCCTTTCATTAATAGCAAGATGGAATCCCATTTTGATGATATCATCATAATTAAAATTTTGCAAGTTGAATTTAGGTCCACACATTTTGTTTGTCTTCTAAACCTAGCAATCATCTGCTTCTTACTAATCTCTTTTGCTAACTTTAGAAGCTTAGTTTTCCCATAAGTAATCAAAACTTTCCCTTAAGTGATGTATCATTGATAGTAAATGATTCCTTGAGAAAAAATTAAAAATGGGATAACAATAATAAATATAAAATAATCTAAATTAACCTCTTCAATTCTTCTTTTTCTAAGGATTTCTAAATTTTTAGTTGATCTAAGAAATTAACATCATTAGGTACCTTCCCTTCCAAGCAACCCAAACTCCAATTAGTAAGGAAGTCATTTGCCACATTTCTTTTCTTAGAGTATGTTTAATCTTGACTTCCCTAAACATAGAAATCCTTCATTTACAATCCTGCATAAGGATAAAAATTCTTCAAGGGTTCTTAACTTTATCCAAAAGGATATAAAAAATGAGTTTCAAATATGCTTCTTGAATGATTCTTTTGGCCCTTAGCTCTTGAAGAGATTTGATGCCCTTCCACATAGCAATTCCTTCACCAATGTTGTTAGAATTTATTCCTATATCTTTAGGAAAACCTTAGATCATATCTCCTTCATTTTTTATAAGAAAAAAAGTTTTGAAGGGAGTCTGAAACCCTTTACATATCAAGAAATTTTCAAAAATACTCCAAACCAAAAAATAATTCAAAGGTAATACAGGTCACCCAACAAGAAATAGTTACCAGGGTGGCATCATAGATAACACAGTACTCATCAGCCACACAAATAGGTTTTGAACAAGCACCTGAAACCCCTAACAAGTTTTGAAGGGTGCCTAAAACCTTATACAAAGCAAAAAATCAAGGTGAAACATGTCAGCAAACAAAAGGTGACCAAGGTGGCAACACATAATAAAACATAACACTACATCCACAAAAATAGATTTTGACCAGGCTCCTCAAATCCCAAGGTGAGAGAAACTACAAAAAACTATAGGCCAAAAGAGCCAAGGGACACTAGAGAGAATAGTAGGCCAAAAGCTAGGAGTGCCAAAAAAAGGATAGCCACATTAGACTTTCCCTTTTGAATCCTTCTTTTTAGAATGTAATGCCATATCAAAAGAGGGAATAGATGGCTTGACCTTTTTTCCTTTTACTATGGTTCATCCATCCTCCACCAAACTAACAACCTTCTGCTACTAATAATCAACATCATCACAGCCAGTACCTAAAATCCCTAAAGAAAGGGAAAAGGCTATAGAAGAGGAAGTGACTGCAGAAGCCTGAGATGAAACAACAGCACCCTAAAAAGGAACCACAGAAGAAATTTCCTTGGAAACACTAGAAAATGGGATACTAGAATCTAGAGATGGACCAGCTACCACCATAGAAGGAGCCAACATCGAATCTACCATCAAAATGTCAGAAGTGGAAGGACAAACAGAGATAGTAGAAGAATCCATACTAGAAATTGGGATAGTAAAATCTAGTGACAGACCACCTGCCACCACAGAAGGAGCCAGAGTAGGGGATGAACAAATAGAAACTGTAGTAGAATCCACACTAGAAACTAGGATATTATAATCTAGAGATGGACCAACTACCACCAGAGAAGGAGCCATAGGAGGATCCTTCTTCAAGATGCCTAGAGAAGATGGTCTATCAGAGACAGTAGCAAAATCCACCACCAAAGTATCTTGCAGGGAATGGTGTAACATCATCTAATATCACTGGTTTCCAAGTAGTAGAAACCTTTTCATTTTTCTTTGTTAGAGAAGCAATTCTTTAGAGTAAATTTTCTCTTTCTTCTACCAATTTCCTTATTTCTTCCCATCTTTCTTTCTAAAGACACCTTTCTATTGCCAATTGCTCAAAAAATAACATTCTCAACATGCTCAAATCATCTAGATGTGGACAAACCTCTTCAGAACTAGAAGTCATGTTTGTATCTACAAGATATACATGTATTGACTCCATATGAGACTGATTTGAAAGTATAAGGTCTTCATTGGTATGGAACAAATGATTTCTTCTCTATTTTTATACATTCACTAGATCTTAGTATATTACCTTCTCCTAACCTATAACTTCTTGGGTGTCATAAAAATTATCATCAGATAGCTCACAAATTGACTTAGAATTTTTTTTGGAGCGTTCACCATGCACTACTTATAAATGACTATTCAAGAACATTGTAAAAACTCTAGCAGACTATTGGCTTAAACCTTGCATCCTTCAAATGTCCAAGTGCTAGCTTTAAATTAATTTATTCATTGGAACACATTTAGGCTTTAAATTTATGAGAAGCACAGTGCATGAAAATAAAATAAAATAAATAAAAATTCAAGCAAGTTACATTTTTAGATTCCTAATCTAAATTTTGGAGAATGAATATGTCATATATATAATGTGTAGTATTTAGTGGATACAATGAAGCCACTAGTGAAATACATTTTATTAAATCTATCAACCAGTAACTATACATGTATCTTATTTTGATGCAACCATTCTAAGATTTGACCGCTATGTAAATTCTTGACATAAATATGGCAACATATTCTTAAACATTTTTCCAAATGTTGATTCTAATTATCATTTTATTATATTCATTAATTCCCTAGATTACAGTTTCTTGATAATATTTTGATTAGAGTAAAAATTATTTTAAAATAAAAAATGATTCTAATAACAAAAATTTCAAGCAACCTTACCCTTTATATAATTCAGAGTAGTAAGATAGTTTCTATGTGTATTTAAAGATTGACTCCTAGAATTCAACATGAAACTTGAATCAGAGGTTATTTTTATAAGTTTTCATTTATGTTCTTACAATTACAATATAACAATATTGAATCTTAAATACTCCTCATGGCCATTTTTGGAAAGTATCATTCAATTAGCACTATCTTAAAAAAGTCTCCTCCAACACATTTATACAAATAAATAAATGACAGTGAAATGCTCTATAAATAAGCTAGGTGTCAATGGTACATTGATACTATTTTTAAAAATCTAAAATAAAAATGAAACAATAATTCTATCTATGACCATGTTTGTATATGTCCATGTTTGTATGGGATTCATTACACAATTTGAAAATCATTACTAATAAGGGAAAAGACAAACAAAAATAATTTAGATAAACTGAATTAAAAACATATCATAGCATACAATCATGTTGTATATTGTCTTATTCTATGATGTCAAAAATATAAGATAAATGAAGGCTACATGATTCACAACTTATGGGGAAGCTTAATATATAAGTTGATTAACAACAAGGGATAAAAGTACTATTATTACAACAAAAGAATTGTATCATAGGTTCTAGGGAAGTAGAAATGTAGCCATTGAAACAATCAAAATCTTTTATGCAATCACAAGTTATGCCTATCACTTCTTCTATTACTTCCCATCCCAAAAATAATACAAGTTGTTGGTTTCTGATTTAACGAATTTGCACATAAAACTAGGGAAACAACAAATGGTACATTACCTAACGATTAGATACTCCCCAAGATTGGCATTATCTATTCAATCCTCAACCAACTTAACAAAGCAATAACACTTTGTACACTTTAGGTTTTTCTAAACCAAAGTGGGTTAACCTAACTTGATTTGATGCTCTTTCATGCATAATTCTTTGTATTACAAATATTTATTCAATAGATTTGGTCTTAAAGACTTCTTGAAATTGCAAGACAAATGACAAGCTAATTAGAGCTAATAATGAACTTGAAGTAATTATGCAATAAGTGTTGACCAACTTTACATTTTATTGTGATAGTAATTATATAATATTGGTTTATAAAATTTGTTCATGTTAAGAAAATATTAATATTTCTTGATTTCCTTTAGCATAAAGACCATTTTCTTAATCCACTGTCAAACAAACTCATGGTAGCTATCCTTCATAATTATTTACTTGACTTGCAATTAAATGTATCAGTTGTGAATTTTCAAATCCTATACTTATCAAATCCCTTTCACACCCCACAATAGCCTATCTCTTAGTAGAAGAATATATATAATTATTTCTATTAAAAGCAACTTCTAATATGACATATTGATGAGACTAGAATATGGTCTATTTTGTCATTTCATTTTTAGTTTAATTTGTAAACTTTCTAAAGACTTTGATGTTCAAGAACATGATGTTTATGTTGATTTGAGACAAATGTGTCCATAATTACTTTTCAAGATTAAAATGATTATGATGTGAAAAGATGTGTCATTTAATTACAAAATAGTGAGAATGATGCTTTTTCTTCCTTACCTAGGTTGGGTAGTTCTCTTGTAGCAATGTGACATAGGGTAAACTAATTTAGATAACATGTTTTGAATAAGTCTTGATGTATGTCAAGGAAGCAATAATATTTTGTAGATATAAAAGAAAATCCAAGTCAACAAATCTTGAGTCAAAGCAGTTGCTTGCATTAATAGACTAGCCTTGAGCAGAAGAAATTAAGGGGTCGTGAGCTCCTAAATTACTATTCTATTTGGCGCTAGAATTAATGTGCATATTGTAATAATCAATGTCATCATTCGTTTCAGTAGTTGACGAGTCTTGAATTTAGGAATTTTGTTCCTAGTTTGTGTTTTGAATAACTAGAAGTTTGTTTTCTAGCAATGCTAGGCTTTTAGTCAGCCATTTTTCAATACAAAGGAGAAGTTACTAATTTTTTAAGTACTAAATATAATCTCGTTGTTCATCAGTATATGCATTTTATTGTTGTGAATAAAAAGATCATTTCAGGTTTTCATCTTTAAGTCATTATACTTCACTTCTCTGTGGGGGCCCACACAGGGAGTGAACTAATTAGTTAGCACAGGATTTATATTCAGTTTGTAGAACCCACGTAGACTCTATTGTTCCTATAGCCACTAATAATAGAATTAGTGAATTGTTTCTGCAACATATGTAGGTGAAGTAATTCTTAGTTGTATTTTCATGCTTTATTAAAATAGATTTGGTTCTCAGCTTTAGCATAAATTTCCTATAGTTTAAGAACTTGAATTTCCATATAGTAGTTCTTAAGTTGAGATAAGTTTGAAGCATATATTTTGCAAACACCATTTCAAGTTTATGTCCTTAGTTGATAAATTAAATAAGTCCAAATGAGTTGGATAAGAACCACTTGAGATGTCCAATCTTGGATTAAGCAATCCATGATTATAAGATTTTGATCCCTTTCTTTGACCAAGAATTTTTGGCTCTATTTTTGGGGGGTGTGTTAGTTCAAACTAGTCTTTCTAGTTGTATTTCTATTCCTTGTAGAATAAAGCTTAGTAGTAAAGAAGCATGTTATGCATGGAAGAGACCACTTAGGGAGATTTCTTCCTCATGATAACTAGGAAGAACCATTCAATGATGTTCAACCTGAACTAGATGAACCCCAAGGAGAGAACAACGAAGATGAACCCTTTGAAAATCCATTTGTTGACATTAATGTTGAATTAGAAGAATCACTCCATCCGAATGAACCTTTTGATGAGCCTAAATATACAGATAATCCACTAGCCATTTTTATCTATCAAGCACTACCTCTTCCTCCAAGAATGGTTGTGCCTACCTTTCCTTTTCCTATCCCACCTTAGCAAGGGAGCCAAATTTTGAAGAACATACCTACTACTACACTTCCAACATTCTATGGCCTTATTATAGAAGACCCTAAAACCTTTCTCTTCAAATTTGACATTCTTCATAGGAACTATGACTACACAATTGATGCCCATAAGTTGATATTGTTTCCCTCTACTTTGAAGGAGGTTCCTCTTTGATGGTTCATGGAGTTGGGTGCAAATGCTTTAGCAAATTGGACTGAAATGAGTAATTTGACTCTTCAAAAATATAAAGAATATTGCAGAGGTCAAGATATGAAGGGGGATGACATTTTTAAAATGGCATAGAAGGAGGGTGAAACCTTAGAAGACTATGTTTCTAGATTCTTGTTTAGTGTGCAATGAAATACACAGCATAACCTAAATGAAGAATCTAAAAAGAATCTTTTTCTGAGAGGGGTGCAAGAAGAAAGGATGAAAGCGTTGGATCTAATGGCTGGAGGAGATGTTACACTAAAAAATTGGCAAGACATCAAGGAGATATGTTAGAACTATTCAAGGGCTACTATGAAGAAAGGTAGAGGACTAAGGAGCCTACCATATAAGACCAATGGTGGGTCAGGAGTATCAAAGATAGAGTTATCTAATCTGCCATCTAACTTCAAGAAAGATATCTTTAATGATGTCTCTACTCAATTGGATACTACCTAAGCCCAAAGGAAAAAGGATGAATCTGATGCTATGCTAACTAAATTTTGCTCTCGTTGCAGAGAAAGGAAGAAGAACTGTAGATGCAAGACCATTGCAGTAGTGAATAAACAACCAATCCCCACTGAGTTCAAAGAAATTGATCAAGATATAAGAGAAGTGATTTATGTTGCTCAAAGATAACCATGGGCTTAGAGACAAGGTATACGTCAAGACCCTTTGAATAATTTTGGTTATAATAGTAATCAGTGGCAAGCCAATATTCTCCCAAATTGTGTCCCTCAAGGATAGAATTGGAACAATAATTGGCCCAACCAAAAACCTTAGTATAATCAAGCGTACCATCAACCACCTTAGTATCCCTAGTAGAATAATCAATGGTCTCAACAAAATAATCAGTATCCTCAGTGGGGCATTAATCAACAACCTTTATATCAAGGGAATTGGTAGCAACCACCTCAGTGGGAGCCTACCACATCACCTCAGCAACAAGCCTTGATGCCTCCAGCTTAGCAGTAATCCCTCATGCCTCTGCCTCTTGCAACCAATGCTAGCCCATAGAAGCAACCACAACTTCCTACTCAGCCAACATCAAATCCCAACAATAAGTAGCAAGCTTAATCTTTGTCGATCAATAATATTCATCTTAGGTATATATAAATGGTATCCAAATTTGGAATGTTATGATTGATTTGGGAGCATCAATTTATGTCATGACTAGAGAAGTCTTGTTAAGACTTAGCATTATTGGATTAAGGGATACTCCTACAATACTTCAGTTAGCAGACAATTCAAATGTCAAACCTGATGGTATGATAGAAGATATTATTGTAACCTTGGATTCCTTAGATTTTCCTTCATAATATGTTGTTCTATCACCAAGAGGCACCCTTGGAGGATATCCATTAATCTTAGGAAGACCATGGTTGGTCACTGTAGATGCATGCATTGCATGTTGATAAAGAAAAATGATAATATTAGATGGTACAAACACTAAAAAGTTAACTTTGTACTCTCCTGCACAAAATAAACTAGATCTTGATCAATTTTCTCAGCCAGACCTTGGTGATGATCCTCCAAAAGCGAATTATATTCAACACCTCACGATGCTAAAAAGAAACCCATTTTTTATATCCCAAGAAGAAGATGATATACTGGTATCAATGCTTACTAATCAGTATGATTCTAAGGAGCCTACTTGGGTAAAAGCACAAACTTGTGTCACCTTTTACAACAAAATGGGATATCAAGATGCGGCCATTCAACATTAATGACAAAAAAAATGGTATGTGTGTTTAGAATTTGAAGATGATGTAAACTGATGAAATGTATAGAATTCATTGAATTTTATGCAAGAATTTAAACTAGTCCCTTTTTAAACTATAAAAAAATAGGGTGTAGTTCTCATCAAACAAGTATACTAAAATCTCTAATTAAAAAATATCCTATAGATGGCATCTATAGCTAGGGAAAAAAAAAAAAAAATTATTTTTGATGTATATTGTCTTTCCATCAAATCTACACCTTCTTGAAAAAAAATTACATATTCATAAAGAGGACTCTCTCCTCTAGAGATCAATATAATTTTAAAATATTTTTTATATGATTTACATTTTTTCCCTTTTTTGAGGGAGCATCTTCTGAAATGTTGAAATATTGACTTATAATATTTTGAAATTATAACATATTTTTAATTTTTTGATGAATAGTCCCTCCCTTATATTAAAAAAATAAATACAATAAGGTTACATATTCACAAAAAAAGGGGTCAGGGGAAATAGGATCACCCTATGAGTTCATACGACCACAGGCCAAAAATCAACTATTCATCAAAAAAACTTTAGAAAACATTAGAAAACAAAGAAATCCTTATGGCACCAGCACAACACTAGCTGAGGGAGGAGAATCCTTATCATTAGAGCCCCACCCGAGGGTCAGGTGAGTAGATGGCTCAAGGGGAGCCCATCCATCATCAATAACAATAGCATTATCTTCATCTTTCTCTCCCTTGGGCCTAGAAGGAGAAATGGCTAAGTCCAGCAAGGGAAACACCCACTTGGGGTCTAAGTGAGTAGAGGGCCAATTGGTAGTAGGAGTAGTAGGAGGAGCCATTGGGGACTAGCATGAACTAGACCTCTATGGAGGTGAGGTAGAACAATACTGACCACCAGATCCTTTAGAAGAGTAGTGTTGACCAAAAGCACCACTACTAGGAGAGCGATGCAGCTGAGAGTGAGGTGTATGCAAGCAACAAGCAAAACTATTATGTCCTTGATGATGACCATGAGGAGGATTACAGTTTCCAAAGGCTAAATCTAGGGGAACATGAGCTACCATATATGGGACATTTCCCCAATTAGCTAAAAGCTCTTGTAAGTGACCCATCTCCAAAGCTACTTTATCTATTTGTAGTGGAATATGCAACATGAAATTGTTATAAATACATACTTTGGCATACATAGCCACATTAATGCCAAGTGTGTTGTTAGCATAAATGACTACATTGTGATATTTCCAAATGGTAAATAAGATCTCCAATCTAAAAACATGCCATATCTGGGCATATTTGAAGGGTATCTAAGTATTATCACCTAGAAGAACCATATGCCAAGAGAAAGGTTCTAGGTGAAAAGGGCTAAAAGAGATCATGGATCCATTGGTAGTAATACTAATCCTATTTACAAAACCAATAAAATGTGCAAAAAAGACTCTAGTTGACCACATAAAGGGCAATAGGGGTTAGGAACTCCTTGGTACCATAGCCAAGGGCCCAAAGAAAGCCCTACAAAAGAATACACTAGGTGAAATGCATAATTTTGGGTTCAATAATGGTGTGCCACATAGTGGAGAACCTATGAATCCAAGTGCAGTGTGAATATTGCAAATGCCATCATTGGCTGAGAATATCAACCATGGGTAGTTGAGGAACCAACCAATGGTAGCCCAGCCTAGGATTATAGCTAGTTACTGGGGTCTCTAGATACCACTTCTAGTCTTTCCACTAAGGGCAAGAGGACTGAATGCCCACATTATGTATCAAATGTGGAGGCACCACAAGAACTAGAAGATCAAATGTCTATTCATCTATATGAGTGAGCTAGAATTACACTTTCATATCCTCCCACGACCATAAGCTCATAGTAACTTTGGAAAAAATATCTTTAGGGGTCCTTATGCCACGTTTAAAAAAATGTAGAGCACTAGCCCTGTGCACCTTAGGTAAGGGAACACCTTGGATAGCAAATACTAGTGACCACTAGAGATTATGTTGGTTCATGGAGAGCCCATCTTTGAGCCCATTATCAACCCACTAAAGCCAGGGTGTAACTACTTCCCAAGCTTTCCAAATATTCTTGGCAGAAAAAGTACCCTAAACCTAGATAGGTTTAGTGGTAACAAGAAGGATCTACAACCCAATCCCCTTCTAGGCTAGTTGGTGAACTAGAAAGCCTGAAGAAATGCAATGTCTTAACAAAATATTCTAGGCTTCATTTTTGGAAAGAGCTCAAATCACCCATTTGACACATAAAATAGTACCTTGCTTCTAGGTGGGCAGCAAGCCTAGGCCACCAGACTCTTTGGGAAGATAGCAAAAATCCTAGGAAACTCTATGAAAGCCCTGGTGAGAAGTGTCTAATACCTAGAGGAAGTCACATAATAGGTGCTTGAGTTTGAGGTAAGAGGCCTTTGAAGGAGCCTAATAGGAAAAAAAATAAACATGGGTGGTGGCAAACAGTTTGGAGAAAATCTAGAAATTTCCTGCAAGTTAGAAAGGTTTGTTGATCCAATACTCTAGCTTCTTCTCCATTCTAGCAAGAAGTGCATTCTAGAGCTCAACAACAGAGGCTTGGAAGGCAAAGGGCGTACCCAAAAAATGAAAGATTTCACCATGCTAAGCCCATTTTCATTGATATATCTCTAGCCAAGTAGGATGGGGAAGGAAAGACTATCTGTGGCAAAGGGTTTTGTGCCACTGAATAGCAGACGCTAAAGAAAGACAAAATGTGTCAAGACATTGCAAAGCAGAGGCAATATTCTCTTCATCTTCTATGAGAGTGAGGAAGGAGTCATCTTTGAAATGACCATTCACAAGCTGATTGGGGAATCCAAGAGGGAAATACCATAGACTCTTCTTTGTGAGATGGAATTTGCAAGAAATACACAAAACCTTTTACCGCCAACACATATAAAGAGGGTGCTAGTAAGCATCCTTGGAAAATTGACCATTAAAGCCCAAATTCTTGAGACTAATGGCCATTAATGTAGAAACAAGTAGAGGCATCTTTAAAAAGCATCTGGATTGACTATAAAAAAGTAGGGCCAAACCCAAGAGCCTGAGGCATTGCAAGAATGAAAGGCCACCCAATCTTGTCATAAGCTTTAGAAAAATAGATTTTGAGAAAGATAGCGTATTGCTTTGAATGTTAAGCCAATTCCATCCCTTCCCATACAACAATTATATTGTCCAAGATATAATTGAATTTGATAAAACCCATTTTTTCAGGGTGAATGATCTGAGGAAGAAGATGACAAATTTTAAGAGAGAGAGCCTTGGAAATGATCATATAGGAGACATTCAAAAACATAATAGGGCTCCAATTGAAAATGTCTTCAGGGTCTCCCACCTTAAGTATGAACTTGATATTCCCCTTGGTAATAATATTGCCTAGAGAATAAGAATTCAAGGCCTCAATGTAAACCTTATGCAAGTCTAGACCAATCTCATCCCAAAATGTTTTGTAAAATTCACAAGGGAAGCCATCACAACTAGGGGCCTTATCATCTGCCATGGAGAAGATAACTTCCTTGAGGTCCTCTAGAGTGAGCTTCTATTCATAGAATGCATATTTTTCTAGAGTGAGTCTTTTAGGTGTGACAACCAAACAAACCTACAAGGCTTGGTCTCAGGCTATTGAGGGAAACTATGCTATGAAAACATTTTCATAGTGGTGAAAAAAAGCTTGGAGAATGTCAAGAAGTCCACAAATGGTGTTCTAACCCTCCCAAATGTGTTTGATCCCCACCATAGAGTGGCATTTGCTCAATGCATTGAATAATTCCTTGGAAGCTTGATCACTAACCTCTAGCTAGTGAAGGTGGGCCTTGAGTTAAGCTCCCAAGGTAGCATAATTGTCTACAACCTACTTATTGTGGTGAAGGTTGGCAAGCCAAACTTGGGGATCAGTATTAAATGGATTCATGGAAAGAGCTTCAGAGGCCATACAATGATCTTTAATAGTGGCATCATAGGATCTCTTGTGGTAAATGGCCAATTGCCTCCCATAAATGAAAAGAAACCTCATAGCACAGGTGATGGCATCATTCCACCACTAAATCCACCCAGAGGAAGAGTGGGACGTAGGTTCAAGGTTCCAAGTTTGTAAAATATAAGCGGTGGCGGGTAGATGGGACAACACTAAAGTATTAAGGTAAAAATGTGTTTTACAATTATGAGGAGGGTGAAATGCTAGGTAATGGAGAAGTGGATAGGAAAATGGTCCAAAAGAGTCATATCAGGGAGCGGAGTGAAAAGTAGCAGATTTGTGTGAGAAAAAGAGAAAAAGGACTAAGAAAAAATCATAGCATGATCCAACCTTTTAAGGACCCTATCAACTCCCTCTCAAAATTTGGACCACATGTACCAGATGCCATCAGTCCGATGGTGATGAAAATTGGGATAAAAAGGACCAACTTGTTCTGCATGTAAAACTAGGCTTCTCACTCACTAACTAACCATTGAAAAGGTAGAAGACCTACTTTATTAATAGCCATCTCAGCCATGTTAAAATTGCCACAAAATATCTAGGTGGTAGGTGAAAAAGAATTAGCTAGCCACCTCCACAAGTGTGAGCACTCAACCACATCATTAGGGGCATAGATATTGGCAATGGCAAAAGAATGATTTTGAAAAGACAACAAAATCCAAACTACTATTTGCATGGGGTTAGAACCATGCAAAACAACAAAATAAAAAAGTCAAGGGGAGAGGAGAGTGACTACACCACCTTGACCAGCTTCATGCTGAGAAGAAAAGCTAACACCATTTGGCCATTTAACACAGCAAGCTAAGTTGAGAATAAACCCAGAGAGTTTGACTTCTTACAAGCATAGAAAATCAATATTTCCAAGCCTATGGTTAGTATCACAAAAAAAAAAATTTCTAAGGAGGTCTATTAGCCCTTGGACATTCAATGAGAGAAAATTCATCATAAACTAGCTTGCATATTCTCTTCATCCTCAAGTAAGGAAAAGTTATTATGCAAGAAAGCAGAGGATTCAAATGAGGGTCACCCAAAGTGATGGCTCTCCATTTATCCCCAATAATAGTGACTACAATTTGGCCTTTAGAGCTACGAGAGCAATGGAGAGATGGAGAGGAAATCATAGAAGTTGCTTGAGGTGCACAAACCCAAGGTGCTTGTACCTCTGGCTTTTGTGTCCCCTACAACATAGGGTTTGAAATGGGCAGTAGCACAATCATAGGAACCTCTGGTGTTGAGGGCACAAGAGGAGCTACACTTGAGCTAGGATGGCTAGGTTCTTGAGAAACAAGGTTTGGCTTAGTAGTGCCCTTGCCTTTCTTGACAACCATTGTCCACTCATCATTTTTAATGGTTGAAGCTGACTTGGGTTCCTGCACTGAAGAGTCATTGCACTCAAGAAGAGGACAATCCTTTATCTTGTGGCTAGAAAATTGATAGAAAAAGAAAGTATTTAGGAGATTCAGGTAAAGAACCTTTTGGTTAAAGGTGGTCACACCAATCTAAATTTCCACAGATTCTTTAAGGTCTGTAGAGAGGTTGACTTCAACACAAACCCTTTGCTGAGGGTGGGCATTAAAAAATTTGTCTAGTTCCATGCAAATCATTTTGTCCATAGTTTGGGAAATTTCTAGGATAAAACACCAACAAGGGATGGGAAGCCCAAGGAACTCTACCCAAACCAGAACCCTAAGTTTGTGGTCATTCAAGACACAAAAGTCTCGAAACCATCTCTAAAAAACAAGTAGAGATGAGTGAACTATCCATAGCCCATGGCTAAAAATGCTCTCAGCTTGGGAGGGGTTACCAAAACAAAACAAAAAAACCCTTGGTGAGGTTCTGAATCCCTTCAAGGAAAATCCCCTTAGGGGACTAGGCCTTGAATACCCATTCACACAGCATGCTTTTAGATGGAGTGTGACCCACAAAATACCCAATAAGGGTTTGGATTTCTAGCCATTGAAAAGTAGATTCAAAAGTAGAAATATTAAAAACTAGGTCAGGAGAGGAATTACCTTGTGAAATACCTTGGGCACAAATTTGCATGGGTGTTTCCTTGATAGGGTCATTTTCACATGCAGCAACAACTCCAGCACCAACAACAACTACTGGGCTAGAGAGAGCTAATGCCATTATATTCTAAAATAAATTCCCACACTAAATGTGGAATGATAGATAGTAAAGTAGAAAGGGCTCAGACGCAAACCATACAAACCCTAGCAAAGCTGATCCTTCCTCCTTTGGCTTCATCACGTTTATTTTTTTTAATCTAGCTAATTATAACATATTATAACTAATCAAAACACACAAAAATTTATATAATGATGATATTGAATTTGATATCTATAAAAGTGTAATTTTAGTTATTGAAAAAAATTGAGTTTTTGTAGAGATAGTAGATTTCACCAAAATAGGTTTTGGTATCCTAAATAGTGACACAAATTTGTGCTTTTAACCACTTTTGAAAATCCTAGCAGCTCCTTGCAAACTGTATTTCCTAAATGGGATACACCTCAATCTCCTATAGCACCTTATTACCTTTATACATTATTATCCCATGAAATGAAATCTCCTTCAATAGCAGAGATTTTAATGATGGACAATGTAAAGAAAGAAGAGATTGCTATAGGAAAGGAGTTGAATATCAATAATGAACTTATAGCACCTCAGATGAGAAGTACCATTAAACTATTGAAAGTTAGTCAACAAGCCTTTGCATGGGACTATACTAACAAGATGGGTTTAGATCTTGGTCCTTGTACACATAAGATATTTATCAACTTGAAATGTAAGCTAGTGAGACAACCCTTGAGGAGGGTAAACCTGACATTAAAAGATATAGTCAAAGTAGAGTTACAAAAACTTCTTAATTCTAGATTTATTTATCCTATTTATAATAGCCAATGGGTTTCACCTTTAGTTATTGTTCTGAAAAAAGACGGAAATGGAGAGTTTGTGTAGACTACAGGGAGCTTAATAAAGCCACAAAAAAAGATCCCTTCCCTCTGTCATTCATTGATCAGGTATTAGATAACTTAGTGGGAAAAAGATATTTATTATTTCTAAATGGTTTCAATGGCTACAATCAAATCTAGATCTCTCCAAAAGATTAGGATAAGACAACATTCACTTATCCATGGGGAACATTTGCTTGCTTTGTCTTACCATTTAGATTATGTAATGTAGCTGTAACTTTTCAATAAGCAGTACTTAGCATATTTTCTAACATATTTGCTGATTGTGTTGAGATTTATATGGATTATTTCACCACTTATGGTGACACATTTGAACAAGCTCATGCCAACTTGGAGAAGGTGTTAAAAAGGTGCCAAGAATACAACCTTTCTCTTAATAGTGAGAAGTTTTATTTCATGATGGAAGGAGTTGTTCTTGGGCACTACCTTTCATCTTTTAGAATTCAAGTGGATCCTACAAAGATTGTTCTCATTACTAATTTACCAACACCAACCAAGAAAACAAATGTTAGAAGCTTTCTTTAACATGCTAGATACTACAGGAGATCATCAAAGATTTTAGTAAGCTGGCCACTCCTTTGTATAACCTACTAAAAAAGCAAGCTGAATTTTAGTGGAAAAAAGATTTTGAAACAACATTTCGGCAACCAAAGGATATTTTGACAACACCTATTCTTAGGGACTTGATTGGAAGCTACCCTTCCACATTCATACTGATGCATTAGAAACTACTTTAGGGCCAATTCTTGGACAAAAAGAAGGTACTATTGAGCATTTCATTTATTATATTAGTAAGAATTTGCAAGGTTTTTGAGATGAATTATATTGTAACTAAAAATGAATTTCTTTCTATTGTGTATGAACTATATAAATTTTTGCATTATAACACAAGCTATGAGTTTTTTGTATAAACTAACCACTTTGCTATAAAATACTTGATGAATAAACCTAACATTTGTGGTAGATTACCACATTGACTACTCCTCGTGTGGGAATTTAATGAAAGATAATAGATAAACTAGGCCGAGCCAATGTGGTAGTAGATTTTCTATCACGAATTCAAATACCTGATGATCCTATAGCCATAGATGACAAATTTTTTGATGAGCATCTATTTTCAATAGAAAATTATAACCCATGGTTCACAGATATAGAAAATTACTTAGCTATAGGAAAAAAACCACCACACTTTTCACCCAAGTAGCATCTTCTCTTGGTGGAAAAGAGTTTCAATTTCTCATGGATAGTTGAATTGATGTTCTACACTAGACTAGATCAAGTTACTCATTGGTATGTAAGGGAAGATGAAACTTATGACATCTCAAGGGCATGCCATGATGAACCATGTGGAGGTCATTTTTTAGCAAAAAGAACAACCTACAAGATTTTAACAACTAGATACTACTGGCCTACTCTCTAAAAATATGCAGCAAAGTATACAAGGTGATGTGATCAATGCCAACACATGGGAAGACCCACTAAAATTGATGAAATGCCCCTATAGCCATAGGTAGTAGTGACACATTTTGACAAATGGGGTATTAATTTTATCAACCCAATAGAGCCCTCTTCTAATGGTAAATCATAAATCTTAGTATGTACTAATTATGCAACTAAGTGGGTTGAAGCAGAAGCTATGACACATGCACGAGATCCCAAAGTAGTCAATTTTCTATATGAATGCATATTCACCAGATTTGGACTACCTAGGGAAATTGTCACAGATCAAGGAGCTCAATTCACATCAAACCTAATTGTGAAACTAATGAAGAAGTACATGATCGATCATGGTACATCTTCCCCATGCCATCCTCAAGTTAATGGTTAGGAAGAAATCACAAATAGAGAACTAGAAGCAATCTTCACTAAAATAGTTGCTATTCACAAATGGGACTAGGTTACCAGGCTTCATAAAGCAATTGGGATTACAGGATTATATGGAAGAGCACCACTGGATTTACTCCATTTTAATTACTTTATAGTAAATCTACTTTCATGCATATATAATTTGAGCACAAGACTCTAAAAATTGCTTTAGAGCTAGATGTTGATCTTTCAAAGGCTCAAGAAGATAGGTTACTAGAGCTAAATGCCCTTGATGAATATCGTAAATCTACCTTGCACAATATAGAGATAATTCAATAGCAACAGAAGAAATGGCATGATAAGTTCATCTGTAAAAGAAGTTTTCTATTGGAGACTAGGTCCTCCTATATGATTCACATTATTAGAAAAATCCAGGCAAATTCCAAACTTGTTGGCTTGGACCATACAAAATCATTTATCTGTTTGAGAATGGTGCAGTGCAGCTCTCTACCATTGATCTTGTTCACTTCAAAATATTTGTTAATAGACACTATTTAAAACACTACCATAAGCCATCTAGTCGGGAAGAGTTCCTACAACAATTCTAGTCATCTACTAATCCTACAATTCTTTCGGCAGCTGTAGATGAGTTTCTTGCTCATTTGTCGTCCTCTCTCTAAAAGAATTTCACTCATCATAATAAACTACTTTCTTTGTGAAAGTATTTTCTCCATAATAATTCCACCTCACTCCACTTTTTCTTGTGTTTCACCTCACCTCACCCTTCATCAACTTGCATGATGGTATCAAATGACAACATGACTTCACCAGTCTATATGCATACTCGAGTTTAAACTTTTTCTTAATGTGCTATTTTATTTTTAGTTACCTTTGTGACCAATGATTGTAGGAGCTATTGCCTAATTTAGTTGGGGGAAGGGGTATTATATTTCATTTTTTTTTATTATAATTAAATTTCAATTAAATGTCTATGTTATTATTTATGCACTGCCACATATAGTGCCCTTTCCATAAATTATGATAAGAGAATAATGTGATGTGATAGTCACCTTTATGTCTCACACCTTTTAAAAGTTGGTAAGTATGAGTTCTAGCTAAGGTACTTAATGAGAAATTAAGAGACCCTAAGTGATCTTAAATGCTAAAAATGTTAGTTGCTTAAAACAAGTACTATCACTTCTCTTCTCATCTATTGCAAGTTTTTCCATTTTTGAAATTACTCTTGTAATCACTCTTAAGGAACAATGGGGGGTGGTTTTTTAAGAAGAGAGCCAACTTGTAGAAGTTGATGAAAGACAATTTAATATCTCACCAAGATCACTTGCATGCAAATAAGTTGTCAAAGGGAAACCAAAGAAGGAAGAGGTGGAGCTTGGAAAAACTAAATGGATTGAGAGAGATGATATTGTAAACAAAGAAAAATGTATTGCTATACAATATGCCTTGAAAATGAGTCATGAAATACAATGAGAGAGCCCAAATATAAAGGCCTCAAGAAAGCTTGTAGAACAAGCTAGAGAGTGCTAGAAGATAAGGTTGAAAACTAAGCAGATGGCCACAAAAAGTGGAATATCCTTGATCAATGTGAGAGGATAAGTATGACTAGATAGGAAAAAACTCTTGTGTTATCAACAACTCATCAACTACAACTATTACATAAATGCATTTAACCTAAGTAAATTTAATTAAAGGAATAAATAATTAATAAATAATTATTTACTCTAACACCCCCCCTTAAGTAAAACTAAGGGGAATGCCTTAAGTTCATAGAAACTAAGATGAAATGCAGAATGGGTCCCGTCAATGAGGCTATGTTAGGTACCCATGTACAATGTAAAGAAATGCAACCTTTGAAAATAGGAAAGAGGGAAAAACTCATGGGAAAAACCCTCCTCCAAAAAGAGGTAAGTACAAACATACTGAAAAAATGAAGGAAGGAAGGAAGGAAGGCCTCAACAAGACCCCCCAAGGATAACTTCCTCCAGAAATATTTCAAGAGACTCTCTCAAAACAATAAGTACAACCCCCCCCCCCCCCCCCCCATGAGAGATAGAAAAGATGCCAAAGCCCCCACAAAATAATGGAGCCCCTGGAGAAAGAATTGAACCAATGAAACTCCAATGTAGAGTTAAAAAGGGAAAAAAACAAGGGAACCACTAAATGAGAGGGAAAACTAGAAGGCCTAGCTAATGGTCAAAGGAGAAAATATGAGGATCCTAAAAGGGAATCCCCAAGGCAAGTGTGTTGATACTATCATGAATATCCACTATAAAATCCTCAATAGGTGTACGTAGAGGCTTCATGTATGGAGTTGGAGGATTAGGTAGAGTAGAAGAAGAATTTTGCTCAAGAGAAAAGACCTTAACTAGATGTGGTTTGGAAGTCAAAATAGCGATCTCAAGAACAATACAAAGGTTCAAGCATCTTGACTACACCACATGATGCTCTTGAAAAAGAGAAGAAGTGTGCTTCAACAATGGAGATGGTGAACCAAAGTGCAAGAAGGTGTAGAGATAGGTGGAAGGATCAACTACCCCTATAGCAATAAGGCCTCCTATTGTATGATCTTGAATGAAGACTAAATCTATAGTGAACTCAACTGTCTTCCCTGATCCACTATGTGTAATTGGAGAAATTGAGAGAAGGTTTACAGACATACATGGAATATATAATACATCATTGAATATACCATCTTGAATGCTAACTAAACCTTTCCTATAGACTGGTAGGACAGTATTATTCCCCATGTGAATATAAGGAATGGGAGAAGGCTCAAGAGTAGAGAAGACACTGTGAGAAGATGTCATATGGTGAGAAGCACCTGAATCCAGTATTTAAGGGAACTAGGAAGGAGATGCAATGGAAGTCTGTAATGCATTACCCTTTCCAAGGTCCAATATAGATGTTGAAGAGGTGGAAGAAGCCTGAAAAGAAGACCCTT
Organism: Cupressus sempervirens; assembly: GCA_028749045.1. Taxonomy (NCBI): domain Eukaryota; kingdom Viridiplantae; phylum Streptophyta; class Pinopsida; order Cupressales; family Cupressaceae; genus Cupressus; species Cupressus sempervirens. The sequence goes on along the minus strand of CM053793.1, from coordinate 271,288,904 downwards.
GTGAGGTAGAAGAGGATGGAGAGGAAATAGTGCTCTTCTGAAGGAGAGCTTGCAAATTGGCAATCTATTTCTCATAGCCATCAAATCTTTTCTAAAAACAATGTGACTCATCATGAGATCCCTTCTAACAATAGGAATGGGTAGGAGTCTTATTCTTATTTTTCTCCTTCCTCTTAGAAGAAGATGATGAACAAGTAGAGTGCTAAGAGTAGGAATTAGATATCTTCTTTGGCTTTTGCTCATCTGTATCCTTGGCAAGCAATGCCTTTAACTATGAACCTATAAGTGAATCCATCTGAATGATCTTGGATTGTTCTCATATCAACCAATCAAAAAATGTCTCAAAAGAAGGCATCTAATGTCTGGTACCTAAGGCATCCATAGTGGAGTAGAAAGTGGAAGAAAAGATCTGATATTGTCCTCAAAAATTTGAGAGTATCAAAAGGATACACTCATCATCTATTTTTTTTCCCCACATCCCTGCAAAATTGTACGTAGAGATTTGAAGTTCATCAAGAAGTCCTCAATGATGGGGAAGTTAGTAGGTTTCAAAGAAGTCAACTCTGCATCAATTTGTAGTGCCCAAAACTCATTCACTATGCCAAACAAGTTGTGAAACTTGGTCCAAATAGCCCAATGAGTAGTCAAACCATCCAAGTGAAATAGGGGACTATCTGAGTTGTTAAGTGCAATCAATCCCATGGCTTCATCCATTTTATTTTTGTGCTAAAGAACCTCAAAAGGGCATAGTAGAATAGGTTGGTTCTTATCCAAACATGACCATAGATTTTGTGACATGAGAAGCCTAGGCATTTTTGCTTTCTAGGTGTGATAGTTGTCAGGCATTAGCTAGGTCACAAAAGGATCTGACATTGAGAGAAGAAGATGGAAGCATAAGGGTCTATTCTAAAGTAAATTATAGAAAAGAAAATGCTCCTGCCTACAATGTAAAAAGATATCCCTCAAATACCAAAGAAACAACTATAGAAAGCACAAAAACTAAGAAAAGAACCTAGATTCTAGATGTAGACAACTTGGAGGAAACTGAAGCCTCTACTCCAACACCAAAAATAGGAGCTCAATATTACTCCAAACTAATTCCAAATTTCTGTATTTTTTTTTTGAATTGCCACTGTCGCACCTCCAAAAAATAAAGAAAAAAGCCCAAAAAATGTCAAATCTGCTATGTCAAACCCTCTTTCTCCTTTTTCTCCAAATACTATAAAAAGTGCTCTTCCTCTCAATTGAAGAAAAAATCACAAACAAACTAGGGTTTGTGTCTTTGAATCGCGACTTCAAAAATCCTTCAAACTAGAAAGTAACAGGGAGGCTCTGATACCATGTAGAAGTTGATGAAAGCCAAATTCATAGCTCACCAAGATAACCTACATGAAAATAACTTGTCAAAGGGAAACCAAAGAAGGAAGAGGTGGAGCTTGAAAAAACTAAATAGACAGATAGAGAAGATATTGCAAACAAAGAAAAATGTAATGATATACAATATGCCTTGAAAATGAGTTATGAAATACAATGAGAGAGCCTAAATATAAAGGCCTCTAGGAAGCTTGTAGAATAAGCTAGAAAGTGATAGAAGATAAGGTTGGCAACTAAGCATACATCCAGAAAAGGTGGAATATCCTTGATCAAGGTGAGAGGATAAGTATGACTAGATAGGAATAGACTCACATGTTGTCAACAACTCATCAACTACAACTATTAAATAAATGCATTTAACTTAAGTAAACTTAAGTAAAAGAATAAAGAATTGATAAAGAATTATTTACTCTAACACATCTGACCATACAACATTGTTTGGAGACCCAGTTTGCCTACCTATATTTTAAGCTAGGGGATGGATGAATTACATGTTGAAACTGTAGACATGGAATGAGGAGCTTGCCTTAGAATTCATGCGAACATTGAGGGATGGTTTTGCTACAATCAAAGGAGTTAGGGATTTTTTTTCACCCAAAATTTCAACAAATATAATGGAATTTCCACTGGAAGGAGAACAACTTTCAAACACATTAGATGCAGTTTTGGCCATAGCTTAATTTACAGTGCATATAGACCCACAACTTCAAATAGACCGAAAACAAGGTACAATCCACACATCTTTACCAAAACAATTTAAAGAATGTGCTACTTATATTGTGAAATATTCTACTTCTAAGGGGAGACATTCATATTTGCATGCCACGCATTTCAAATTTTTGAGATTCCTAAGACATGATGATTGCCCTTTGAATGTTCCTCATTTTATGTATCATATTTTGTTGAAAAGAGCCACTGTAGTACAAAAAGAACCCCAAAGGATGTTTCACACCACTATTTTATTAAGCTCATCATAGGAAATGCCCTTGGGGAACAACTTGGGATATCATGGGATGATTTTGTTGAAAACAAAGTGCAAAAACTTGTTAGGCAACCTATAGAGCAAGTTGAAGAGGAAAAAAGAACCTTACGAAAATCTTATAAACCCTAGCTCTTCCTCAACCAGACTTGAGAGGTCATAGAGAACCTCAATTTCCACTCCTGTAGCTTCTACCTCTAGGTAGGGAACAACATCTAATAAGGGTAAAATGAAAGTTAAAATTTCCCCAAAAATTGGCTCTCCTGTAGTTCATAGGGTTTATAAGAAGAAAAGGGAGAGTGTATAGAAAACATCTCCAAAACCTTTTACAACATCAAGGGTAGTAGAAGTACGCTTTAAGTGTAAAACTCGAAGGAGACAATCGATTGTAAAACCTAATGAGGGTGTGTCTTTTCAATCCCTTGTGTCCAAAAATGTAGCTAGTGAAAAAGAGAAATCCTCTTCTTCTGACAGAGATAAGATCATCATTGAAGAGGGTGAAAGTGTAGAATGTGTACCTATAGCAATAGGAATATCCTCTATCCAACCACCTATCATTTCCATAGATTTAGTCAATAATGATAGTGTATTTGTTGGAGTTTTAGATTCTCCTTAACCTCAAAGAGAAAAATTTCATGAAGAAGATGTTGGAATAAATTTTGATGTAGTTAATATTGTTGCTGAATATATTCTTTCTCAAGGACTTGATGCTTTAGCATCCATAGCCCGTCAAACTGATCCTATTAATCCTTCACCTAAGACACATGTTACTTTCTATCCTAGTTTCACTACTTCATTTTAAAGCATTATTTCATAGTTATCTAACCAGTTAGTTCAAGAGAGGGAAGAATGGAAAATAGAGAGAGAGAAAGAGAGTCTAGAAAAACCATCTTCAATCAAACTCAAGAATTGACTAAGAAGGATGAGGAGATTGAGAAATTAAGTGGTAAACTTACAAAACTCACTACCATGATTCCTAAATTAATGTCTTGTTGCTATCCTTCTCCTGTTTATGCTCTATTTTTGAAATAACAATTTGTCAATTACCGGATGACTTGTGTAATGCAAGGTCAAAGTTTAACATTGAATACCCCTCATGAATTCTTCTAAGCTTTTCATGCGACTCCTATAGCCATCAAAAATTTTCTCGGTGAACTCTTTTTACATAATTTAGTAGTCATTGATAACAAATATTGGAACCCTCTACCTTATGTGGGTGATATTCAACTCAGGGCATTGATGTCTTGGATTCAAAAATGAAATTAATAGAGAAAACTAGGCCCATATGTATAGTGAATTAGAATATGAGATGCCACTTTTTCTCAAGCTCAAGGCTAAGGATTCCAAAATTCCGTACTATGAATTGTTGAAAATTGCTTACTCAAAACCTGAAATTTGGATTATTCCTACTTTAAGGGAAGTATTCTATTAGGAATATAAAGCCACGGCAGAAACAAATCTTCCTACAACAAAGTAAGCAAATCAATGGCATTGGATAGGGTTGAGCGAAGACCTAAAAAAGAGGTAACCTCACTCTCCACTATATTTTATCATGGCCACTCAAAAAGCACCCTGGTATATCAAGCTAGGGGAAGAAAGAAAAAATCATTCAATTCCTTTAACTTTTCAGCCTCTACTATTGTTGTCCCCATTACTTGCTAATCAACAAGATTTAGAGAAATTTGATATGTCAGAAGAGCTTTATAGATATGAAAGGTACAGAGAGAGTAAAGGTTTTTATTTGAACATTGCTATAGTGAATAAAGAAGAGATTGTTGCCTTAGATTTCAGGATGGCTTCGAGTGTGAAAATTTCATGTTTTCTTGAGGAAAAGTCAAAGTTTTAGTTGGGGAGAATGATGAGACCAGAATATGGTCTATTTTGTCATTTCATTTTCAGTTTAATTTGTAGACTTTTTAAAGACTTTAATGTTCAAGAACACGATGTTTATGATGATTTTATGATAATGTGTCCATAATTACTTTTTAGGATTAAAATGAATATGCTATGAGAAGATATGTCATTTAATTACAAAATAGTGAGAATGATTTTTTCTTCCTTAGCTAGGTTGGCTAGTTCTCCTGCAACAATGTGACATAGGGTTAACTAATTTAGATAACATGTTTTGAATAAGTCTTGATGTATGTTACTGTTTTGGAGGAACTACTATTTTGCATATATAAAAGAAAAGCCAAGTCAACCAAGAGAGAGTCAAAGTAGTTGTTCACATTAATAGACTAGCCTTGAGTGGAGGAAATTAAGGGGTTGTGAGCTCCTAAATTACTTTTCTATTTGGCACCAAAATTAATGTGCATATTGTAATAATGAATGCCATCATTTATTTTGGTAGCTGATGAGTCTTGTACTTAGGAATTTGGTTCCTAGTTTGTGTTTTAAATAACTGGAAGTCTATGTTCTAGATGTGCTAGGTTTTTAGTCAATCATTTTTCAATAGAAAGGAGAAGTTGCTGAGTTTTTAAGTACTGAATATAATCTTGTTGTTCATTAGTATGTACATTTTATTGTTATGAATAAAAATATCATTCTAGGTTTTCATCTCTAAGTTATTATACTTTACTTCTTTGCGGGGGCCCACATAGGGAGTGAACTAATTAGTTAGAATAGGATTTATATTCAGTTTGTAGAACCCAAGTAAACTTTGTTGTTCCTGAAGCCACTAATAATAGAATTAGTGGACTATTCCTATAGCATATGCAATTGAAGTAATTCTTAGTTGTATTTTCATGCTTTATTAAAATAGATTTGGTTCTCAGCTGTAGCATAAATTTTCTATAGTTTAAGCAATTGAATTTTTGTGGAGTAGTTCTTAAGTTGAGATAAGTTTGAAGCATATATTTTGCAAACACCATTCCAAGTTTACATCCTTGGTTGATAAATTAAATGAGTCCAAATGAGTTGGTTAAGCACCACTTCAAATGTCCAATCTTGGGTTAGCAGTCCATTGTTGTAGGATTTTGACCCCTTTCTTTGGTCAAGCACACACAATTCATCAAATTTCCTTTGAATAAATTGAAACTTATTCATTCATTCTCAAAACCAAAAAAGTATGAAATAGGAGACATAATTATAAGACACAAATACTTTGGAAAGATTTATTGTGTTAATTTCATTGAAGATAATATATAACTATGATATGAAATTAGACAAGGATGTATGACTAAAACTAGACTTTCATTAATTTCTAGATTTCTATAAAATAGACATGGATTAAATAGAATATAGATAGTGAGAGGAAAATTGTAAAGAAATGGGTAACATATGATACAAATAGGGATGGATAAAGGAGTCTAAGTGTGTATAATAAAGGTGCAAAGGAAATAATACATAGGAATAAAGGGAGAATGTGATGAAGGGTGTTCCCCTTAATACCATTAAAACATCACAAAAACAAAGAAACAAAAATAATTGGAAAAAAAAAATATGCACTTCTTATTATCACTGCAAATGCATAATTACAAAATTTAAAATTACAATATGTTAACCCACATGGAAGCTTTTATTATCATAATTTGGAAGACAAAGCTTTAGCTATCACCCAAAGTTGTCTTAGACAATGTTTAGGTTTTTCTTAAATAGGCAATTTTATGCTATCTGGGAAGGTTCTAGACACACAAACATAATACCTAGGGCTAATAGACCCTAACAATACATATAGAGTCATCCAAATAAACTTTTGACATTTACTTTATAAATTTTGGATAGGCTAACTTTGGAAGACCATAACCCTCAAACCGTTGCTTTGATTGGCTAGTATAACCACTTTTTGAAAACCATGGCTCTTGATCTACAGGTTTGGGGCCATGCAAGTGCCTATCTGTCGAGTTTTCAAACCTCATCTGGGATCTCTAAGGCCTTCAAAGCTGATCCTAAAGTTTTTATACCAAAATTACACATCGTGAATCTCTAATTACTTCACAAATACATATAATATAGCCATGAAATTCCATTAACAAATTGATATAATTAAAATGAACCTTCACCTTTTAAATTAGAACATTCTAAGCTTTAATGACTTACTTAATAAGTAGCAAGCCTCCATATATTAAAAAATCTATATTAAGAAAACTCTTATTGAAACAATTGAAAGGAAATATTTTTCGGTGATGCAAGATTTCTCTTCCACCTAGGATGCTTCTCCATCAAACACCTAGGGTAATTTGAGAAGTGTCCCTATCACATCTCAGTTATTAGGAGGAAAACCAAGAAAATTAACCTCCTCCCTTACTATCCATGATGGATCTTCTACTGTCCTCCCTTTCCATTGGACTAGGTATTCTTCATAAGGTTTTTACCTTGTATTTTTACTAACACAACTATCCAATATCTCATCAATCTCTTTTGTAGCTGAACTAGCTCCTAGAATACTCCACTATAATTTTACAAATTCATCCTCATCACCTCCTTCAGGATACTCTATCAAATTTGAAATATTAAATACTAGTGAAATATTCAATTCAGTAGGCAACTCTACTTCATAGGCATTTCCAGAATCATGCCTTTTCACTATCTTGCACAATCCAAACTTCTTCACTTTTAGGTTATTATATGTACCCATTAGAAAATGCTCCTTTCACAAAAGAACCATGACATCTTATCTAATCTAAAATTCCTTATACCTCATTTTCATGTGTGCCTTAGCCTTATAATATGTATTCATCTTGATAATGTATTTCCTCACATCCTCATGGATATTCTTCAAATGTTTAGTAAATTCTTTTTCTTTAACATTAATTATCTCCCTTTTATCCAAATGCCTCAACTCATAAGCATTTTTGAAAGTGTTGCCATATACAATCTGGAATGTTGATTTACCAATACTCTTTTTGATAGAATTATTATATGCAAATTTTTTCTATGGTAAAATTTGATCCCATCCTTTTAGTTTATCACCAACTAAACATCTCAACAAGTTTCCCAAACTGCGATTCACAACTCCTATTTTTCCATCATTTTGTGGATGATGTGATGAACTAAATTTTAAATATTTCTTCAATTTGTTCCACAATTTATGCTTGAAATAACCAATAATTTTTTAATAGGGATCTTAAACTATACTCTTTGGAAAACTATGTAGTCTCACCAATTCTCTGAGAAACAACTATGCCACATGAACAACATCACTAGTCTTCTTGCAAGGAATGAAATGTGCCATCTTTGAAACCATTTCAAATGCAAAAAAAATAGAATCATGCCCTCGCTGTGTCCTTGGTAATGCAAGAAAAAAATCCATGTTGAAATCCTCCTAGGGCCTCTCTGGTATAGGTAATGGCTGATACAACCATGTATTCTACTTCACTGCTTTTGCCATCTAACATACTCTATGATTCTATACAAACTTATTCACATCTACATATATTTATGGCTGGTAATAATTCTCAACAACAAAAGAAATGGTCTCATCTCTCCCAAAGTCTTTAGCCAATCCTCCACTATGCTTCCCCTTGATGAGTTTTCTATCATTGAGCTTCTAGTAATGCACAACTAGCTTCCTTTGAACAACATACCATAATGGATTATTAAATCCAACCACTTCATCCTATCAAGTATAACGAGTTTTATACATGCCTTTCATGCTTCGCTAAAATCAGGATCCTCTGCATACAAATTCTTGAGTTCCTTGGACCTAACCACCTCAATCTACATTTTTGACAAAAAAATTTGTCTTCTACTAAGAGTATCTACAGCTCTATTAGACTTCCCACTCCTATGTTTCAAAAAAATGTATAACTATGCCAAAACTAAACCCATTTCAAATGCATTAGGTTCAATTTTCCTTGACAATTTAAATATTGCAAAACTTGATGATTAGTATACACAATAAACTTCTTAGGAACATGATTACTATCTCAACTTCTTCAATGCTTGAACTATGGCCTAAAATTCTTGGTCGTAAATGAAAAATTCTTTTGGAATCATTCATCTTCTCACTAAAATAAGAAATAGAAATACCTTCTTGCCTCAAATCAACTCCTATTATAGTACCGCTAACATCATAGTCTACTTGAAACACCTTGTTAAAATATGGAAGTGCTAAAATAGGTTTCTCTATGACTTTCTATTTCAACAAATTAAAACTATTATCTTCTCCTATAGTCCACTTAAATTATTTCCTTTCCTCTCTCCTTTTCTTAGTCAAGGGTCAACAAATATTGCTAAAAGCTCTTATGAAATTTTCTATAAAAACTAGCTAGTTAATGAAAAAATATTACCTCTATAGCACTCTTTTAGTAGGCCATTCAAGGATATCCTTCACTTTCTTCGGGTCCATTTTTAGATCTTGTACTATTAAGTCTATAAATCCTAGGTAAACTAGCTCCTTCTTCACAAAACTACACTTCTTCAGATTTATCAACAACTTTTCTTACCTCAACTTATCAAAAACCTCTTAGGTATGCATCAAATGCTCCTCTAATGTCTTACTAAAGACCAAAATATCATCTAGGTAAAAAATAACAAACTTGCCCAAAAACTCCTTCAGTACCTCATTCGTGAGCCTCATGAAAGGTCTTGGTACATTGGTTAGCCCAAAAGGCATGACTAACCCTTCATACAATCCTTCCCTTATCTTCAAGGAAGTCTTCCACTCATCACCTTCTTTGATATGAATTTGATGGTATCCACTCTTCAAATCTATCGTTTTGAAATACTTAGCTCCACTCAAACTATTCATAATATTGTCCATCCTTGGCAATGGAAATTTATATTTGATTGTGATTTTTTTATTAGCACAAAAATTTGTGCACATCCTCCATTCTCCATTCTTCTTTGGTGCTAAAAGTACTAGTACAACATATGGACTCAAATTATCCCAAATTAATCCCTTCTATGACATCTCATAAAATTGTCTATTCAACTCTTCATTCTCTATTGGTGTCATTTTGTGTGGTGCCTTGTTTGGAAAACTAGCTCCTAGAATCAAATCTATCTAGTGACTAATCTTCCTCATTCGAGGTAATCCATCAGGTACATTATCTGACATAATATCAAAAAAATCTCCCAACATATCTACAACTTCTGTAGGTACCTCATCTACTTCTTCTTTACCATCTCTTGAAATTATATAAAAACACTTATGCTCATGCTCCATACCTTGGAGAAATCCCTTTCCATCAATGTAACATATTTTGGAAGCACTACATACCTTTTCTTCTTTCTCCTTTACTAGCTTCAACTTATTCTTCACTACATCCTTGTCAGTATGATATCATGTACAACATGCCTATCAAACTTCCATGACCTACCAAGCAACACATGACATCTATCCATCAATATGATATTGCAAGGAACCTTATCCTGGTAGCTTCCAATCTAAAACTTCACTTAGCATTCTACACTGACCATGAACTTGTGGTCATCTTGTACCCAAGAAATATGATATGGACATAGGTGTTTTTTTCTCCTTAGCTTCAAATTTGTGACCATCATTTCTAACACCATATTTTTATTACTTCCACTATTAATGATAACATCACAATACTTATCTTTGTGCAATAGTAATGTGGAGGAATTCCAACCGAAGATGATGGGAGGAGACCTTTCAATAACTTTCCATGAGAATGAAAAAAGATAGAGAAGGAAATGGAATCAAGTGATTGAAAGAGGGGAAGTCTTCTAGAAATAATGACCCATGATTCATTGGCTTATGGAGAGAGATTTAAGAATATGGAGTTCTTATATAAGTCTGCCTCAAAGCATAGAAAAATGAAATACTATCAGAAAGATCTTTAACAATGACAATGTTGAGCTTACTGATGGGGAGGATATTGGAATATGGTATACCCAATATTTCTAAGATATATAAACCCCCTCAACCTTAGGTTAACCCATTGGTGGGGAGGAACTTACTTGAGTTTATATACCTAGTGGTGGATGAATGAAAAAATAAAGAGCTCATCAACAAAGTGATAGAGGATAGAGTTAGAAAGGAATTTTTCGCAATGGTAGCCTTTAGGGACCCATGCACCAATGGATTTTTGTGATATTTTTTCAAGAGTTTTGGGAGGTTATTAAGTATGTTCTTGTTATTGTAATAAGGAACTTTTTCAAAATTGACATCATTCTTCAAGAGATAAACCAGACATTCTTAGTTTTGGTACAAAAAGTTGATGACCCAACTTAGTTGGAAGATTTGAGAGCAATAATACTTTTTAATACCATATACAAGATCATCTCCATGGTGGTGGTGAAGAGAATAGAATACCTAAAATACAATAATTGGGGAGTTGGGAAACATGGAATGGAAGAATGTTTGGCATTCCCACTTTCTCCCTAAAATCATTTCTTCTAGTGGTCTATTATGCATATTAGTATCCTTACTATTGGTAATCTTAGGAGGCATGGCTTCCAAATTGGAAATCAGTGTGTGCTATGCCATAAGGAGGAAGAAATCATCCCTTGTTTCATAATCCATTATTTCTATACTACACAAGTTTGGCAGAGAATCCTTGGCTAACATGGGATCTTTTCAATCTTTAAAAGAGATGTGCACCACTTCATCTTTGGATGGAAATGCTCCTCACACCATCCCCTCATTAAAATAATTTGGAAGTGTAATACCCCTCCAAAGGGAACCCAAAAGAATAGGTCAAATTTGATAAGTTTGATGAGTATTCTTTTCAACATCTTCTACTTGCCAAGTTTACTAAAAAAAGGATGTAAAGTCCTATTTTGGTTCCCTTAACATCCAGTCTTTACCACTTAAGTTATTCCATTCATTATTTATATTGTGACAAAGATTCTATAGTTATTAAATATAAATAAAAAATCCATAGCATCATTATAATTGGGTGGTCTAATCTTATGATTAGAACAATCAAGAACATCAACTATAACAAGGTATACATTAAGATTTTCAATATAAATAAGAATTATTTACATAAATAAAATGATAACATAAGTAATCACCATCATACATATAAAAAATGTTTAATTTTATAAGAGAGATACAATTTTTGTAAATTTACTTTCCAAGATCTAAACCTTTTTCTTATTTACCCAACCCTTATATGTTTCATTCCTTTAAATGTATCAATCTCAAACCCCTTTTCATGGTTCATAAAATTATATCATTTACATTGTTCAGAGTAATGCAAGTAACATGAACATCCTTAAGCATATTTAAGCATAATCTAAGCATATCTCTAAGAAATAACTCAAATGCAAGCTACAAACAAGCCTCTTATTTTTCTACCCAACCACATGGAACCATAAGGAACCACTCCCCTTAGATAGGAGAAAAAACCATGATTTGCCTAGGCTCTAATGTATTCTAATTCTTATACCAAAAAATCAAGTACATGGGTAAATCATAATGCCCAAAATTAAATCACAAAGAAAATGGACAACCAAAGGCATATTAAGAGTGAGGAATTCAACCACATCTAGGTGAATTTCATTGTAACTTCCTAAGGTGTTGGGATCCACCTCCAGGGCTTAAGACTATACTACATCACATAACATCTTTTCCTCGAGTACTCCAATAAGGACAAGCATGGTTAAGTATTTGTGGGATCAACCTCTTGGGTTAGGGACTTATAAGTTATGAAAAATGTCCCATCCCTGAGTACTCCAACAATAATTCCACAATTATCTTTTTTAGTGTGTGAATTCTGAAACCCCAACCCATAGGTTCATTTATTATTATGTTATCACTTATTAGCTAACTCATAATGGAACCAGCTTGTGCAAGGCTCTAGCTTCCAAATATAGGATCCCTAGAAGCCACTTCTAGGCACCAACACCTATGGTGAGCCACTCACCTAGGGTTTCCTACCCTAATCCAGTATCATATATACAAGCCATGCAAAGTTTAACAAGACAAGGACTCTTAGAAAAGTCACATAAAAAAAAACAAGGCTAATAGGATCAACCAACAATGAAAACTAATAGGAAGATATCAAACATTGAGCCAAAAGACCAAGAAAATGGTAAAAATGCACATCTATTTCTAATATCCATGCATCCATTCAATGTTGATAGACATTTGTTTAATATACCTATATATCCATTCAATCGTGGTGTGCATATATTAAGAACAACTATGCATTTATTAAATATGTAAGTACATTTTTTTAATATAGCTTTGCATTTATTTAATATAACCATACATCCATACAATGTTGATGCATCATCAAGAAGAATTATTCATTTGTTCAATATAAACATACATTTGTTTAATATAATGTTTCATTTATCAAGTAGAGTGGCATATTTGTACTAACAAGTTTTAAAAAGGGGTTAAATGAAAGGTTGTGTGTATGATTAGTATAACTAAGTATATGTTCAGTGTTCCCGCATATTTATTCCAAAGAACTCAAAAAATAATATAAGGAATTCTTGAATGGAACTTCAAAATATAGTTGGGATAAAGGAGTACTCAAAGCATATTTCAAGGTTGAAATCCTAGGGTGATACCCCTAACAACTTTATAAGAGAAGTTCAATTCAAGAAAACCAACATATGGTATCAAAGAACAAATCATCATTTAAGAATGTATCATGCACATAGAGAATAGAGGCACGAAACCATATGATAACCATAATAAGATTTCCATAGTCTAACAAGCTATCTATTAATTATTAAATCAGAGAACTAAAGGATAGAGGAAGAGGAATATGTATAATTTGGCCTACTTTTTTTTCCTAGAGTAGAGTGCTGGAGAAGTCTTTCTGGATTTCCAAATCTCCAAGCCTCCTCAATGAAAATTACATTTGATTAAGCTTCCTAATGTATGCTTTGGGTGCAATGATCCTTGGAAATAGATTTTCTATAGTTTTTGCATCTCCTATTCCCTATCTTTTCATTTGATATTTTCCTTCACTTGTAGGGAGAAAATGTCATTTCTAAAAGGTTGTGAGCATTGTAGCTAACACCCTTTCTATGGTTTGATTAAAGAAAACCACTTTTGAATAATAATTATCTTTGTTTCGTTAAATTGTTAGATTAACTACTAGGTTATCTATGTTGGGACAAGATCCTTACTTAAAGGACTCGTATGTCATATTTCATAATGGTTAAGTCTCTATGATCTTCACTCAAGAGGTCAAGGGATCAATTCTTACAACATGGGTAATCTAGTGAAGGAATAAATTGATAGGTGGATGGTTCAGAGTTTGAATCTATTAAATATTGTTATTCCTATTTATTTATTCTTTATCTACTCTTCCACATTTTTTATATTAATAGGTTTCCATATAATCCTCAAAGACAGTACATCCTACTAACAATCATATATGCCTACATATATCTCCACACTTACACATGTATATGTATATATGTATTCATATATGTATGTATGTATATATGTATGTGTGTGTGTGTGTATGTATATATGTATATATATGTATATAAATATATATACATATATACATACACACACATCTTTGTGTTTGTGAGTATTTAATTGACCATATATATCTGCACCCATATATATCAATTAAAACTATATATATATATACATATAACAAGTCTAAAATTACAATAAAGGTATAAGTAAAACATATTTAAACCAAATGAGAAAAAAATTCCCCAAGTTCCTCAACAAGTAGTTGATTCTCTTACTATGACTTCTAGGTCCAAGGCACCTATTTGGACCATGGTTTTATCTTTGAAACAACATATAATATTAGAGGCTTTAATACTTGTTCCTCAGACACATGCATCACCAATCGAAATATATATATATATATATATATATATATATATATATATATATATATGTATGTATGTATGTATGTATGTATGTATGTATGTATGTATGTATGTATGTATACATATATACATACATACATATACATATATATATGTATGTGTTTATATATATGTATGTATATGTATATATACATGTATATATACACACATATAGATAGTGATATGCAAGGAAGGAGTGTGACATCACATAGATCTCCTAAATAAGTGACTATGACTTCCTTCCCTCAACATAAAGTCATGCTAAATAGAGTAAACACAAGGTACAATGGGTTAGCAGGGTTAGCTAAAATTCTAATGAAATTAAAGTAATGTTTATTTAAACTAATTTTATCAACAAGAATACAAAAATGAAATGATAAAAATAATATCTTCTAGATAATAGATATCAATTACCAATATTTTTTTCTTAATTTAAAACTAACTAGAGTATATCAAACATCACCAAGACCCCACATTACTTCCTTATTTCCCTTAAGTCACTCGTTAAGGTTAGAGATGTATTATAGGAAGGCCAACCTTCCATATGTGTGCTAGAAAATATGGAAGGAGAGGAATAACCATATCTTCAAAGAAAAGATACCCCTTGGAAGTGGTTACTTGAATTACGATAGGAGTGATTAGGGAGTGTGCTTTGACTTGCAAATGGAAACTACCCTCCCCCCTAGTTACTCGCACATGTTGAGAGGTAGTTGGGAGGGGTCTAGGATATCTCTTAGTTAATTTAGAAAATTTATAATTCAAAAATCCAAAAAATCCTACATACCAGATGGAAGCCACAGACCCCCTAAACTAGTGTAAATTGAATTCCGATGGGTCAAGGAGGAGTGAAGGTGTTTTGGCTTGACAAATCATTTGGAATGAACATGTAGTCTATACCAAAGGGTACTCAAAGAAATTTGTTAAATTTTTGAGCAATGAGGTAGAAGCCTTGGGACTCTTCTTGGGGTTTAATCGAAAATTCAAAATTTTATATTGGGGGAGATTCTTTATTAGTAATTGAGATTGGTAAATGAGTTAATAAGATGAACTATAATGCCATGTTAATTATTAGAGATGCCCAAGTTATCCTAAATAGTTTTACCAATGTTGTAATTCAACATGTCTAAAAGGAGGTGAATAAAGAGGTGGACACCCTGGTGGGG
This sequence comes from Cupressus sempervirens, assembly GCA_028749045.1. Taxonomy (NCBI): domain Eukaryota; kingdom Viridiplantae; phylum Streptophyta; class Pinopsida; order Cupressales; family Cupressaceae; genus Cupressus; species Cupressus sempervirens. The sequence continues at coordinate 271,273,679 of CM053793.1, read as the reverse complement.
TATGAACATGAGTCTATTAATTCTCAAGTCTAGGAAAATGTATACAAGCATGATTAAATCACTAGATCAAAAAGAAACCTTACCAAGTAATGTTGTCCACTTTAATTAATATTAAAAGGATGACTTCCATAATTTTACATCTAGAGAGGGATGGAATCACTAAGATTTTATTTAATATGGTGGGTTGGGCCATGATAGCACTAACTTTAGTACAAGTGTTAGCGTTGATAAATTATTTTGGAGTCACATCTACCTTTTTTTTCCAATTATATTTTGTGATGGGAAATGAAAGCTCCATAATTAATGTAAGATTTGGGATGATATTATCCAACAATCAAGAAAGACACTTTCCATATTGTGAGGCTAGCTTTTAAGAGGGGATTAGGAAAGCATTATGATCAGGCAACCACAAAATAATTTAATTTTGAAATAAACTTTGTTTAAATAAATATTTTGGCAAACACATTTTAGTTTTTCAAGTTGTAGTGTCTAGTTTGTGAACTCTTCTCTCTAGTTATTTAGGGTTCCATGGAAAAAATTCTTACACAATCTTTCCCAAAAATCAATATACAATATTTTTGGTTTATTGAAGTTGGTGAAGGGTATGACAATTGAGTTGAAGGAGGAAGCAAAGGACTTGATTTTTGAACTTGGGAAGGAGGAATTTTTTGAGGCTACTAATACAAGAATTGAACCATCTAGAATTGAAGGGGTTATTCAGAAGGATAAGATGACATGGATGGACATAAAGGAAAGAGGGCTTATTTTTTTCATGGAGATTATTGAAGGCCTTGATGAGATGGTTACCTTGCATTTTGTGGACTTGTGGAAGAACCAATTGGTTAACATAAATGAGGTCTCCTTGAAGGTCAATGAAGAGCTAATTGGTAACACAAGTGGTTTGGTGTTGGAAGGTGAAAATTGGAGGAAGCAACCTTGGGTGGCAGATGTGACAAGCATGGGGAAGGTTTTTTTCATTTTCATGAAGCCCATATTTATTTTTGTGGTGGGTTTTCCTATGAAAAGTTCCAAGATCCCTAGGATATGGTTTATTATGTCATCATGAGATACATAACCATGGAAGATAGATTCAATGCATGCTACTATTATCACTTTCCCATCCTAAACCATTTTAGGAATAACAAATGCATTTCATTTCCCTATTTTCTTTTACATTCCATGGAATATTTTGTGTATACCATAAGGAAAAGAGAGAGGAAGGAAAAAGATATTCTCTATATCACCAAGCCTTGATTTTTCACCTCTTTAAATTCTAAAAAGGCCTTTGCCCCCAAATCCTAAGCTTGAGCCTTTTGCATTTGAAAACCCCTAATATGGGTCAAGTTTCCTTACCCTCCACACATACCCAAAGTGATAAGGATCACATTGTCTCTTCTTGAAAGATAAAAATGAAGAAAATCAATGTCCTTGATGTCAAGAGTGTTGGTACTAACATCAAGAAGGGAACTAATAGATCAAGCAAAAGACTGGGAGATAAAAAGCCCTTGCTCAAACCTCATTTGGCTGAATTTTCTTCAACTAATTATTCTGGGAGAAAGTATCTCCCTAGACCCAAATGTAAAGCCACTAGAAGGAATTACGGGGATTAGGAGGAAGAGGAAATTGAAAGAAAAGTTAAAGATGAGGAAATAATGGAGGAGGAAGTAAATAGCCCTTTGCCCTCTAGGGTTTTTGATACCTTCATAATGAAGACCATAACCCAAATCATAAGAAGGGGTAGAATGTTGGGGAAAAAATTATGGTTACTTTGCATTTAAAAATGGGGAATTTAGGAAGTCAAATCAAAGCAATGATTATGGGGGGGAGAGGATGTGAATATTCTTAAGAAAATGAAGAGAGATAAAAGTTAGTTGGAGGGATCTAGTATGGGAGAAACAATCAAAGAAAAGGGCATCTTAGAGATTGAGAGGATGGAGAAGTCCATCATGAACTTGATCAAGAAGAACGTGGAGCTGGAAGATAAGCTTGACAAGGTCAAAAATTTCTCTTTTGGGTGATACATTCGATGGCCACCAACCTCTACCTCACATATAATAACAAGGAAGGAACTAGTGATGCTAAGGACATAGAGATAACCCATACACTATACAAATTCCTAGTTGATGAATGGTTGCTACTACTTTTGGAGAATCTAAGGAACTAGAGCAAGGAGGATTATTGCTTGTTGGCATGATTTTAGTTTATTTATTTTTCTATGTTTAGTATTTTTTTTAGTGGCTTGAGGGCTCTCTGTATTATTTTTTACTAGGTTAATTTAATGGCCTTTGTTTATATTTTTGACCAAGTTTATGTATAACATTGACATTCTAATGGTTTTTTCTTGTAGTAGCATTAAAAATACTTTATCTAGGGGGGTTTGATGGTTAAGAAGGGGGTTGGATAGTTTCATGGTAATTACTTCTAAATGATTTTCAGTTTGTGTTTTGTTTTGTATGGGTTGGCCCCCAATTTTGGATGCTTCTAAATATGAAAAACTACTAGGAGAATTTAGATTTATACAGGTAACTTGTTGTGTTGTTCTCAATTGGTTTTAATATTATAAGACATGATTCTTATGTTAAAATTATTTTAAATAGTTAAAGTTGATTCGTTTTTTTCTTAAATTATTCTTTTGTTTTAGTGTGTGATGTTTAAAGATGTTTTTTAATTATTCTATTATTAAATATGGACTTTCTCTATTCATCTTAAATTTCTTGTTCTTAATAGAAGACCAAGGTTTAACATTTCATTGAACATTAATAACCTAATATAAAAGATACCATAAGCTACATAGTTTTCTTTACTAGTTGTGTTTTTTCTTAAATTATCAAAGAGTATTAATTGTAAAAAATTATAGATTTAATTAAATTGACTTTAAGTTCTAGACTTTAATTACTTATGTAATACAAAGAAAATTATTCACAAAATTTGAAAGGAGGTTGAAGTCCCATGTCATGAAGCATTATGAAAAAGATCTTGAATATACACACTAGTACATTTTGACTCATTTTGGAAGAAAAAATTGTCAAATTTTTGAACTATGTTGGTCAAATTTTTGACCAATTATTGTGTTGCAATTTGTGTCATCAAAATTTTGACCAACACTTGTATGTGTTAGAAGTTTGACCAAGCATTTGGTCAAGAAAAACTTTTGTTGTTGTGAGGACCATTGGTCATAATTTTGACCAATCTTGGTCAAAATGTCCACCAAACATTGGTCAAAAGTTTGACCAATGCTAGTCCTTTATCAATCAGCATGCCAAACTCAAAACCAATGAATTGCTCAAAATTTCCATGAAAGTTTGGTCAAAAGTTCAACCAATGCTAGTCCTTGATCAACCAACATGCTAAACCCATGACCGATGCATTGTTCAAATTTCAACCAAACTTTAGGGAAAATATTGACCAAGATTGGTTGAAATTTTGAACAAGATGATTTGTTTAAAAAAATATTTAGTGGAACATAAATACCCAAAGTAATCACCAACGATAGCCTAGTAAGTGATTAGTTTGGATATTTACCTTGAGGTCTTTGGTGGGTCGACCACCACCTTGAGATGAGATTTCACAGACCTATATTTATGGCACTACAAGTGGTTACAAATAGATGAGGTTCTCTTATATTGTCTGCATATACAAGTCAAAATATGATTGTACCTTGATTATTGCCCTCCCATACCATAGAAAATTAAGCCACTTCAAATAGGGAATATAATCCTCAATATTAACAAACCCATGATACAAAAAATACTTCTTAATTCCCTTAGAAATAATCTCCTCTAAGACCCCCAACTCCTCTTGAAAATACTTCTCATTAATGATCATAGACATGAAAATCTTGAAGTTCAAGAAGGAGAAGAACCTCTTCATGTTAACACTATTATACAACTAAGCCTACTCAAACACAAAAGCAACTCCTTTGTGAAGTTCTTGGGATCTCTTTGGAGAGAGAAGCTCAAGAACACAAATCCTATGAGAAATTCTATAGAAGGGGCCATATGTAGCCCAAGAAATCATTCAATAATTGTACTCCAAATTATTCCCTTCTAAAAGTTAAGGCTTTGGTCCCAAAGCATTGTGATCCACTATGAAATACTCTCTCACTAACTCTGCAAAGGTTATTATCAAAAAAGGATAGCTGCCAAATTTGACATAAATAACTGGCCCATAGCTTTTCGTAAGAGAAGCTAAGATTTGGTGAATTTTCCTTTTACTGTCAAGAAGAATATGGAAGTTCCCAATTAGGGGAAGACTTCTTGGGCCTGGGGGAAGATGGTTCTTGTTATTAGAACTTGTAAGGCTTTTTAGTAGAAATAGAGAAACAGAAATTGTAGCAACTCCTACCACAATAAGAGGCCATGTCATTGTTAGCTCCATCTTAAGGCTCTAATTTTATTTGTGAATGCTATTGAAAGTACATTTTGTTACAACACTTTTATAATCAAACCAACAAAAATTGTGCCTCGGGCATTTTTAGTGATCTAAGCATCTTTAGTATTGGAAGATAATTGAACAAATTTCATATGTTGAATTTAATTTATCTATCATACTCTGTATCCCAAACAATCAAGATTCTCACATTGTACAACTCAATTTACACAATATACTATAACATGGTATTAATGCTTATAACAAGTGAAAAGTTTCAGACCAAGTCATAGTTAGAGATAATAAATAAATATTTCTTCTTGCAATGGCCTAGATTATCTTTATAAAAGTATCATATAGGCTGAAAAAAAAAGGCAACTCTCATCTTCCATTGGTTTAACAAAATATGAGAACTTTTTCTAATGACCAAGTAAATGCAGCTATCTCAAACTAAGATAATTTGAATGATTTCTAACTTAAGGTGGCTCTTCAACATTGCTAGAACCATACATAAAAAAAAATTATGCAGAAAAAGGTATTTTTCAAACAAATTTCTTTACAAAGAACTAAAAAAGACAACCCATTGTACCACATACTTTTTCTCAATAAATTTCAATCACTCCTCCCTTTGGCTCCCACTTATTAGCTCCCCAACCTATGAAGTAGTGGACATATCATCAGGTTTAGCTCAATCCCAAAGACTTATATCATGATTAATGTGCATTTTATTTCTTACATCTAGGCTCACTGTCTAAACATATGAGGAGATGAGGAACCTACCTTTGGTACAAGTACATCCATGAAAAAAACAATCCTATCATCCTCATTAAGTTTCATGTAAAATGCCTTGATCATTTTTGGATTGTTGTATACAATAACTGGCTTTTTACATATCACCTTAGTTAAATATCTACCTAAATTGGGTACTAAAACTATCATACATTTTCCCAAAAGTTTGATCCAACATTCTCATGAAAGTGGGTAGTGCAAGAAAAATCATATTTTTTGTCAATGATTCTAGCATATTTCAGAAAAACATATGGAAATATTTCTCTTTGCATACATTTCATGCTCTGATACTAAATCAATGCTCCATTCTACCTTGTTCTCAAATTTCTTATCTGTGACCTATTTATTTGTAAATAGATACAAAATTCTCAAGTCCTTATTGTCTTCAAAGTTTGATCAGTCAAGAAATATATATGATAATATATGCCTACAACTACTTCCAAAATAATTATAACCTTCTCTAATAGTTGAACAACCTCTGTGTAGGTATTAAATTCAAATGGAGTTGAAACTAATTTACGAAAAATGATCTGTGGCTATCCGGTTGATTCTTTGGTTTATGGATTTCATAAATCGTGATATTACTATCAGGATTTAACTGTGTGATTTTGAGCCAAACTCATTGACCCATGTTTCATGAGTAGTGATTCACCATGAATAAATATCTCATGAGAATAAATGGAACACTTAACACACATTGGATCTAGGTGATGCTCGCAGGGGTGAAGCACTAGGACTTTTCAGGAGGTCACACATCCTAGTACTACTCCTGCCTGAGCATGCTTAACTATGGAGTTTCCTCCATGCTTAAAAAAAAATATTTCAACCCCATTTAAAAAACCTTCACGAAGTGTTGTGCCTTATGATTCATTCATTAGAAATCCCCTTACGCTCATCAATTGATAAGTAGGAGATAATTTCCACAACAAGTCAAATTGTGATATTGCTATCAGGATTTAACTGTGTGATTTTGAGTTAAACATGCTGAACCATGTTTCATGAGTAGTGATTCACCATGAATAAATATCTCATGAGAATAAATGGAACACTTAGCACTCATTGGATCTAGGTGATGTTCACAGGGGTGAAGCACTTGGACTTTGTGGGAGGTCACCCATCTCAGCACTACTCTAGCTTGATCATGCTTAACTATGGAGTTTCCTTCATTCTTAAACCCAAAGCTTGGAACCCCATTTGAAAAACCTTCACCAAGTGCTGTACCTTATAAACCATTTATTATAAATCCCCTTAAGCTCATCAATTTATAAGTAGGAGATAATTTCCATAGTAAGTCAAATTGTAATATTGTTATCGTGATTTAACTGTGTGATTTTGGCTCAAATTCATTGACCCATGTTTCATGAGTAGTGATTCACCATGAATCCATGTCTCATGAGAATAAATGGAACACTTAGCACTTATTGGATCAAGGTGATGCTCATAGGGGTAAAGCATTGGAACTTCTTGGGAGGTCACCCATCCAAGTAGTACTCCATCCTGAGCGAGCTTAAATACAAAGTTTCCTCCATGGTTAAACCCTAAGCTTTCAACCACATTTCCAAAACCTTCACCAAGTGTTGTGCCTTATGAACCATTCATTAGAAATCCCCTTAACCTCATCACTTCATATATAGGAGATAATTTATACAGCAAGTCAAATTGTGAGATTGCTATTAGGATTTAACTATGTGATTCTAAGTCAAACTCATTGACCCATGTTTCATGAGTAGTCATTCAACATAAATCCATCTCTCACAAGAATAAATGGAACACTTATCATGCATTGGATCTAAGTGATTCTCACAAGGGTGAAGCTCAGGGACTTCTTGGGAGGTCACCCATCCCAGTAATACTCCAGTTTGAGTGCACTTAAGTATGAAGTTTCCTCCATGGTTAAACCCAAAGCTTAAAAACCATTCACAACCTTCATCAAGTGTTGTGCCTTATTAACCATTCATTAGAAAACCCTTAAGCTCATCAATTGATAAGTAGGAGATAATTTCCACAACAAGTTAAATTGTGATATTGCTATCAGGATTTAACTGTGCGATTTTGAGTCAAACTCATTGACCCATGTTTCATGAGTAGTGGTTCACCATGAATCCATATATCATGAGAATAAATGGAACACTTAGCTCTCATTTCATCTAGGTGATGCTTACAAGGGTGAAGCACCGAGACTTCCTAGGAGGTCACTCATCCCAATACTACTCCAACCTAAATGCACTTAACTACAAATTTTCCTCCATGGTTAAACCTAAAACTTGCAAAAAAATTTAAAAAACCTTCACCAAGTGTTTTTCCTCATGAAAAATTCATTAGAAAGCCCCTTAAATTCATCAATTCATAAGTAGGAGATAATTTTCACAACAAGTCAAATTGTTATATTGCTATCAGGATTTAAATGTGTGATTTTGAGTCAAACTTGTTGACCCATGTTTCATGAATAGTGATTCACCATGAATCCATCTCTCATGAGAATAAAAGTAACACTTATCATTCACTCAATCTAGGTGGTGTATATGAGCAATGTTAGTATGCTAATAGAAACCAAATTTAAATAAAGCTTCTACAAACTAAATAAAATTCATAAACTTCAAGATAGACTAAGATGAACTCTCAATTGAGAATATGAGCCATTAATGGGCTCTCTCAATGAGAAGCTCTCTTGTTGAGTAGCTTTGTCCAAATAGATAGGATGTATGCTCAAGCTTATGCTTTAAAAAGGGCTTCAAATGGAGTTGAATTTTGGGTGTGAGTGTATGGTTTTGATGTAAAATGGCTTCTCAAAAATGGCATTATGACTTTACTTCATGGATTGTGTTATTTTGCAAAGGGGAAGGATCTAATTTATAGGCAAGAGGCTTGAGGGATTGAGGGCTAAGATGCAAGGATGGGAAAAAGGTCATGGAGGGCTCAGATTGCATGAGAGGAGAGCACATGGATTGTGCTTCCTTACAGCCAATCAAGGAGTGACACATGTCACATGGTGAGAGGATGGAGGAAAGGGGAAGGATGAGTCAACAAAGGAGGCTCAAGGGATAAAATCTTCATAAAGACACTCATAATGACTTATAAGAGCAATAAAAGGGCTTGGAAGAGTCATTTATGGCCTAGTGGGCTTCATAAAGTTTTATGGTTGAGATATTTTGAGGGAGATGAGAGAAATTTCGACTTGGGCTTGATTAGGAGGGTTTTAAGCTTGCTTAGACTTGTGTAAATGATTAGAGGATGGATTAGGATGGTTTAGGGTTAGCTTAGGGATAGGCAAGTGGATGGCATTTAATGAGAGTGGGTGAAGGAGGAGATATTTGTTAACTTTGGCTAGGTTAGTAAGTTTTAACCCATGTTTAGGGAATGTGACAAGGTTAGGAGGGGATTAGGATTAGGGTTAAAGACATCTTCTAGAAGAGTCTAGGCTTTGGATGAGGATGAAGACTTTTTAGAAGAGTCTAGAATTTCCTAGGATGAGGATGAAGACTTTCTAGAAGAGTCTAGAACTTCTTAGGATGAGGATAAATTAGATTTTTAAGAAATAAATAAAGTTTTATTTATTTCAAGGGTTTGGGTTGAGGAGATACTTATTAAAACTTTTTCAATAAACATGAGGATTAATATTTAATCTTAATTAAATATTTTGAGTTGGGATTAGGGGCAGCAAATGATGGGATTAGCTTTTAATCAAAATTAAAGAAGGATTAGAAGATTTTGGAAGAGGTTAGTGGTCTTAAGGAAATTGGCCAAGTTTTGGGCAAAAAATAAATTTTTTTATTTATTTTGGGTTTTTTGGTCAATTTATTAATTAAATAATTAATAAATAAGGAAATAATGTTTAAATAAGATTTAAACATTTTTGGGAGGGATTCCTTAATTAAATATTTTTAATTAAGATAAAGAGATTTAATGGCATAAAAATAAATAAATAAATTAATAAATGATGGTGTCATCAGAAATTTTTCAGAAAATAAAAATACTTTATTTTCTAAAGGTTTTTAGGTGTCTACATTTTGCCCCTCTTTGATGTGATGCCGCAAGTGGCATGGCATCAAAGATAAGAAAATAAGATGCCCAAGGCTAGAGCAGAAGAGGAGAGAATGGACTGTAAGATGCCCCCTCAAGAAGGCAGTGGGGAGAGAAAGCGAGGCTCAATGACTTCTTGAAAAGTACAAGAATCCGAGATGAGCAAGAAGACTCAGATGGTCAAAGAGAAGGGGCTAAATTAGCTCAAACTCTCACTATGGGAGAATGATAAAGGAGAATCAGATGCACAAGAGGAAGCAAGCTTAAGACTTTAGGGAAGGTGGAGGATGAAGGAGCGGAGTGCTATAAAAAGGAATCTAGGATAGGGAGATGGATGAGGGGATTATAAAGCTGATGCAACAGGATTTCAAAGAGTCAGATTGGCAGAAGATGGGTTTTGGAGATCCCTAGGACTAGGATTGTGCATCTCAAAAGATGAGGCTTGGTGGATTGATTTGGATTGGTGGATCCCTAAGACTAGGATTGTGGATTCCTAAAGCTAAAGGTGAGGAGTGATTCAAAGAGATATTGATGCATAAGCTGGGGTAGGAGAGACGGATGCTGGATATGGATGGGGGATAATGGAGATGAAGGAAAACCATTGAAGCTTTTTTAGCAGGGGGGGATACTTCAAAGAGAAGTACCACCATGTAGTTGAGCACTAGATTTTCTATAGGACTATTGGTTAATTGCCAAGGTTACCAAGAACATCAAGGCCTTTTCACCAACCATCCAGAGGACTGATAGACTAACTCGAAACAAACACACAAGGATTTCCCCTGCATCACACATGAATCTTGAAAGAATAAGAGTGGAACCGACACTGGGTAATCCACAAGCAGAAAAGAAAAACAAACAAAAGACTTGATCAAGACCTTACACCCAGATTGCCCCATTCGCAGTATACCATGATATGGAAGATCGTGGCAACCTTGAGGAGGGAACAAAAGGAGATTTCTTGGAAAAGATATTTCAAGACCCAATAGGGAAGAGTCCAAATCAAAAGAAAGCGAAAATCCAAAAGAGAACCGTTTGCCAACGAGATGGGTAGGACGAGGTACTAACAGACCAAGATCAGACATGAGGAAAGCTATATCCTACAAGGACCTATCGAAGAGCACCTAAGCTGGTGGATTTGGATGAGTGATGCATGTGGCAAGCTGAACTAAGAAAGATAACACTTTGGTGACAGGAAATCTAGCTAAAGGATGCATTGGAATAGCTAACCAAGATGTCTGATGTGTGCAAGATACTGACCAAGGAGGAACTAACACAAAAGATGGATAGATACAATGGTACTAAGCTAAAGAGGATGTACAAGCTAACAAACCAAGATATGTACAAGCTGAAGCTAACCAAGATAGTTACAAGTAGGCAAAAGCTCAGGATGATAGGATAGCGGGATGGTTCGATGTTGTGCAAGATGCGAAAGCTAAGGGTGGGGTGATAGCAAAAGATATGGATTTGGCAGGATGCATCCAATGATGATGAGAGATTTTGTGACCAAGGATAGCTAGAGGAGTAGGATGAGATGGCTAGATAGGATGGTAGATAGCTAGGATTATGATGGATATAAAGAGATGACATTGGGTTTGCATGAGGATAGCCTAGAGCTAGATACCAATGACAAGGGAGGATGGACAAGACAAGATCTCCAAGGAATATAGTGCCCCCAATTAGAAGATAACATGTGGAAGGAGGTCTTATGATAGATGTGATAGGATTGAAGCTAGGATGGAAAATGTTGAAGGGGCTAGGGAGATGGATGATAGCTGGGATGGTTGGCTGAAGCTGTAGGAGATAAGTGGATGGTGTGAGATGGAAGATGGAGTTGGATGTCAAGAGATGACCAAAAGCATGAGGATGATAGGCTAAGCTGGGGATGGTTGGATTACGCATGATGCTTGTTTGCCAAGTTTTCATCATGGTACTTGTCCAAGACACTTGAATTGCCAAGTTTTCACCAGTGGACGCTTTATTTTTCTTTACTTTTTTTTTGACTTTTTGACTTTGGACTTAGCTGGAATGATTTTGGCTTTATTCAGCTATTTTTGGCTCATAGATGTTGGCAGGATGGATGAAAAAGGATTGGATTGAACAGGTGGAATGGTGGGTGGGAGTTTGACAGATAATGGATGTGAAGACATAAGGCTTGTGGGAAATGGATGAGGAAAATGGAAAGATCATCATTGGCACACACCTTGAGAGGTGATAAAGTAGTGGGAAAGATGGTTTTGAGTGAGGTTGAGGAGAAAATGGAGGAAGAGAAAGATAACGACTAAAAGTAGAGTTGGAAGATGGAGGATGGGAAATTTAGGATAAGAAGCATATGGACTAAAAGTGGATTGGGGGGATGAAGGATGCTTATATGGGGATTTGGATGAAGGATGGATGGATGAGGCTTTTTGAGTAGCATGAATGGATGCCAATTGAGATTTTTCTTTGAGATGCATTTCTTTTATGAGCATCTTGGGTATCCACATGATTTTTGACTTTTTTAGCTTGGGCTTTTGTGGCCTCTTGACTTTTTCTTTGATTGGGATTAAATGTTTCTTGTTTTGAACATGTATTTTAGAAGGGACATGTTGAGACTTGGATTTTTGTGGATTTTTGGATTTATGCTTTTGTATTTTGGCATCCAATATGCTTTTATTAGCCATGGGATGGCAACAAGAGCATGGAGGAGATGGAGGGATAATTGATGGAGTGATAGGGTTTAAAGGTTGGACGAGATTCAAGGGTGAGTGCCTTTGATGATCTAGCTAGTGGATTTGAGGGGATGGAAGGATAGATTGGAACATAGGATATGGATGGATATAATTTCCCAAAATGGATGGAGGGAAGGAAGGATATGGGCCCAAAATAGATGGAAACGGGGAAGGTGTAGGTCCCAAAATAGATGGAGGGGATAAAGGATTCATATTAGGTATGTAAGGACCCAAAATGGATGGAAAGGGTGTGGGATTTAGACAAGGGATATATGGACCCAAAATGGAGGGTTGGAGATAAGGAGTAGGATGAGGGCCCAAAATAGATGCAGAATAAGATGGATGGGAACTTTGGGGTGGAGATGGAAGGACTTGGGACCATGCAGGAATAGCAGGGATACCAACATCTAGAAATACATTTTCATTTCTTTTTTCAATATGATGTTCATGATTTGGAAAATATGTGAGTCCATTACTAGCTGAAGGAGTTGGAGCTTTGAATATGATAATTAGTTCTTCTTCGATGGATCTATCATCATGGATTATGGGAGATGTATGATCATGAAGTAGAGGAGATGGGAGGATAGGATCTTGAGTTGGGTAGGCTGAGGGAAAGGAATCTTAAGATGGGGTAAGTAAGATGGTAGGATTTAGATATGGAGGGGATGGTAAAAGTGGATCATGTAGGGGAATAAGTGGGATGGCGAGATCTACCATTCTGTCGGAGGATATTTCAACATGCTTTTGGACAAGATCTTGACAGGAATGGATGGGAGTGGATGCATGAGGTTCATTATATGGCATTTGGATAATGCTTGGAGGAGGAGATGTGGATGGGATTTGGAGCAATTCGATGGTTGGTGGGAATTTGATGCTTGTGGGAAGTGGAAGGATTTTAAGCAATTTGATGGATGGTATGGGGATGATAGCTATGGGAGATGGGAGTGATATTATAGATGGGGAAGCTTCATTACTGACTACTTCACATGGTTGGATTAGATGACATGGCTTATCAACTGTTGGAGGCAATTTTTCTTGTATTTCCTCTAGGAGATTCCTTGGAGACTCGTGTGTCGGAGGTGGAGGTGGATTGACACGAATAGCTAGTGTGATGGGGGTGGAAGATTGGAAGCTTGGTTGATTGGGCGATGGAGGAGAAGCTGGGATATCAGATGGCATGACTAGATAGTTTGGAATAACTCTTGGATTTTGGGGGATGGTTGGTGGAAGGCCTCTAAGGCTCTCAAGATACCCGTCATAGTCAACAAGATTTTCATCATCATTGGAATAGGAGGTGGCAGGAGCAAGGAAAATACGATCGAACACATCATGATAGGTTTGGGATTTCATGTTTTGATGATGAGTCGGATGGGGATGGGGTCTTGCATATGGATGAACATGGAAGCTCATGGTTGGATTTGGATTAAGCGCAGATTTTGGATTGGTTGATGAAGGATTCCCTAGGGAGAGTCAAAGCTATATGATAGACCTAAGGAGGATTGGCTGGAGATTTTTGGCTTTCTTGTGGATGGAAGACTTCAAGGGCATGTTGTCAAAAAGTGAGAGTTTTACTTTCCTATGCACTGGATTGGTGGAGATTGTGTCAACTTAAGGATAGACTAATGATCCTATGGGCATGACATGGGATTGACCACTTGTGGATCCCAACCTTTAGCTCAAGGTGATGAGGGATAACAAGTGACAAAGCTAGATTACCCTAGACAAAGCTCTATCAAAGGGATAACCTTGGTGAAGCTGGTGGATTGGTTGGATTGATTGGATAGCAAATTCTAGCAGAATGACAACAACTCTCTAAAGGCTTGGGTGTGATTTTGGATTGGGTTGCTAGCTAGTTTGGGGGGGGATGATTTGGAGAGACTTTGGATTTGGGATTGTTCGAAAGTAAGGAACTAGATAGATTCGGTTGCAGCGGGGGAGCTTGGATGATTTTCTGATGAGGCAGTGACTACGCTAAGTATGCCTTGAGCTAGGAGATTTCTACTTTTTGGGGATTTTGACCAAAGTTGGCAAAAATTCATTCAAAATCTATGAACAAACAAGCAGGCAAAATTTTGGAGCAAGCACGTCAAACACACCAACATCCTAGGAAGCTTTCTACAAGGATGAAATTTGTTATAGCTAGGGAGTCCTTGATATATGCAAGGTACGTGAGGCCCAAATCCGTAGATGAAACCAAAAAGATGTCACACAGCCGAGAGGAGCGGTAACCCACTTCACCTCTTTCACTTCTCAAGGGTATAAATTTCCTTGAGGCTTAGCCCGAGTGACAAAATCTTGATTCCAAGAGAGGTGTCTTTGGATTCACCTCCTGATTTTTATACTCCGCCGGAATGCTGGAGTTGAGGTCGTCCCAAGGGGTGATGAAATCCCCAAGTAGGCCTCCTAAAAAGTGTAAAACAAGACCACATACATGATCTTGGGCTTTAAAAGACACGTGTTTATTCCAATTGATGATTTAGATTTTGTAAGCTATGATTGAAGAAACTTGTGATTTTGGCATACAATGTTCATTCCAATTTGACAGCATCGTCAGCATATTGAAAGTCAAGAGATCGTCAACATAAGAAATGCGAGCGCCATTGAAACTGTGTCCAAACCATGCAATGCTCATTGATTGTTAGGCATTCAAGATTGAGTGTGAGTTTTTTTTTTTTTAAGCCCAAAACAAAGATGTGTGAAACTCGATTGCCAAGCGCGCACCCGAAGGCTCTCCACGTCAAGATTTGTCCAATTTTTATGCCCAAATGAAGTGTGAGCAAAATTAATGCACATTCAAAGAATTTTCTAACTTAGAAAAACCACTAAAGACCCAAGTGAGCGGAGTTTGATCTTTGTGGAGCACTTAACACCCTCTTAGGTAGACCCATCCCCATAGATGGCACTGAGATTGCAACCAATGGTTAAATTGATGGGTGATTAAAGAGGGTGGGTCCAACTACAAACTTACTCAAAGCGTCTTTATTAGTTTTTATAACTTAGAAGATTTCAAAAATGTGGATTCTTTTTATGCCCCAAAAGGTGATTATTTGATCTATGGCATTCAAGATTGGATTTTTTGTTTTAATCATGCATTCATAAAAAAAAAAACTTGATTTTAATCCATGGCACTCAAGAGTGATTTTAGCAACATGCATTTAAAGACAAGTGATTAAACATTCAAGTTTTTTCCTTTGAGCATTCAAGATTGAGATTTTGTGTGTTTTTTTAAGAACTTTGAAGTGCTTTGTTTTAATCTTAGATCATTCAAGATTGTTTTGGACTCAAAAGTGAAAATGACTCTTCAGACTTTGGTTTTCATTCAAGATTTTGTGTTCTAGCTTGCATATTTTAAGCCCAAAAATGATATTCCTAGATTGTTTTGATGCATGAAAAACCTAAGAAATATTCAAAATTTTGCAACAAGACATTTGTTTGGAACAAATAACAAAGCTTTTAGGACAATTTTTGGCAACCATTTAGGACTTAGTTTTCATGAGATTTTTAAAAGAACTTTAAAATATTTGCAAATGAGGTTCATTTTATCCTTGATTGATGCTTTGAGTTTGATTTAGATTTTAGTGTGCACTTAGTGTTGATTTTGAACCTTTTGAAATGGAAACTTGAAGTTCTTTTTAAATTCCCAAAAATGAAGTGTTCCTAACTTTGCAAGAATGCATCTAAAACCTTGATGTTGAAAGGATGCAAATGATTGGATTGGTTCAGTTTCACTTGTTAAAAGATTTTTTCTTTTTTGCAAATTTTTAATTTTTTAATGGATTTATGTATGATTTGGGGGTTCATTTTAAGCCCTAAAAAGAAGTGTGTATGATTTTGCTTCCTTAAAAAAAAAATGGCCAAGATCTCCCACAAGAAGAAGAAGAAGTAGATGGAATAAAAAGAATATAGACAAGAAGAGGAAGAAGAATTCCAAGTGCTTTGTCCACCTATAAGCTTGAAAAATCTGCAAATACTATGAGATAGACTATGAGTTCCTTTGTCTTCTTCATGCTCATCTGGACCTACAAAACCAATTTATACAATCCTACCAATCACAAAAACAAGCAAAATTAGCCAAAATTAGCAAATGACATACAAAACTTGACTAAAAAAGCTAATGAAGATGACCCATGCGGGGTCCCACCGGGCATGCCAAAATGTATATGAGCAATGTTAGTATGCTAATAGAAACCAAATTTAAATAAAGCTTCTACAAACTAAACAAAATTCATAAACCTCAAGATAGAATAAGATGAACTCTCAATTGAGAATATGAGCCATTAATGGGCTCTCTCAATGAGAATCTCTCTTGTTGAGTAGCTTTGTCCAAATAGATAGGATGTATGCTCAAGCTTATGCTTCAAAAAGGGCTTCAAATGGAGTTGGAATTTGGGTGTGAGTGTATGGTTTTGATGTAAAATGGCTTCTCAAAAATGGCATTATGACTTTACTTCATGGATTGTGTTATTTTTCAAAGGGGAAGGATCCAATTTATAGGCAAGAGGCTTGAGGGATTGAGGGCTAAGATGCAAGGATGGGAAAAAGCTCATGGAGGGCTCAAATTGCATGAGAGGAGAGTACATGGATTGTGCTTCCTTACATCCAATCAAGGAGTGACACATGTCACATGGTGAGAGGATGGAAGAAAGGGTAAAGATGAGTCAACAAAGGAGGCTCAAGGGGTAAACTCTTCATAAAGACCCTCATAATGACTTGTAAGAGCAATGAAAGGGCTTGGAAGAGTCATTTATGGCCTAGTGGGCTTCATAAAGTTTTATGGTTGAGATATTTTGAGGGAGATGAGAGAAATTTTTACTTGGGCTTGATTAGGAGGGTTTTAAGATTACTTAGGCTTGTGCAAATGATTAGAGGATGGATTAGGATGGTTTAGGATTAGCTTAGGGATAGGCAAGTGGATGGCATTTAATGAGGGCGGGTGAAGGAGGAGATATTTGTTAACTTTGGCTTGGGTTAGTAAGTTTTAACCCATGTTTAGGGAATGTGACAAGGTTAGGAGGTGATTAGGATTAGGTTTAAAGACATCTTCTAGAAGAGTCTAGGCTTTGGATGAGGATGAAGACTTTCTAGAAGAGTCTAGAATTTCCTAGGATGAGGATGAAGACTTTCTAGAAGAGTCTAGAACTTCTTAGGATGAGGATGAATTAGATTTTTAGGAAATAAATAAAGTTTTATTTATTTCAAGGGTTTGGGTTGAGGAGATATTTATTAAAACTTTTTTAATAAACATGAGGATTAATATTTAATCTTAATTAAATATTTTGAGTTGGGATTAGGGGTAGCAAATGATGGGATTAGCTTTTAATCAAAATTAAAGAAGGGTTAGAAGATTTTGGAAGAGGTTAGCGGTCTTAAGGAAATTGGCCAAGTTTTGGGCCAAAAATAATTTTTTAAATTTATTTTAGGTTTTTTGGTCAATTTATTAATTAAATAATTAATAAATAAGGAAATAATGTTTAAATAAGATTTAAACATTTTTGGGAGGGATTCCTTAATTAAATATTTTTAATTAAGATAAAGGGATTTAATGGCATAAAAATAAATAAATTAATTAAATTATTAATTAATTAATAAATGATGATGTCATCAAATTTTTTTCAAAAAATAAAAATACTTTATTTTCTAAAGGTTTTTAGGTGTCTACAGGTGGTACTCATATGATCGAAGCATTGAGACTTCCCAAGAGGTCACCCATCCTAGTACCACTCTAGCCTGAACATGCTTAACTAAAGAGTTTCCTCCATGATTAAACCCAAATCTTGCAACCTCATTTTCAAAACCTTCACCAAGTGTTATGCCTTATGAACCATTCATTAGAAATTCCATTAAGCTCATCAATTGATAAGTAGGAGATAATTTCTATAGCAAGTTAAATTATGATATTGCTATCAAGATTTAACTATGTGACTTTGAGTCAAACTCATTGACCCATGTTTCATGAGTAGTGATTCAAAATGAATCCATCTCTCATGATAATAAATGGTTCACACTTAGAACTCATTGGATCTAGGTGATTCTCATAAGGGTGAAGCATTAGGACTTCCTTGGAGGTCACCCATCCAAGTGCTACTCCAGCCTAAGTGCACTTAACTATAGAGTTTCCTCCATGGTTAAACCCAAAGCTTGTAACCCCATTTGCAAAACCTTCACCAAGTGTTGTGCCTTAAAAACAATTAATTAGAAAGCCCCTTGAGCTCATCAATTCATAAGTAGGAGATAATTTCTACAGAGAGTCAAATTATGATATTGCTATCAAGATTTAACTGTGTGTTTTTGAGTTAGACTCATTGACCCATGTTTCATGGGTAGTGATTCACTATGAGTCATTCTCTCATGAGAATAATTGGAAATCAGGATCCATCTCTCATGAGAATAAATGGAACACTTATTTCACATTGGATCTAGGTGATGCTCACAGGGGTGAAGCATCAGGACTTCCTGGGAGGTTTCCCATCCTAGTAATACTCAAGCCTAAGCATGCTTAACTATGGAGTTTCCTCCATGGTTAAACCCAAAGCTTTCAACCCCATTTTCATAACCTTCACCAAGTTTTGTGCCTTATGAAACATTAATTAGAAATCCCTTTAAGATTATTAATTCATAAGTAGGAGATAATTTTCATAACAAGTCAAATTGTGATATTATTGTCAGGATTTCACTGTGTGATTTTGAGTCAAACTCATTGACCCATTTTTTATGAGTAGTGATTCACCATGAATCCATCTCTCATGAGAATAAATGGAACACTTAACACTCATTTAATTTCATATCATTAAAGAAAATATCAATCAATCACTATTAAAGGGATTTCATATAATCTTCTGCACAATTCATGTCATCCTACAAATGGGATTACAAAACATTCTGTAGTTAAACCAACCATATAGTATCTATAATATTGTATCAATCTTCATCATCCCAATATTATTTAAGATATAGACTAGTTATTTAAATCAAATTAAAAGATCTAAATTTGTTCGTAGTATTTTTTTCTCAGGGCATCAACTGTGAGAATCCAATTTACTATAATTCACATTAGATAACATGTAGAAATGAGTAGAATAATACATTGACATCCTCCCCCAGCCATGCATCTATAAATAAAATTAATGAAAAAGAATACTACTAACATAGATACACTAAATACATATATCTATAAATTTTGAACAAATATAAGCTTAGAGTTATCTTATTTACTTTAGAGTTTTTATTTACTCTGTGGATACATAAATTGATTTACTCCATGGACACATAAATTGGAAGACTTATTTTGTTTTAAAACATTATTATTTTTAAGAGCTATTTCCACATCTCTATCTATTTCCACACATGTTTCTCTTCCTCTAGTATCCCCTTCACCTAATATAGTTAATGGAACTTCAACAAAAAGGAAATTATGCTCAAAAAATTATTTTTCTCTTTTCATTTTACATCCTCCATATCCTTTGGTATTTGGAGGAGACATTGTGAATGTCTCTGGCAGGTTTTCTTCAGATGCATCATGGTAAAATGCATAACAACATCACTTGACGTTTATTAAGAATTACTTTTTGAAATTGAATTTGTTCATTATGTTGAACCCAAAGCTCTCAATTTGTATGATTATGAATTGGATCAGCGATTTTGAGTTATATTCCTTGGACCACAACATGGTGGAAGGAAAAATAGTTCTTTCCTATTTACATTCTTTTCCTAATGGTGGAGTATATGTCTCTAGAGGGGTAGGCACCATAATTATGTATGGTCCAATAAATGACACATATTTCTCATGCATGGTCCCTGCCATAGTTATCTCATCCGAATAGGGAGAAATTAACAAATCTTATATCAATTCCATAGGGTAAATGTATAAATGAAATAAATTTTTCTTTGTTAATTTATATCTACTACAAATAATTTTCATTAAAATAAAAGAACTCTAATATGAATGCTCTAATCACAAAATGAAAGCACTAAATATAAGTATGCTTAAATCTAGGCAACTTATTTTTATTCTTTTACATTTCATCATGTTTTCTACTACAAGTATTCCAAAAAGTGTAGCTAGTAATTACTTATCTGCACCTATACTAGCTTCATTCTCACCAAAAGGTCTCAGTGTAATCATGCAAGATCTTTCAAAGGTGTCAAAAATATATGATTGGGAGTGGAAAAATTATCTTAAATAATTATTGGACTGATCCATTTATGTAGTATTTTCTTGACATCCTAACATCAATGTGCCATATGTAGATATTATAGCAACTTGGTCAAAAGTTGCACCAATGAGCATGAATCCTTTGGATAAGAGAGAAGTAGATTTAAACATAGTCTCTAGAAAATTAATAGAATGTCCTCATGTAACAGGGGCAACTTCATATCTCAAGTCATTTCATTTAGACTGGTCTCCTACTACTATCAAATCTACTCTCATGACCTCTAGTGGGTATTCATTTCCCTACCCAATTACTATCCTAACAATTAATTTATTATTTCTTATCTATCCAAAAAATTCATTTTTAATGCAGCATCAACATTAAATGGAACATTAGAGGTAATTGAAGTTGTACAATTAGGATATAGTGCAAGGAAGATTAATCCCTTTAAGTCAATCAATTTTGTGTCTTGTTTGTGACATCGATGAAAATTCTTATATCAACATGTTATGTAGTCAAGGGTGCAATGAAACATTTCTATATTTGTTGATAGGAGAATTTAATAGTTTCTCTTCAAATTTATCTTAAAATGGAGTATGAGAACTTTACTATCCTTCCATGATGATTATAAGCAATGCAAGCAAGCCCATATTTTCTCAATCTCCAAGAATAGTTAAAAATTTAGGACATGTTAACTCTACTTACGAAGCTAACATATAGGCACCCACTGAAATGAATGTGATAGAAGAACTAGATGTTGGAAATACAAAAAGGAAAGTAAATTCTAAGAGTGGGGGTGGGGAGGAGGGTTGAACTAGGCTTTCAAAACTTTATCCACTAAAACATTCACCACACATCCATCTCACAATTTTCATATAAACTAAAATACCAAACTAAGAATGTTCATCCATAGCATGAAAACAAATAAACATTAATCACATATGAGACAATATATTTGATTATCCAGAAACCATCCAATGAGAAGGTAAGACTAGGGTGGGGATGACACACACAAATCTTCACTACTGTAGTTGTAAAGTGTATCTAATGAAGGTTACAATGTTTGATCATAAACTATGATCTACCTTATGAAAGGTCTTCCCTGTTAAAGGCTTACAAGATTGTTAGATCTTACCCTATTAAAGTATTTCAACACCCTATTAGAAGTATGTCTGATCAAAGGAATTGAACATACAATGAATTAAACACATCATTAAAGGATTTATGACATCATCTTAGGAGTACTCTATTAAGAGATTTAACTGATTTAGTTGTTAGAATGTCTTAACAATGATCCTGCGATTAGCACTCTACTGCTAGATAGCAGATCACCTCTTTTCATGTATCCTTGATCCTCTCTAATCAGATGTGTCACTTATTTCCTCTAGTCTCCTCTAACTAATTATTTAATTCATATCTCAATTCATAACTCCCTAGCCACCATGAATGATCTTTCTATGCATGCAAACTTTTTTCTTTGCATATATGTATGTTTTATGATTTTCCTTCCTTAAAAAGACCTAGGTGACTTAGGGTTTGGTATGAGTCAATGATTGTGATTCACTCATTTTTTTTCTTAATCCATCCCTTTAACTAACTGGTTGTACATTCTATATAGGGATCCTCAATATAGATTTGTTATTATCATTTCAAATCACAAAGGAATCCCTATGTCGGCTCAAAAATGGTTTACATGGAAGTTTGTGCCATTAAAAAAAACTAAATTTCCAAAACTATTTTACTCAACATTTGAAGGCTCTAATGCTCAATATCCATGACATCTTGAATGTTGTAACTCAACCTCAGAATAACTTGGCATCAATTGATCACTCAAAATTTGAATCACTCACCATCAATTGTCTACTCAACACTTGAGTGACTCCATATTTACTAGTTATTCAATACATTCTATATATCTCACTCAACATATACTATCTAACAACTTATGCTCAACATACATTACTTGTTTTTAATGAACTAAGTTCTATCTAGTAAATGAAATAAGTGCATTGTCACTCATATGTCAAAACCAATCTAAGATTAACAATCCGCTCCTTTGATATAAGTGGCAAAAACACTTGGTCATGCATGAATATCCTTAACTTATGAGAATAACTTAGATAATCTCCATTCAATACTCATCTTATATACAAAATTTCAAAACTTCAAAAATTTTGAAAACTTGTGACTTATTAGTCATACTACAAAATTTTATAACTCCGCTTGAGTTGAGTGTTCTTTTCTGAATATGAATACTCATGTTAAGTAAATCTTTGCTACCACTATCCTGGCTCTGTTTCTCTATTTCTATACTAGCTCCCCTTAGTTTGGTCTCCCCAAAAACTTATGCACTCTCCCCTTTTATCTTTTTCAAAATTCATTCTCCTCCTTTTTGACACTTATGTCATGGCTGGTACATGAATATTGTATTTTTCCAAGAATGATTTATGGACCTCCATTATGGGTTTTAGTGTTGCATCCCAATTGTCACATGCTAACTCTAGAGATTTTATTTGACTAGCTAACTCAACAAGAAGATTAACTAGGCCTTCATGAGTAGAAAGATAGGGATCTTTCTTCATCAATGTTTCTACAAAGGCTAGTTCCTTGTGCAACATCTCCATGTAAGGGTCAACATGGACTGGATGTTGATCTTTGTAGCCTAAATGTTGACATCTTGAGATCATAAACTTGCTAACTGACCTTGTGTTGATTTTGACCAAGATATTTTTGTAGGATTTTACCTGTTGACTTCAAATCTACCTCTAGGTGCTCAATGTGTCTCTACACTTCTTGTATGAACAAAGTTACATCACACAACTTGGTGTAAAGAGACAAAATATTCTCCAAAACTTTCTTCACACCATCAATTTTGGTTGCCAACTCAATCTAACTAAGTGCAATGGCACTAGATATCTTTTCAGTTATGTTGTCTTGAAATTTCTTCTCAAACCATTCTAGTAAATTGTCATTTGTGTCTAGGTCTTCATCATTTACCTTTTCCATAATATTTATCAACTGCTCAATGATTGGCTTTTCTTCATTAGGTGTAGGTACACTAAATGCATCAAGAAATATGTCCTTGATGTCATGTAGTGCTTGTTTCTACATATGCTCCCTTCTAAGTAGTTCTTGGTGTTTCTTTCTAGCTACAACATCCTGCAATATGTTCATTTTCTCTATGGTAATTAATGCTAGATCAAACTTTGAAAGTTTAATTACCTTATCTAAGTTCATATCACCATAAGATGTAACCTCATCAACCTTAGATGTACTAGGATTGGGCCTTGATGACTACAATTGTGTAGCTTCTACACTTGGCCTATGAAGTGCTTAACTAGGAATAGGAGTAGCAGTATTTGGTAGGGTAACCAATATCTAAATTGCTATCACTTCCTTTGATTTTGTATTCAAGATTGAATCTTTAGTCCTATTCTTCTTCTTTTATGTGATCTTTTTGCCACCTTGTGCTTGTGTTGTAGGGGTAGGACTTGCTTCCTAAGTTATTTGGATTGCTGTCCTCAACTATTGAAACTGCATGTACTAAAATATTTTACACCAATGTGTTGACATGTGATGACATTTTTTTCTTCCATTGCTACACTACAATAGGCATTGTAGATTACATTTTTGTAGATTGACGGGGGACAATGGATAATTCTTGATTTTTATCCCTTACGAATGCCAATGCTACCTTCTCAATCTCATCCACACTCACCAATACAAGATGGCTGCATAGTTTTTCCTTGGTGGTGTTATCAATCAACATCTTCTTGATATTTGCTCATGTTAAGGGATTGATTTTCTAGGTTGTGTTGTAAGAGACATCCCTAATCTTTATTATTTCTATTAGTTGATCCAATTTTTCCACATGAGGGTGAGTAACACTCAACATATGTACCTATCGTACAGTTTGATCATGATGTTTATTTTCCTGATTTGTAGCCTCTATATCTTCTTCTTTTACAGTGCCTTCCTCATGTCATTCCTTTACAGATTCTTATTTTTTTATCTTAACTACCTCTCATTCAAATTTTTCTTCACCTACTTCCATAGGTGCTTTCACAATAGCTTGATCAATCTGCAACCCATAGATAACATTCCATATCTAGGTGCTCTGTTTGAAAACCACCTCAATGTTGTTCTATAAAATATTGAAGGCTCTATATTTTGGAGCAAAAATCCTCTTATACGTATTAATGGCCTCAATCATAGGTGATTTATATAATTTAGGAATTACTCTAGCAAGAGTAGTCTCCCTAATATTCCTTTCAGTATTTAAACTGAATTGCCCTCTTTGATAAACTTTGTCATGTAGAGTTTTGGCTAAAGAGTTGGAAATCTCAATAGGGGTATTTTTGAATATGAAAATCATTATATACACAAATTCTTAAACCTTATTCATTCATATTTTACCAAGTTTTCCAAACTCAACATGTGTGAACCTTGATAAACCAACATTGTGTTTGATATTATCACACAAGTTGTCCAAATGAGAAGAGGGATTGTGGCTTACCACTTGAAATTGACTATCTAACTCAATCCTCTCCTCATCGGATTCAGGTGGAGCTATATATTTCCTCCTTTGCTGGTAGCTAGGTTCATCTTCCTTAATATATGTTCTACCTCTCTTTCCTTTAGGCTTCTCAAATTCTTGAATCTTCTTAGTAGTAGCTCTTGTGCTAGCCCTAGTAATAGTAATCGTAGGCTTTTTTTGTGAAGGTTTCACAACATTCTTGGGTTTTCTTGCTATTGGCTTCTTTTCTTTTCTCTTTTTCCTTTATATAGCAATATGTGTTTCATTGGCTTCTTTTCCATTGACACCTTCATCAAATTCTACTTGTGCTTCTCCTTCATCCTCACCTTGACCCTATGTGGGAGCAAGTGGTGCTTGGGAAGGTGTATCTTCTTCATCATCTTTATTATCCTCTTCTTCTTAATCTCTTTCTGCCTCTTCACCAAATTTTTCCTTTATCTTTTTCACAATTTTGTTGTTCTTCCTCAACATAGAAGTTTTCTTCAAGTTCATTGTGATTTTAGGCTTGGATACATCATAGTTTCCAGATGCAGTAGCCTTCTTATCTACTTCATCTACCAGTAAAGTAGTAATGGCTATAGATAACTCATCCACATTAATTTCATAATGCAATGGCTTGAGCCATCTTACCCTTGGAACAACAACTTTAACATAAGTGAAATCAACATCAACTAGGAAAAAAAATCATGGTAATATTTCTCTACTAGTGATACTGGTATTCTCGCTCTCTATTTCATTGACATATTAAAGTCTTCAAAATAGCTTATCATTACAATCTTAGAATTATCTCCAAGTTGCTTTATGTATTCTCCAATCTATACTGCAACAAACCTATTGGTCTTCTAAGAAAATTTTCCAAATGAGGAAAAAAACTTTTGCACATAGAAAAATATACAAACAAGAATTGAACCAAATTTAAATTGTGCAATTTTTTTCTTTCTTATGGCTCCCAAGTTTTTTGACAAGTGTTGTAGTTTTAACTCGATAAGGCCATAAAAATGGTCCTTCTTTACTATCTTATAGCCTAAATCCATAGCTATGCATAGTACATTGTTGAGCATATTAGATTGAAAGAACTTATGTACAATGATTCTAACTACAAATGCAACTGGGGGATTAGTGATTGTATCTATGGTCATCCCTCTCTTGTTCAACACTATCCCTATATTCTTCTCAATTGCCTCTTTTGCTTCACTCCTCATAGTCTTTGTTCTCAATTGCCTCTTTTGCATCATTCCTCATTACTCTTTGAATAATCCTCTTTGGAATCGTGATAGGGTCTTCTTCTAACCATACAAAGTTGTCATGTATTATGTTGAGAACTATCTTAATCTACTCTATCTTGAATACGTTAGGAAACATTAGGGCACATGTTAACCCTTTTCTCTCTACAATTTTTTTCCCTCTTTCTTGACTTCATTTTCACACAATTTTCCATACAAATCTTTGATTTCCATGTCTCCTATACTCCCTACCTTACAAGTGTAGCAACACCATACATCTTGTATCATAAAAACTTGTGGTGGTATCATCGACAATGCACCAGATGGGTCTCCTTTGTATGCAATATAAAAAATTGCCTAAAAATGTGGTTGTTTAATCTCATTACTAATCAGCTATACATTTAAAACTTCTTTTCCTTCATTAACTATAGCAGAAGAAGAGGTAGATGTCATTACAACTATCTAGGGTTTTCATAAATTCAAATAGCATAGATTGACACATGATAAATACTTTGAAAATTTTGATGTTTGGTGGTGAGTAGAAGTTGAATCTAGTATGCAAATGCTTGAACTAATTTCTCCACTTTTCCTTATGCTCTGCATGCTCTCTTCAATTTTGAATGATTTCAAATGAGTCAAAAAATAACCATAGAGCCCTTGAAACCTCACAATAAATTTTCAATGCTTACATAGCTATAACCACAGCGATCTTGGCCAACACTATCACCTTCGATAGCTTGACATCAACTAAAATTTCACTCAGCAACAACATTAAAAATTATAGATTTCTTCTAAATTCTAAACAATACTTTGCATATTAATTCATGCATATGATGATCTTTTAGAACTAAATCCTTGGAATGGATGTATTATTGAACTTTGAAATATTAGTCCCACACATACCTCTTGATTTCCTAGTTGGAGGTGGCATGATCACCTAATCCATTGGATGAATTAATCCCATCTAAACTTGATGTGTTGCAATCTTCCTTTTTCTTCCATCTCTTGTTCATCTACACTTTGACTTCTTCAATATCGACCTTTGATTTTCCTTTATGGAATTCACTACTAGGTGCTTTTGACCTTTGTTGGATAATTGCTACTAATGTGATCAGTCTTCAAACAACTAATATATGTAGTTTGACTCAACCATCTACTATAGTCACTTCTAAAATGTGTTCTAATGCAATTCTTAGCAACATATCTATGCTCTTGACAATAGTGACAACTATACCTTGTATTATAATCCAAATTATAGGATCTTTATGTATGGTTTACCTTAGCTTTCTTGTTTGATGACCAGCTAGGCTTGGATCTGCACTCATATGCTCTATGTCCATACTTCTTATAGTTTTAGGAGTAACCATCAAATCTTTGTGTGGTTCTTGTCTTAGTCTTGCATTCATGTGCCTGATGTCCTTGATTGTTTCACTTATGACAATTATCCATGAATTTCTTCTTAGGGTTCTAATTAAATTGTTCCTCTTACAAACATTTGTTGTATGACCTATCTTTCCACAATTATGACAAGTAGGTATGTAGTTCTTACCTTTGTTGCTTCTTTTTTTACCACTATTATATTATTCTCCTTCTTCAATATTGGTGTAACCAATCTAGTAGTGTCACTATTAGATCTAGGAGATCTCATAAATTTCTCAAAGTACTTGATGGCTTCATTAGGTCTATTCAAAATTTTAACAAATCCTTTTTAGTTGTTCATTCTAAAAATTCAGGGTTATAATCACAATATCCTTTCAATTCAATTCATGATTGCTAATAATCATTTGATAATTATTTCAAGGTACATGTGAGTAGTCCTATTTACCTCTGATGTCTTCTCTTCTAGTCTATTGGTCAATATTCTTTTATCATCTTCAATCATGAATTTGTCTTCCTCATCTTTATTTTTCTACTTGGTTATGTCACATAGTAATACTGATTGGACTTCTTGTTTTATGTTAAGATTTTCGATCTCTTTAGTTAGGGCACCATTTTTTTCCATTAGATTTACAACTACTACATCAAATTCACTTGTGTTTCAATCTGTAAACAATTCAATAGTGTCTTCCTCTTGGCAATGTGTGTCTTCTCTTCAATAGCTATTTCTTTCCTTCTCTTCAGTGAGCACCTTAAATCATCTCTTCCTTCATTTATCTGATGTAGGGAAAGCTAGATTTCAATCTTCTAATTCACAATATTCATTCCCAACTTGTAGTCTTCCATCTTCAAGATCTTTCCT
Organism: Cupressus sempervirens; assembly: GCA_028749045.1. NCBI lineage: Eukaryota > Viridiplantae > Streptophyta > Pinopsida > Cupressales > Cupressaceae > Cupressus > Cupressus sempervirens. Next base: position 271,245,645 of record CM053793.1, on the reverse strand, counting down.
CAAAGCTACAAACCTTTCCTTTCAATAGAAGTAAGCTCTAATACCAATTGTTGGAGATACAATAGGGAAAGTAAGCTCTTAGAGGTGGCAAGAGATCAATCCTTTCAAAAATTTAACCATAAAATCATTCACCACACATCCATCTCATAATTTATATGCAAACTGAAATACCAAACTAAACATGCTCATCCATAGCATGATATCAAATAAGCATTCAACACATTTATGAAATAAGTTATTTGGTTACCCAAAAAACCTCCAATGAGAAGATAAAATTAGGGTGTCAATGATGACCACAAATCTTCACTACTGTAGTTGTAAAGTGTATCCAAAGGAAGTTACAATGTTTGATCATAAACTATGATCTAACTTGTGAAAGTTATACCATGTTAAAGGCATACAAGATTGTAAGATCTTACCCTGCTAAAAAATTTCAACACCCTATTAGAAGTGTGTCTAATTAAAGGACTTTAACTTATAATGAAGTAAGAACTCTTTGAAAAAATTTACAATTGCCTCTAAGGACTACTCTATTAAGAGATTTAACAAATTCACCTATTAGAATATCTCAACGATGATCCTATAGTTAGTACTTCGATGCTAGGTAAAAGCTCACCTCTTTGCATGTTGTGAGGCCTCGCCCCGACCCATCGTAGCATAGTGATACATTACCCTTATTTTGTTATTCATGACTCAAGATGTCGAGACATTATCTGATGCTTAGAACATATTTTATTATTTCATGTTATGTGATGTTATTTTCAGATATATTTGATGATTGTCATTTAATGTTTCATGTATATGTATGTTGATGAAATCAGTAAATGTAGGATTGAGACTTTGATTTAAGAGATTTTAAATACTTAAGAATTAAGTAGGATAAAGAAACTCTTATTGATGTATGTTTTAATTTATGTGAATTTCTGAATACGTATACATTTATGTACATATGATTTTACGGAACTACTAATGTGTGCAATGAGTGTGCAGATATTTTAGCCGAGAAACCCTATGGAGGAACAAAACTGATCTCTATGTGCTAAATTTGAAAACCTTGTTATAAGTAATTCACATATTTGTATTGTGAGATGTATGTATGCATCTTCCTTGTTCAGTGAATGTTAATGTTCGTAATTATGTTCTTTCACTGTCGCTTGACACTCGTAAAATGCTTATGTGCTTCGATGTGCTGTGTAGGGTTAATTGTTTAACCTTTGGACCAAGCTGGTTTAAGTTAGTGCCAATTTACTTTTGAGTTCTTAATCAAGGTTAGTCATCCCTTAATCCAGATTAGTGCTTATTTGCAAGTTAGAGTAGTGAGTTGGACCTATTTTATTCCTAAATTTTATTTGACTCTAAACCCCATTCCTTAGGCTTTTAAACATGTTATTATTCTAACTAAAGGGTATGGGTATGGGTTAGGGGTCTTTTCCAACCCCTAAGCTCCTTTTTTTGACTTTTGAGGTCACTCAAAAAGTCCCTTTTTGTCTTTGTGCGAAAATTGACCATGGCTATCTTGAGTTACCTCACCTCATCTCCACTTAGGGTTTAACCATGGTGTAGGTTGAGTTAGGAGTTTCTAGATTTGTTAGTAGGTGGAGATAGTTATTGCTCCTTTTGGGTGGTTGATTTGGAGGCTTATTTAGAAGCCTTCCTTGGACTAGTTGGTTGTTACCCAATCTCTACATTTAGACGGGAATGCTTGAAGGTTGAAGGAAGGAAAGGGGATACTCTACTCAAATTTGTTCATTGCCATTACCTCTTTGTGAAGGGAGGAAATTCTCATTTCCCTTATTCATATTTTATGTTTTGTTTTGTGTTCATGCTACCTTGTTGTTGTTTCACTGTTTGTATGGTTGTGGGTATGTTGGGAAAATTTGAAAACTATGTTATTTTGGTTGTTTTCCTTTCATGTTTATGTTTGCATTTTTTTTTTGAGTTTTCCTTGCATGGGTGTTTTGGTGTTACTCACCCTTGAGGAGGGCACAAGTGACCAATTTAGGGAGAGGTCTGTTTAGTTGGACTCCAACCAGTGTAGAGTCTCTTCTCAAGATGAGAAGAGGGATAAAGGGTAGGGTGTTATGTGCCCCTACCCGTCAGCACAACCCTGGTATGAATATGGCATGTTTAAATGGAAGAACAGAAGTTCTTGGTTATTAGCCTCGATTGGGCATCTGAATTGGTGTTGTGCTTGACTTCTCCTGTTGGAAGAATCCACCTTTCCCTAGTCTTGATTCATTGTGAATCCTATTGTGTAAACCATGTATGATTATGCATGTTTGATTTTCTTTTGGTTCTGCTTGGTTGTCACCCGATCAGAGATTGGTTTCCTCCATGGTCCTTGAAATGAGATTCAGAAAACAGTACAAACTCCTTGATTATGATCATGAAGAAAATTTGATATAATTGTTGAAATTTGGGATTGAGATTCTATTTTAAATTGTATTTCAAACCTTATTTTAAATGGCAATGAAGCCGAGTTTTCTTCCTGATTCTTTCCTAACTGAGCCTTTGAATCAAATTTACCAATAAAATTGGTGTTGAGCATATTTGGTTATCATGTGATTTAAATTGTGTATTAAATCTAATATGGTTGCACATTAAAAATAAATAATTAAGAATAAAGGATAATGTTATGAATTATGATATTTCAAGTTTTTAAATTGTTAGGGAAGAACAATTTGATAGAATGCATTTCCAAGTTGATGTATAAGTATCAGATGAATCAGGATCCCTAAATTGAGAACTCAAATCAACTCTTCCTTGCTAAATTTCCTTATGAATGAAACAATTAGACTAAGAGATTATGTATCTCCTTAAATTTTAAAGCATAAATCAGTTAGTTATCTTTAACCTTGCCATGGATTGCTTATCGGTTGCATTAAGTTTTATGTTGATTGTTATATGAATTATGACCCTAAACTTTACTTAGTCCAATGAATAACTCACATTATCAATTGTAATATCTTATCATGAGGAACTTAGACTATTGGAGTAGGAAACCAAATAGGAAGCAATTGATGATGTTAAAATTGACAAGATTCCCAAGCTTTCATATATGTTGAAAACGAAAACTATAATCATGCATGCAGGTTCACCTTTTATGATTGTTAGATCCTAATGATAAAGCATTGCATTATTGAATGAAACGAATAATTCAAACTCTTGATAGGTTATGATTGTATCAAGTCATTATAGATTTTCTTATAAAGGAAATTAATGATGTATTTAGTCCTTGAATCAATTTTTTTTGAGGTGATAGAAATTGTATTGAATCCTACCTTAATCATCTAATAGATTTAATAGATGCTCTATTAGTTTTGTAAGCCATAAGAAATTCTAAGAATTAATACTTGGGATAACATTAGCAATATGTTAGCCTTTCAATTTTTGATCCAAAAAAAAAGAGAGTAAAATAACTTTTCATACCATCCCTTAAAGAAAATTTCCAAAACATCCACCTACAGGATGCTGGAAATTGTATGGAGAAAAGATTTATTCCCTTGTTGAACAGAGAATATTTCATTTTGATTCTTGATTTCAAATTTAATTAATAATCAATAAATTAATTGTCAATAACCCAAGTAACTTATTATGGTCTTTAATATCCTAAATATATAATTTTGCAACCATAAAACTTTATTGCATAAATGCCTCACCTCCTTCTTCAACGTCGGTATGGAGGGAAGAATATAGTAATGTTTTAAATTTATATGTGTAAGTTTAAGTCATCATAAACGATGACATCACCCCTGTCCCCTCATCTCGCCTTGGGCCAAGCGTACTAGAATGAATTATTTTAAAGGATGTTTTTTTAACCCCCCTTGTTTATCGCTGACCTTGGGGGCTCATCCTTGCTGGGTGGGATAGTGTATACTGACGCAGGTCAGTGAGCTTGGGCAGCGCGCTCAGCTCTTGGAAAGAGTGCATGCTTTGGGTAGAGGGGGTAGGGGGTGATGTGGTGACAGGGGGGTGTGGTAGGGTTAGTGGTTAGGTGTTAGTTATTAGGTAGGTTTAGTTAGTAGTATTTAATTTAAATATATTTCAGATTCAATGTAGTTAATAATTTAAAATATGGTTTAGTTTAGATTTATATAGTTTAGTATTAATTAGTTAGTTGTTTGATTATGTTGTTTAAATTTAAATTTGGTAAAGAGTAATTTGTTTAATCTAATCAAGTTTTAAGCTAGCATTATGTTGAAGTTGACTTATAACCAATTAGTTATTTAGTTAGTTAATAACTATGTTTGTTTAATTATAATTATTTTAGGATTAATTGTTTAAGAGTTAAGAGTAACTTATATTGTTCTTATCTTTTGATATGTTTAATTCTTATATATCACTATGAGTTTAAATAAAATAAAATAAAAATTTGAGATTTGCATTAAGTAAATTTTAAGTATAGATATATGATCGGATAGACATGATTTTTCGGGTAATTAGACCTTGATCAGCTATTTCAATTAATTTTAACCTAAAATTTATTAGATTGTCATTTAAATAACTTTAGTATGTTATTGTGAAGTTAATGTAATAACATAACTTAACATTGATATCAATCTTATAGCAAAAGTTTTAATATCTTAGCGATGTGATTGTCTTCATGTTCTAATCTTAAGACATGAGGTAGAGAACCTATACGTAAGATGTTATCTCAATCTTTTCGAACTAGAGCATGCTTAATTATTAATAATTATTCAAAAAAAAAAATTGTGTTCTTGCCCTCATAGTTTGGGCATGACATTTTGGTATCAGAGCCAGGTTTCAATACTAGGAACCTTAAACCATTGTGCTTCCTTATCATAACTCAAACTTTTAATTTTGTAGATGTCGCCTGTTACTCATAATCGATGAGGTAGAGGTCATAGGACTAGGGGTGGTAGAGCAGGACAGGAGGATATACCACCACCACCTCCACCACCACCTCCACCTCCACCACCACTAAACCCGAACCAAGACATTATAGATGCACTTCAGACCTTGATTGGTGTAGTTCAGCAAAGAGTAGTACCTTTAGTTCAGCCAGTTCAGCAAATTCCATTAGTGGAAGCACAGGGACCCGGAGGAGGTGGACCAAGAGTTAGAGAGAGGACTAGGAGTCCCCCACCGAGAAAGTTAGAGGGTCAGGGTGAACACGAGGAAGAGTCCATACACCAGAGAGGACCCCCTGTTGACAAACCTCCTAGAAATGTAGGAGATGACATCAGGGAATTGATTTGACTCGGACCACCATTGTTTACCGGTACCACTGAGGGTTCAGTAGCAAAGGCATGGTTGCAAAGCTTACAGTGGTGCTTTGGGTTACACCCTTATGGGAGTAATCTAAAAGCACGCCTAGAAGTTTATCAGTTGAGAGGGGATGCCTCCAACTGGTGGCATTAGGAGGAGATCATTGGTGGAGTGAGGATGGACACCCTCACATGGGAATATTTCTTAGAGAGATTCTAAGAGAGGTACTTGTCAAAGCATTTCTGGCAGAAATAGATAGAGGAGTTCCATTCTCTTTATTAGAGAGGCCGTACAATGGCTCAGTATGAGAGCAGGTTTCTCGAGCTCCTTCCTTATGTGGAATACATGAAGGATGAGAAACTACGGGTGCATCGCTTTATCATGGGGTCTGAATTTCTCTCTTCAGGGCCCAATTAGAATGGCCTTCCCTACCACCTTCAGACAGGTAGTGGAGATCGCACTAGTTGCTGAGGATATTCGAGATAGGCAGGAGTCACAGGATCGGTCTCAGAATCGAAACTCTTCTCAACAAAAACCCCCTTGGAAAGGGAATCATAACTATATAGCAGGGTTCTCTAGGGGCCAGCAGTCTCAGCAGCCAAAACCCCAGAAGCAGCAGCAAAAACCTTCTCAGGGTTATCAGGGCTCTAAGCCCAAGCAGTAGCAGTCACAGGGTCCTAGGCAGGATCAGAAAGTACAGGCCCCACAATCATAGTCAGTGAAGACTCAACAGTCTTCTAGGGGAGGATTCAGTGGATCTAGCAGGATAGGAGGCCTACAATAGTCTGGGTCACAGGGTGAACGATCTTATACTCGCAAAACATGCTACACTTATGGTGGCATGGGTCATATAGCTAGGGAGTGTCTGCAGGGACAAGCATCCAGTGGTCAGAGTAGGGCTTTTTCAGAGCCGACAGTTGGCGACATGGGTAGATCCCATAGAGTTTTTTGAGTGGTTTACAATCGCCAGGCTGAGCATCAGGCCACAATTATCAAGGCTACAGGTATTATATAGGGCCATATGGGTGTAATTTTATTTGATTTCAGGGCTACTGACTCTTTTATATCTCCATTTGTGATGGAGCGTTGCGAGCTAGTGGCAGTTAGATAGGATGTTAGTGGGGAGGTAGAGTTAGCCTCAGGAGCCAGAGTGTCAGTTAGTTCCATGGTGCAGAGTTGTCAGATGCAGATTGGAGACATGCCCACTAGGACTGATCTACACATTACCCCTCTAGGTTCTTATGATGTTGTCCTTGGCATGGATTGGCTTTATGCCCATAGCGCCAAGATGGATTGTCGATAGAAGAGGGTGGAATGTGTGAATGACGATGGTATCTCTAGGGAGATCTTCGGAGTGAAGAAGCCAGTGTCCCTTCGTATGATTTCCACTATGCAGCTTAGATGGTGCATGCGAAAATGTTGTCAGTTGTTTGCAATCACTATTAGTGACCGAGAGGAAGATTCAGAAAGGCAGCCATCCCTTGATGATTTTCCAATCCTTCAAGAGTTTGCAAATGTGTTTCCTTCAGAGCTTCCTGGTATGCGTCCACCACGAGCAGTGGATTTTCACATAGACCTAGTGCTAGGAGCTGAGCCAGTTTCGACAGCACCATATAGGATGACTACTCATGAGCTTAGTGAGCTAAAGGCTCAGTTGGAGGAACTCTTGGAGAAGGGGCATATTCAAGCTCGTGTGTCACCTTGGGGTGCACCGATGATTTTCGTCAAGAAGAAGGATGGATCACTTAGGTTGTGTATCGATTATCAACAATTGAACAAAGTGAGCATCAAGAACTGATATCATCTTCCTAGAATCGATGATCTCTTTAATCAGTTGCAGGGTGCTCGAGTATTTGCAAAGATTGACCTAAAGTCAGGTTACCATCAGTTGAGGATTGTGGATAGTGATATCCCCAAGATAGCTTTTCGTACTAGGTATGGCCACTACGAGTTCACCGTGGTACCTTTTGGCCTTACGAATGCTCCAGCTGTATTCATAAGCCTCATTAATGGAGTACTTTGTACCTTTTTGGATAATTTTGTGGTTGTGTTTCTTGATGACATTCTTATTTATTCTCATGATGAGAGAGAGCATGAAGAGCACTTGAGGCAAGTATTGCAAAAGCTGAGAGAGAATCAGTTGTTTGGCAGCTTGTCGAAGTGTGTATTCTTTAGGCCCGAGATACATTATTTGGGTCATGTCATATCAGGTGATGGTGTCTCAGTAGACCCATCAAAGATCAAGGCTATCATGGATTGGCTAGCACCCACTAGTGTTACTGAAGTGAGGAGCTTTATGGGGCTAGCAGGTTATTACTGATGATTCATTTTAGGATTCTCTAGATTGGCACACCCCATCACTTCTCTTCAGAGGAAGGGGAAGAAGTACGAGTGGACAAAGAAGTGTGGTAGAGCTTTTGAAGAGATCAAGAGAGCCCTCACGAGTGCACCAATTCTTGTAGTACCAGATCCTGTCGCAGATTTTGTGGTGTGCACCGATGCATCTTTAGATGGTTTAGGAGTAGTCCTTATGCAGGAAGGACAACCTATTTCCTTTGAGTTTAGGAAGTTGAAGACTCATGAACTCAATTATCCTACTCATGATCTAGAACTAGCAGTAGTGGTTCATGCCTTGGTGAGATGGCGACATTTCCTTCTGGGTCATAGATTCGAGCTTCATTTTGATCAGCAGAGCTTGCAGTACATATTTTGTTAGCCGAACCTTAATGCAAGACAAAGAAGGTGGATGGAGTTTCTGTGTGAGTATGATTTTGATGTACATTACATCAAGGGAAAGGAGAATGTGGTTGCAGATGCCTTAAGTAGAAGGCGCCATGAGCTTTCATCTGTGACTACTTGCACTGACTTGAGAGAGCAGATTTTGCAGCACTTACCAGCTGATGAGCTTTATGCAGAAGTAAGTCAGTTAGTACTTTCTCAAAAACCCCTAGAAGGGAAGTTTGTAGAGTATTCTTTGGATTTTGATGGACTTTTGTGGCATAGGGGACGTATGTATGTACCTTCCATTAGGGGCTTGCGCGAGCTCATTGTACTTGAGGCTCACAAAGCACCTTATGTAGCACACCCCGGTGTTAAGAAGTTACATGCAAATTTGAGGTAGTCGTATCATTGGCCAGGCATGAGAGTGCAGATCGCTAGCATAGTTACTAGATGCCTCGAGTGCCAGAGGGTGAAGACAGAGCACCGTCATCCTGGTGGGCTTCTACAGTCGCATGAGATTGCAGTGTGGAAATGGGACACTATATCTATGGATTTTATTGTTGGTCTTGCTATCTCATCTCATTGCCATGATGCCATTTTGGTGATAGCTGACACCTTGACCAAGGTTGCCCATTTTTCACCCATGCATACTACATTCACAGCATGAGACATAGCTCAGGTGTTCTTGCGGGACATTGTTAGACTTCATGGTGTTCCCTGTAAGATCATATCTAACAAAGACTCTTTGTTCACTTCTTCATTTTGGAGAGAGTTGCAGTCAGGTTTGGGCACCAGGCTCAATTTTAGTACAGCATACCATCCTCAGACCGATGGCCAGACCGAGTGAGTGAATCAGGTTTTGGAGGACATGTTACATATGTATGTGATGGATCATCAGGTCAAATGGGAGGAATACCTACATCTTTTCGAGTTTGCCTATAACAATGGGCATCATTCTTCCATAGGTATGTTGCCTTATGAGGCTTTGTATGGGAGACTGTGTAGGACACCCTTGAGTTGGGACAGGATCGAGGATCGGGTATCTATTGGTCCCCAGTTAGTAAAGGAGATGGAGCAGCAGGTGACCCTGATTAGACAGCGCATGAAAGATGCACAGGATAGGTAGAAGAAGTATGCAGATGCGAAGAGGACAGATCGAGAGTATCAGGTTGGAGATAGAGTGTTCTTGAGGGTGCGACCACACAAGAGTTCGATTCGTTTTGGAAAGGGCTCTAAGTTGGCACCTCATTTTGTTGGGCCATTTGAGATCCTTGAGAGGATAGGACCTATTGCATACCGTTTAGCTTTGCCACCTAGCCTGTCACGCATCCACGATGTGTTTCATATTTCAATACTTAGAGGATACATTTATGATGAGTCTCATATTATAGATTGGGATGCTTAACAGGTGAAGTCAGATGAACAGCTAGCACTGGAGCCTATCCGCATTATTTCTCAACGGACCCTAGCAATTCGAGGCCGAGAGCTAGACCAAGTTAGGGTCCAATGGGATTGTTACAATGAGGTCACGGCTTCATGGGAGGATGCAGCACAGATACGATCTTAGTACCCGTACCTTTTTTATGAACTCCAGGAGGAAGTTCTTGCCTAGTGGGGGAGGATGTGAGGCCTCGCTCCAACCCATCGTAGCATAGTGATACATTACCCTTATTTTGTTATTCACGACTCGAGATGTCGAGACATTATCTGATGCTTAGAACATATTTTATTATTTCATGTTGTGTGATGTTATATTCAGATATATTTGATGATTCTCATTTAATGTTTAATGTATATGTCTGTTGATGAAATCAGTAAATGTAGGATTGAGACTTTGATTTAATAGAGGATAGGACCTGTTGCATACCGTTTAGCTTTGCCACCTAGCCTGTCATGCATCCACGATGTGTTTCCTATTTCAATAATTAGAGGATACATTTATGATGAGTCTCATATTATAGATTGGGATGCTTTACAGGTGAAGTCAGACGGATAGCTAGCATTGGAGCCTATCCGCATTATTTCCTGACGGACCCTAGCAGTTTGAGGCCAAGAGGTAGACTAGGTTAGGGTCCAATGGGATTTTTATGATGAAGTCATGGCTTCATGGGAGGATGCAGCGCGGATGCGATCTCAGTACCCATACCTTTTTTATAAACTCTAGGAGTAAGTTCATGCCTAGTGGGGGAGGATGTGAGGCCTCGCTCCGACCCATCATAGCATAGTGATACATTACCCTTATTTTGTTATTCACGACTCGAGATGTCGAGACATTATATGATGCTTAGAACATATTTTATTATTTCATGTTGTGTGATGTTATATTCAGATATATTTGATGATTCTCATTTAATGTTTCATGTATATGTATGTTAATGAAATCAGTATATGTAGGATTGAGACTTTGATTTAATAGATTTTAAATGATTAAGAATTAAGTAGGATAAAGAAGCTCTGATTGATGTATGTTTTAATTTATGTGAATTTCTAAATACGTATACATATATGTACATATGATTTTATGGGACTACTGATGTGTGCAATGAGTGTGCAGATATTTTAGCCGAGAAACCCTATAGAGGAAAAGAACTGATCTCTATGTGCTAAATTTGAAAACCTTGTTGGTCATAATTCACATATTTTTATTGTGAGATGTATGTATGCATCTCCCTTGTTCAGTGAATGTTAATGTTCGTAATTATGTTCTTTCAGTGTTGCTTGACACTCGTAAAATGTTTATGTACTTCTCTTTGCTGTGTAGGGTTAATTGTTTAACCTTTGGACCAAGCTGGTTTAAGTTAGTGTCAATTTACTTTTGAGTTCTTAGTCAAGGTTAGTCATCCCTTAATCCGGATTAGTGCTTATTTGCAAGTTAGAGTAGTGAGTTGGACCTATTTTATTCCTAAATTTTATTTGAGTCTAAACCCCTTTCCTTAGGCTTTTAAACATGTTATTATTCTAACTAAAGGGTATGGGTATGTGTTAGGGGTCTTTTCCAACCCCTAATCCCCATTTTTTGACTTTTGAGGTCACTCAAAAAGTCCCTTTTTGCCTTTGTGCGAAAATTGACCATGGCTATCTTGAGTTACCTCACCTCATCTCCACCTAGGGTTTAGCCATGGTGTAGGTTGAGTTAGGAGTTTCTAGATTTGTTAGTAGGTGGAGATAGTTATTGCTGCTTTTGGGTGGTTGAGTTGGAGGCTTATTTAGAGGCCTTCCTTGGACTAGTTGGTTGTTACCCAATCTCTACATTTAGAGGGGAATTCTTGAAGGTCGAAGGAAGGAAATGGGATACTCTACTCAAATTTGTTCATTTCCATTACCTCTTTGTGAAGGTAGGAAATTCTCATTTCCATTATTCAGATTTTATGTTTTGTTTCATGTTCATGCTACCCTGTTGTTGTTTCATTGTTTGTATGGTCGTGGGTATGTTGGGAAATTTTGAAAACTATATTATTTTTCTTTTTTTCCTTTCATGTTTATGTTTGCATTTTTTTTTTGAGTTTTCCTTGCATGGGTGTTTTGGTATTACTCACCCTTGAGGAGGGCAGAAGTGACCAATTTAGGGAGAGGTCTATTTAGTTGGACTCCAACTTGTGTAGAGTCTCTTCTCAAGATGAGAAGAGGGATAAAGGGTAGGGTGTTATGTGCCCCTACCCGTCAACACAACCTTGGTATGAATATGGCATGTTTAAATGGAAGAACGGAAGTTCTTGGTTATTAGCCTCGATTGGGCACTTGAATTGGTGTTGTGCTTTACTTCTCCTGTTGGAAGAATACACCTTTCCCTAGTCTTGATTCATTGTGAATCCTATTGTGTAAACCATGTATGATTATGCATGTTTGATTTTCTTTTGGTTCTGCTTGGTTGTCACCCGATCAGATATTGGTTTCCTCCATGGCCCTTGAAATGAGATTCTGAAAATAGTACAAACTCCTTGATTATGATCATGAAGAAAATTTGATATAATTGTTGAAATTTGGGATTGAGATTCTATTGTAAATTATATTTCAAACCTTATTGTAAATGGCAACGAAGCCGAGTTTTCTTCCTGATTCTTTCCCGACTGAGCCTTTGAATCAGGTTTACCAATAAAATTGGTGTTGAGCATATTTGGTTATCATGTGATTTAAATTGTGTATTAAATTTAATATGGTTGCACATTAAAAATAAATAATTAAAAATAAAGGATAATTTTATGAATTATGGTATTTTAAGTTTTGAAATTTTTAGGGAAGAACAATTTGATAGAATGAATTTCCAAGTTGATGTATAAGTATCAGATGAATCAGGATCCCTACATTGAAAACTCAAATTATCTCTTCCTTGTTAAATTTCATTATGAATGAATCAATTGGACTAAGAGATTATGTATCTCATTAAATTTTAAAGCATAAATCAGTTAGTTATCTTTAACCTTTTCATGGATTTCTTATTGGCTGCATTAAGTTTTATATTGATTGTTATATGAATTATCACCCTAAACTTTACTTAGTCCAATGAATAACTCACATTATCAATTGTAATATCTTATCATGAGGAACTTAGACTATTGGAGTAGAAAACCAAATAGGAAGGAATTGATGAGGTTAAAATTGACAAGATTTCCAAGCTTTCATATATGTTGAAAACAAAAACTATGATCATGCATGCAGATTCACCTTTTATGATTGTTAGATCCTAATGATAAAGCATTGCATTATTGAATGAAACGAATAATTCAAACTCTTGATGGGTTATGATTGTATCAAGTCATTATAGATTTTCCTATAAAGGAAATTAATAACATATTTAGTCCTTGAATCAATCTTTTTTTAAGGTGATAGAAATTGTATTGAATCCTACCTTAATCATCTAATAGATTTAATAGATGCTCTATTAGTTTTGTAAGCCATAAGAAATTCTAAGAATTAATACTTGGGATAACATTAGGAATATTTTAGCCTTTCAATTTTTGATCCAAAAAAAAAAGAGAGTAAAATAACTTTTCATACCATCCCTTAAAGCAAATCTCAAAAACATCGACCTACAGGATGCTGGAAATTGTATGGAGAAAATATTTATTCCCTTGTTGAACAGAGAATATTCCATTTTGATTCATGATTTCAAATTTAAATAATAATCAATAAATTAATTGTAAATAACCTAAGTAACTTATTATGGTCTTCAATATCCTAAATATCTAATTTTGCGACCATAAAACTTTATTGCATAAATGCCTCACCTCCTTCTTCAACATCAGTATGGAGGGAAGAATATAGTAATGTTTTAAATTTTGTGTGTGTAAGTCTAAGTCATCATAAATGATGATGTCACCCCTGCCCCCTCATCTCGCCTTGGGCCAAGCGTACTGGAAAAAAATGCTAGCTCACGTCTTCTTTTGGCTTGGAATGCATTAATTTAAAGGATGTTTTTTAACCCCCCTTGTTTATCGCTGACCTTGGGGGCTCGTCCTTGCTTGATGGGATGGTGTACACTGGCACAGGTTAGAGAGCTTGGGCAACGCACTCAACTCTTGGAAAGAGCGTAGGCTTTGGGTAGAGGGGGTAGGGGGTGACGTGGCGGCAGGAGGGTTTGGTAGGGTTAGTGGTTAGGTGTTAGTTAGTAGGTAGGCTTAGTTAGTAGTATTTAATTTAAATATATTTCAGATTCAATGTAGTTAATAATTTAAAATATGGTTTAGTTTAGATTTAGATAGTTTAGTATTAATTAGTTAGTTGTTTGATTATGTTGTTTAAGTTTAAATTTGTTAAAGAGTAATTTGTTTAATCTAATCAAGTTTTAAGCTAGCATTATGTTGAAGTTGACTTATAACCAATTAGTTATTTAGTTAGTTAATAACTATGTTTGTTTAATTATAATTGTTTTAGGATTAATTGTTTAAGAGTTAAGAGTAACTTATATTGTTCTTATCTTTTAATATGTTTAATTCTTATATAGCACTATGAGTTTAAATAAAATAAAATAAAAATTTGAGATTTGCATTAAGTAATTTTTAAGTATAGATATATGATAAGATAGACATGATTTTTTGGGTAATTTGACCTTGATTAGCTATTTCAATTAATTTTAACCTAAAATTTATTAGATTGTCATTTAAATAACTTTATAATGTTATTGTGAAGTTAATGTAATAACGTAACTTAAGATTGATAACGATCTTATAGCAAAAGTTTTAATATCTTAGTGATGTGATTGTCTCCATGTTCTAATCTTAAGACATGAGGTAGAGAACCTGTACGTAAGATGTTATCTCAATCATTTCGAACTAGAGCATGCTTAATTATTAATCATTATTCAAAAAAAAAAATTTGTGTTCTTGCCCTCATAGTTTGGGCATGACATTTAGGTATTAGAGCCAGGTTTCAAAACTAGGAAACTTAAACCATTGTGCTTCCTTAACATAACTCAAACTTTTAATTGTGTAGATGCCACCTGTTACTCGTAACCGACGAGGCAGAGGTCATAGGACTAGGGGTGGTAGAGTGGGATGGGAGGATGGACCACCACCACCTCCACCTCCACCACCACCGAACCTGAACCAAGACATTATAGATGCACTTCAAACCTTGAATGGTGTAGTTTAGCAAAGAGTAGTACTTGTAGTTCAGCCAGTTCAGCAGATTCCAGTAGTGGAAGTAGAAGGACCCGGAGGAGGTAGGCCTAGAGTTAGAGAGAGGACTAGGAGTCCCCCACCGAGACAGTAAGAGGGTCAGGGTGAACATGAGGAAGAGTCCATACACTAGAGAGGACCCCCTATTGACAGACCTCCTAGACATGTAGGAGATGACATCAGGGAATTGATTCGACTCGGACCGCCATTGTTTATCGGTACCACTGAGGGTTTAGTAGAAGAGGCATGGTTGCAGAGCTTACAACGGTGCTTTGGGTTACACCCTTATGGGAGTAATCTAAAAGCATGCCTAGCAGTTCATCAGTTGAGAGGGGATGCCTCCAATTGGTGGCATCAGGAGGAGATCATTGGTGGAGTGAGGATGGACACCCTCACATGGGAATCTTTCTTAGAGAGATTTTGAGAGAGGTACTTGTCAGAGAATTTTTGGCAAAAATAGATAGAGGAGTTCCATTCTCTTTATCAGAGAGGCCTTACAGTGGCTCAGTACGAGAGTAGGTTTCTCGAGCTCCTTCCTTATGTGGAATACATGAAGGACGAGAAACTACGGTTGCATCGCTTTATCATGGGTCTGAATTTCTCTCTTCAGGGCCCAATTAGGATGGCCTTCCCTGCCACCTTCAGACAGGCAGTGGAGATAGCACTAGTTCCTGAGGATATTCGAGGTAGGCAGGAGTCACAGGATCGGTCTCAGAATTGAAACTCTTCTCAACATAAACCCCCTTGGAAAGGGAATTAGAACTATACAGCAAGGTCCTTTAGGGGCCCGCAGTCTCAGCAGCCAAAACCCCAACAGCAGTAGCAAAAACCTTCTCAGGGTTATCAGGGCTCTAAGCCCAAGCAGTGGCAGGCACAGTGTCCTAGGCAGGATCAGAAAGTACAGGCCCCACAGTCATCGTCAGTAAAGACTCAGCAGTCTTCTAGGGGAGGATTCAGCGGATCTAGTAGGACAGGAGGCCTACAACAGTTTGGGTCATAGGGTGCACGATCTTATACTCGCGGACCATGCTACACTTGTGGTTTCATGGGTCATATAGCTAGGGAGTGTCCGCAGGGATAGGCATCCAGTGGTCAGAGCCTGGCTTTTTCAGAGCTGATAGTTGCCGACATGGGTAGATCCCATAGTGTTTTTATAGCGGTTGACAACCACCAGGCTGAGCATCAGGCCATAGTTATCGAGGCTACAGGTATTATACAGGGCCATATGGTTGCAATTTTATTTGATTTAAGGCTACTGACTCTTTTATATCTCCATTTGTGGTGGAGCGTTGCTGGCTAGTGGCAGTTAGACAGGATGTTAGTTGGGAGGTAGAGTTAGCCTCAGGAGCCAGAGTGTTAGTTAGTTCTATGGTGCAGAGTTGTCAGATGCAGATTGGAGACATGTCCACTAGGACTGATCTACGCATTACCCCTCTAGGCTCTTATGATGTTGTCCTTGGAATGGATTGGCTTTATGCGCACAACGCCAAGATGGATTGTCGAGAGAAGAGGGTGGAATGTGTGGATGATGATGGTATCTCTAGGGAGATCTTCAGAGTGAAGAGGCCAGTGTCCCTTTATATGATTTCCACTATGCATCTTAGATGGTGCATGCGAAAGGGTTGTCAGTTGTTTGCTATCACTATTAGTGACCGAGAGGAAGATTTAGAAAGGGAGCCATCCCTTGATGATTTTCCAATCCTTCAGGAGTTTGCAGATGTGTTTCCTTTAGATCTTCCTAGTATGCCTCCACCGCGAGCAATGGATTTTCACATAGATCTAGTGCCAGGAGTTGAGCCAATTTCAAGAGCACCATACAGGATGACTACTCATGAGCTTAGTAAGCTAAAGGCTCAATTGGAGGAACTCTTGGAGAAGGGGCATATTTGACCTTGTGTGTCACCTTGGGGTGCACCGATAATTTTCATCAACAAGAAGGATGGATCACTTAGGTTGTGTATCAATTATCGAAAATTGAACAAAGTGACCATCAAGAATTGATATCCTCTTCCCAGAATCGATGATCTCTTTGATCAGTTGTAGGGTGCTTGAGTATTTTCAAAGATTGACCTAAAGTCGGGTTACCATCAGTTGAGGATTGTGGATAGTGATATCCCCAAGACAACTTTTTGTACTAGGTATGGCCACTACAAGTTCACCATGGTACCTTTTGGCCTTACGAATGCTCCAATTGTATTGATGAGCCTCATGAATGTAGTATTTTGTACCTGTTTGGATAATTTTGTGATTGTGTTTCTTGATGACATTTTTATTTATTCTCATGATGAGAGAGAGCATAAGAGCACCTGAGACAGGTATTGCAGAAGCTGAGAGAGAATCAGTTGTTTGGTAGCTTGTCGAAGTGTGCATTCTTTAGGCCTGAGATACATTATTTGGGTCATGTCATATCAGGTGATGGTGTCTTAGTAGAGCCACCATAGATAAAGGCTATCATGGATTGGCCAACACCCACCAGTGTTACTGAAGTGAGGAGCTTTATGGGCCTAGCGGGTTATTACGGACACTTCATTTCAGGATTCTTTAGATTGGCACACCCCATCACTTCTCTTCAGAGGAAGGGGAAGAAGTACGAGTGGATAGAGAAGTTTGGTAGAGCTTTTGAAGAGCTCAAGAGAGCCCTCATGAGGGCATCGATTCTTGCAGTACCAGATCCTATCACAGATTTTGTGGTGTGCATCGATGCATCTTTAAAAGGTTTAGGAGTATTCCTTATGCAGGAAGGACAACCTATTTCCTTTGAGTCTAGGAAGTTGAAGACTCGTGAACTCAATTATCCTACTCATGATCTAGAACTAGCGGTAGTGGTTCATGCCTTGGTGAGATGACGACATTTACTTCTGGGTCATAGATTCGAGCTTCATTCCGATCAGCAGAGCTTGCAATACATATTTTCTCAACTGAACTTTAATGCTAGGCAAAGAAGGTGGATGGAGTTTCTATGTGAGTATGATTTTGATGTACATTACATCAAGGGAAAGGAGAATCTGGTTGCAGATGCCTTAAGTAGAAGGCACCATGAGCTTTCATCTGTGACTACTTGTACTAACTTGAGAGAGTGGATTTTGCAGCACTTACCAGCTGATGAGCCTTATAAAGAAGTAAGTCAGTTAGTACTTTCTCAGAAACCCCTGGAAGGGAAGTTTGCAGTGTATTCTTTGGAGTCTGATGGACTTTTGTAGCATAGGGGATGTATGTATGTACCTTCCATTGGGGGCTTGCGCGAGCTCATTGTACTTGAGGCTCACAAAGCACCTTATGCAGCGCACCCCGGTGTTAAGAAGTTACATGCAGATTTGAGGTAGTTGTATCATTGGCCAAGCATGAAAGTGCAGATCGCTAGCATAGTTGCGAGATTCTTCGAGTGCCAGAGGGTGAAGGCAAAGCACCGTCATCCTGGTGGGCTTCTACAGCCGCATGAGATTGCAGTGCGAAAATGGGACACTATATCTATGGATTTTATTGTTGGTCTTCCTATGTCATCTCATCACCATGATGCCATTTTGGTGATAGTTGACACCTTGACCAAGGTTGCCCATTTTTCACCCGTGCGTCCTACATTCATAGCATGAGACATAGCTCAGGTGTTCTTGCGGGACATTTTTAGAATTCATGGTGTTCCCCGTAAGATCATATCTGACAGAGACTCTTTATTCACTTCTTCATTTTGGAGAGAGTTGCAGTCGGCTTTGTCCACCAGGCTCAATTTTAGTACAGCATACCATCCTCAGACCGATGGCCAAACTGAGCGAGTGAATCAGGTTTTGGAGGACATGCTACATATGTATGTGATGGATCATCAGGTCAAATGGGATGAATACCTACATCTTGTCAAGTTTTCCTACAACAATGGGCATCATTATTCCATAGGTATGCCACCTTATGAGGCTTTGTATGGGAGACCGTGTAGGACACCCTTGAGTTGGGATAGGATCAAGGATCAGGTATCTATTGGTCCCCAGTTAGTAAATGAGATGGAGCAGCAGGTGACCCTGATTAGACAGCGCCTGAAAGAGGCACAGGATAGGCAGAAGAAGTATGCAGATGCGAAAAGGATAGATCGAGAGTATCAAGTTGGAGATAGAGTGTTCCTGAGGGTGCGACCACACAAGAGTTCTATTCATTTCAGAAAGGGCTCTAAGTTGGCACCCTGGTTTTTTGGGTCATTCGAGATCCTTGAGGGGATAGTACATGTTGCATATTGTTTAGCTTTGCCACCTAGCCTGTCACGCATCCACGATGTGTTTCATATTTGAGTACTTAGAGGATACATTTATGATGAGTCTCATATTATAGATTGGGATGCTTTATAGGTGGAGTCAGACGGACAGCTAGCACTGGAGCCTATTCGCATTATTGCCCGAAAGACCCTAGTACTTTGAGGCTGACAGCTGGACTAGGTTAGGGTCCAATGGGTTTGTTACGATGAGGTCACAGTTTCATGGGAGGATGCAGCGCGGATGCAATCTTAGTACCCGTACCTTTTTTATGAACTCCAGGAGGAAGTTCATGCCTAGTTGGGGAGGATGTGAGGCCTCACTCCGACCCATCGTAGCATAGTGATACATTACCCTTATTTTGTTATTCACGACTTGAGATGTCTAGACATTATCTAATGCTTAGAACATATTTTATTATTTCATGTTGTGTGATGTTATTTTCAGATATATTTGATGATTTTCATTTAATGTTTCATGTATATGTATGTTGATGAAATCAGTAAATGTAGGATTGAGACTTTGATTTAAGAGATTTTAAATGATTAAGAATTAAGTAGGATAAAGAAACTCTAATTGATGTATGTTTTAATTTATGTGAATTTTTTAATATGTATACATTTATGTACATATGATTTTACGAGGCTACTGATGTGTGCAATGAGTGTGCAGATATTTTAGCCGAGAAACCCTACGGAGGAACAGAACTGATCTCTATGTGCTAAATTTGAAAACCTTGTTGTTCGTAATTCACATATTTTTATTGTGAGATGTATGTATGCATCTTCCTTGTTCATTGAATGTTAATGTTCGTAATTATGTTCTTTCAGTGTCACTTGACACTCGTAAAATGTTTATGTGATTCGGTGTGCTGTGTAGGGTTAATTGTTTAACCTTTGGACCAAGCTGGTTTAAGTTAGTGTCAATTTACTTCTGAGTTCTTAATCAAGGTTAGTCATCCCTTAATTTGGATTAGTACTTATTTGCAAGTTAGAGTAGTGAGTTGGACCTATTTTATTCCTAAATTTTATTTGACTCTAAACCCATTTCCTTAGGCTTTTAAACATGTTATTATTCTAACTAAAGGGTATGGGTATGGGTTAGGGGTCTTTTCCAACCCCTAAGCCCCTTTTTTTGACTTTTGAGGTCACTCAAAAAGTCCCTTTTTGCCTTTGTGCGAAAATTGACCATGGCTATCTTGAGTTATCTCACCTCATCTCCACTTAGGGTTTAACCATGGTGTAGACTGAGTTAGGAGTTTCTAGATTTGTTAGTAGGTGGAGATAGTTATTGCTCATTTTGGGTGGTTGAGTTGGAGGCTTATTTAGAGGCCTTCCTTGGACTAGTTGGTTGTTACCCAATCTCTACATTTAGAGGGGAATGCTTGAAGGTTGAAGGAATGAAAGGGGATACTCTACTCAAATTTGTTCATTGCCATTACCTCTTTGTGAAGGTAGGAAATTCTCATTTCCCTTATTCAGATTTTATGTTTTGTTTCATGTTCATGCTACCTTGTTGTTGTTTCACTATTTGTATGGTTGTGGGTATGTTGGGAAAATTTGAAAACTATGTTATTTTGGTTGTTTTCCTTTCATGTTTATGTTTGCATTTTTTTTTTGAGTTTTTCGTGCATGGGTGTTTTGGTATTACTCACCCTTGAGGAGGGCAGAAGTGACAAATTTAGGGAGAGGTCTATTTAGTTGGACTCCAACTTGTGTAGAGTCTCTTCTCAAGATGAGAAGAGGGATAAAGGATAGGGTATTATGGGCCCCTACCCATCAGCACAACCCTGGTATGAATATGGCATGTTCAAATGGAAGAACGAAAGTTCTTGGTTATTAGCCCCGATTGGGCATCTGAATTGGTGTTGTGCTTGACTTCTCATGTTCGTAGAATCCACCTTTCCCTAGTCTTGATTCATTGTGAATCCTATTGTGTAAACCATGAATGATTATGCATGTTTGATTTTCTTTTGGTTCTACTTGGTTGTCACCCGATCAGATATTGGTTTCCTCCATGGCCCTTGAAATGAGATTCAGAAAATAGTACAAACTCCTTGATTATGATCATGAAGAAAATTTGATATAATTGTTGAAATTTGGGATTGAGATTCTATTGTAAATTTTATTTCAAACCTTATTGTAAATGGAAACGAAGCCGGGTTTTCTTCCTGATTATTTCCCGACTGAGCCTTTGAATCAGGTTTACCAATAAAATTGGTGTTGAGCATATTTGGTTATCATGTGATTTAAATTGTGTATTAAATTTAATATGGTTGCACATTAAAAATAAATAATTAAGAATAATGGATAATGTTATGAATTATGATATTTCAAGTTTTTAAATTGTTAGGGAAGAACAATTTGATAGAATGAATTTCCAAGTTGATGTAGAAGTATCAGATGAATCAAGATCCCTACATTGAGAACTCAAATTATCTCTTCCTTTTTAAATTTCATTATGAATGAATCAATTGGACTAAGAGATTATGTATCTCCTTAAATTTTAAAGCATAAATCAGTTAGTTATCTTTAACCTTGCCATGGATTGCTTATCGGCTGCATTAAGTTTTATGTTGATTGTTATATGAATTATCACCCTAAACTTTACTTAGTCCAATGAATAACTCACATTATCAATTGTAATATCTTATCATAAGGAACTTAGACTATTGGAGTAGGAAACCAAATAGGAAGGAATTGATGATGTTAAAATTGACAAGATTTCCAAGCTTTCATATATGTTGAAAATGAAAACTATGATCATGCATGCAGATTCACCTTTTATGATTGTTAGATCCTAATGATAAAGCATTGCATTATTGAATTAAACAAATAATTCAAACTCTTGATAGGTTATGATCGTATTAAGTCATTATAGATTTTCCTATAAAGGAAATTAATGACATATTTAGTCCTTGAATCAATCTTTTTTTGAGGTGATAGAAATTGTATTGAATCTTACCTTAATCATCTAATAGATTTAATAGATGCTCTATTAGTTTTGCAAGCCATAAGAAATTCTAAGAATTAATACTTGGGATAACATTAGCAATATGTTAGCCTTTCAATTTTTGATCCAAAAAAAAAGAGAGTAAAATAACTTTTCATACCATCCCTTAAAGAAAATTTCCAAAACATCCACCTACAGGATGCTGGAAATTGTATGGAGAAAAGATTTATTCCCTTGTTGAATAGAGAATATTCCATTTTGATTCTTGATTTCAAATTTAATTAATAATCAATAAATTAATTGTGAATAACCCAAGTAACTTATTATGGTCTTTAATATCCTAAATATCTAATTTGCAAACATAAAACTTTATTGCATAAATGCCTCACCTCCTTCTTCAACGTCAGTATGGAGGGAAGAATATAGTAATGTTTTAAATTTATATTTGTAAGTCTAAGTCATCATAAATGATGACGTCACCCCTATCTCCTCATCTCACCTTGGGCCAAGCATACTGGAAAAAAAATGCTAGCTCACGTCTTCTTTTGGCTTGGAATGCATTAGTTTAAAGGATGTTTTTTTAACCCCCCTTGTTTATCGCTGACCTTGGGGGCTCGTCCTTGCTGGATGGGACGGTGTACACTGACGCAGGTCAGTGAGCTTGGGCAGCGTGCTCAGCTCTTGGAAAGAGCATAGGCTTTGGGTAGAGGGGGTAGGGGGTGACGTGGTGGCAGGGGGGTTTTGTAGGGTTAGTGGTTAGGTGTTAGTTAGTAGGTAGGTTTAGTTAGTAGTATTTAATTTAAATATATTTCAGATTCAATGTAGTTAATAATTTAAAATATGGTTTAGTTTAGAGTTAGATACTTTAGTATTAATTAGTTAGTTGTTTGATTATGTTGTTTAAGTTTAAATTTGTTAAAGAGTAATTTGTTTAATCTAATCAAGTTTTAAGCTAGCATTATGTTGAAGTTCACTTATAACCGATTAGTTATTTAGTTAGTTAATAACTATGTTTGTTTAATTATAATTGTTTTAGGATTAATTGTTTAAGACTTAAGAGTAACTTATATTGTTCTTATCTTTTGATATGTTTAATTCTTATATAGCACTATGAGTTTAAATAAAATAAAATAAAAATTTGAGATTTGCATTAAGTAAATTTTAAGTATAGATATATGATCGGATAGACATGATTTTTTGGGTAATTAGACCTTTATCAACTATTTCAATTAATTTTAACCTAAAATTTATTAGATTGTCATTTAAATAACTTTAGTATGTTATTGTGAAGTTAATGTAATAACATAACTTAAGATTGATATCAATCTTATAGAAAAAGTTTTAATATCTTAGCGATGTGATTGTCTTCATGTTCTAATCTTAAGACATGAGGTAGAGAACCTATACATAAGATGTTATCTCAATCTTTTCGAACTAGAGCATCCTTAATTATTAATCATTATTGAAAAAAAAAAAAATTTGTTCTTGCCCTCATAGTTTGGGCATGACACATTTAATCTTGATCCTCACTGATCAGATTTGTCACTTCTAGCCTCTAATTTCTTTTCTACATTCTCCTCTAACTAATTATACAATTCATATCTCAATTCACAACTCCTTATCCATCATGAATTCTCTATCTATGCATGAAAAAATCTCTCTTTGTACATACAATGTCTTACAATTATCCTTCCATAAGAAGACCTAATTTACTTAGGGTTAGGTATGAGTCAATGGTTGTGATTCACCCATTTTGCCACTTAATCCATTTCTTTAACTAATTGGTTGCATGTACTGCATAGGATCCTCAACATAGTTTTTTTCTTATCATCTAGAATAGCAAAATAATCCTTAACTAGACTAAAAAATTGTTTACATAGAAGTTTGTGTCATTACAAATAACTATGTCCAAAACTATTTACTCAACACTTGAAGTCTTTGATGCTCGACATCCACTACATCTTCAATGCTATAATTTAGTCTCTAAATGACTTGGCATCAATTGATCACTCAACATTTGAATCACTTGGCATTAACTTTTTTCTTAGCACTTGAGTGACTCGACACTTACTAGTTACTAAGAACATACTATATATCTCATTGAACATATACTATCTGACAACTTATGATCAACATACATTACTTGTTTGGCATGAACTAAGTTCTATCTAGTAAATGAGTTAAGTGTATTGTCACTCGTATGTCAAAAATAATTTGAGATTAACAACCTCAAAACTTCATAACACCCCTTGAGTTTATTTTTCTATGTTCTATCTAAATTAGATACTCATGCTGAGTTAATTTGCTTCAACTTCTATCAGACTTTGTTTTCTACATTTGCTCCCCCTTAGAGTAGTCTCTTAGTTTATGGCTCAATTTCCCTTGTTCTTCACTATCCCCATTATTTTCATTTCCCCCCCCCCTTTTGAAAATTATGTCCTAGGTGGTGTTTGGTCAACTTAACACCTTAGTGACAAAATATTGGACATCCTTTCACAGTGACTCCATGATTAGTTATAATCATGTGTTTTCCTAAAAATAACATACTGACTTTATTTTATTTTGTCAACTTGGGAGCGTAAGCTTGAGAGGGTGGCTACAAATTATATGCTCTAATTCCTCTTTAAGTCATTACAAATATAAAAAAGGGAATGTTGAAGGAGACATAAGCTAGAAATTGAAATAACATCTTAATAGTACTTAAAGTAATGTTACAAACAATAAATCTATCTATGCACTTATGCTGTAGGAACAGTTCACTAATTCTATTATCAATGGTTGTAAGAACATTAGAATTCTACCTTGACAATAAATAAATAAGGAAATGAAATATATTCTAATGTAGTATTTCACTCACCAAGTGGGCCCCCTTGGATGAGTGAACAGAAAAGACAATCAAGACAAAAGATGTAAAATTGAAATTGTATTCTATTCATTCATGGCAAGAGATTACATCTGATTAAATACAGGAGTAGATGCTACTCTTATGAAAATCAATCTATGTTATCTTTCTCTCCTAAAAACTTCTTTAAAAGCTATAGTGGGCATTATTTAAAGGGAAATGACAGCAACTTCATAACTCTATGATCACTCAATCAATGAGGATCAATTATAGATTCATAAAGTTTGTAATAGAAACATTATTAACAATGTTTAATACTTCCAAGAATATAGTAGATTGAGCGAACTATATTCATGAGTTACCATAACATAAAACATTCAATTGATATCTTTCTTGTTCATGGTGGTTTAACAATTTGGTCAACTTTGACTTAGTGCTATTGTACTAACTTTGAATACATGTGCCACATACCTACAAAACATTGAATGCATACAACTTCCACATACATACATTTGTTTCATCATCAATGTTAGAAAAAGGTGTAATGTTCAAGCTATCACTCTTTGCAAATCCTATGGCTATAGGAAGGAATCTACCCAAACATAGCATGCATGAGGAATCATTTATTAGTATGTAACTTTCCTTCATTATATTATAGAAGTCCATAGATTCAAGAAAACATAGCATATATATGAACTATCTATACTTCAACTTCATGTCTTAACATACATATAACACATTCATAAAAACATAAGTTCATTTTCTTAAAACCATAAAGTCACAATTGTTTCTACAAGATAATTGTCTAAAAATTAGATAAAAGAATCACAAAATAATGTCTTTTTAGATGCTTATAATTCCCCCCAACTGATCTATTGCTAGTCCATAGCAACCATCAAGTTCCTGATCTAGGCCTAAACTCTCCAGTCACTAGGTTTTCATTCTCCAAGCTCATTTTGAACATAGTCAAAATAACCATAATTTTTCTTGAGCCTACTGTAGTGCCACTCTTTAGCTGCCATATCATGCTCCTTTCCATTATCATTTGCTACAATTAGTGGCTGTAGGAGAATAAGAGTGGATACCTTAGTGGAAGCCAATGTTTGCACTGATTTCTCCCCAACTTAATATACCAAAGAACCCTAATAGTAGAAAGAGTCAAATTTTGATAGGAGTGAGGTTATATTATCCTTAAGTCATATGGTATCCTTGTCCACTATTACCTTGAACCAAAAATTGTTGTCTCAACATCTTGAGATGAGTGTTGTTCCTAGTCTATAAAATCTCATTCTTTGATTGAACACACCTAACTAGATCCTACAAGGTTTCCCATAATAGAAATTCAATGTAGAAATGTTTGTCTAGAGTATTGAACCTCTAGTCTCATGAGCAGTGATGTTGTAATTTAATTCAACCTATAAGGTGTAGCTTGGTGTTCTCTATGTATTTCATTTTTTATCCACAACATCACTTCTCTCAACTACACATCCCCTATATACAAGAGTGAGTTCCACTTTGTGTCATTAGGTACTACCAGATTATGGAGATATAATTCATAGAGTAATTTTTTCAAATCCATGTGAATAGATTGGAATGAATCATAAAACTCATGTGGGGTAGTAGAGAGATTAAAACCTTCCACAATTCTAGTCAATTTAAAATTATCAAGTTGCTCTTTAAGGAACAAGGCAAATATTGGCGATGGTGACCTATTTACAATCATGTTGTAGGTGAGCCAAAACCTTGAAATGTAGGGTATGCAAGTATGTGTAATATCCTTTGCACATGAAATACTAGATGATAAATACTAAAGGCTGAATAAAATCCATTGACAAGGATAATCTAGATGTACCCTACTTCTTGTTAATTTCAAGCATAGGATCCAGATGTATAATCAATTGTGCCCTAGTTGTCTGTAGGTCAAACTCTTTTTCCCAATTTTCACCTTCTTGGGGTAACCTAGTGACCTTAGCTATCACCTCTTTTGTGAACTCAATTATTAGGCCATTAACTTCTAAAATTCCATCCTTTAAGGTGCTCATGAATTGAAGAGTGGCCTCTTCATCAAATCCTTTTAGACTAAGACAATAATCCAACCATCCCCTTCTTCTAAACATCTCACAATTGACTACATCACCCTAAATAACCCAATAATCAACTAGCCCATACCACTAGAGTCCTCTACCCATTGTTGGCTTCAACAAAATTTTGGAAAAATTGTGATGTTTCAAAGCTTTAGAATCAAAGTTTATGAAATATTATAACATTGGTTATCTTAGAAAATGGCATGTACTTGGAGAGTTTAATGCACAATATCTCATAATATCCTTCTTGAACAAAGTTTCATAATTTTTGCTCATGTACAAGTTTGTCACCTGAACACGTTGCAAATTATCATTAAAAGTTAAGTAACTACTTTTAATTTCCTTAATTTCATAATGATGCAATTTCACAAAAGGAAAAGTCATCAACATGTGACTTTAAGCATTCAATTACTTCTAGTCATTTCGGTTAACCTTTTAAAGTTACCTATAATTTAAAATTGATTTGAAAAAAAAATATTTAAATATTTCCCTCCTCCCAACTATGAAAAGGAATGGGTCCCACTAGGCCAAGATATGCTAGAGTGAATAATTATAAATAATACCAATTCCTAACAAAGTATGAATACAATAAAATAAAATGCATGCAGAGTTACGCAATATTTACCTAACAACTGTTGTAGGAAAGATGTTTTAGAAAAGATCATCAGAATTGATAGAGTGATGGATGGGATGGTAAGGCGGGAAAGAGAGAAGGTGTAGTGGAGTGGGTGGTGAAGAAATTAATTTCAAGAAGAAAGTTTTTATTATGAATGCCTTGAACATAGTGAAAAAGTATCAGGAGTCAGGGTAGGAGACCCAGACTCTTTGGCTATAGGAACGAGAATATCCTCACTATGTTGGAATTTCTACATGAACTCGTCATGACTAATGGGTTTATTGTAAAGCTTGAGGCAGTGCCCAATTACAAGTAACTTGATGTGAATAGGATCAATGGTAGATAACTAAACTACACCATTTGGAAATACAAGAATAATCACATATGGTTGTAGCCAGTGTGTTTTAAACTTCCCTAGATTATGGTATTATTTCGAGTCATAAAGGAGATGCCAATCTCCTATAGAAAACATTTTCTATTTGATAAACCTATTATACGACTATTTTCTTTGATGTTGAATGAGTTCAATGATGTTCATTAAAAATTTGCTCCATTCATTATGACTATTTAAACTTAGGATTCAGTTATGTTTTCCAATAGTGAGTTCCATATCAAGCTTCAAGGTAGTCCTCCATGTTTTATATTCAAAATCCATACGCATTACAACTAACCTACCATAGGCAAGCTCAAAAGGAGTAAAACTAGTTGTGGATTTCTAGGTGGTTCGATAGGCCTAGAGAGCTTGAGGAAGGCATGTAGCCCAATCCTTTCTATCAAGTGCTACTATCTTTCTAAGGATGGATTCTATCTCCCTATTAGTAATTTCTACTTGAGCATTAGCCCATGGATGATAAGGTGATGATCTACCATGCTAGATTGTATACTCATACATAAGAGTAGTTATTAAATGTGAGGGAAACTAGGCCCCTTGATCAGATGTCAAATCCTTAGGGACTCCAAATCATGTAAAGATGGATCCATACAAAAACTTTTCCATGTTAGTATCACTTGGTTATTTCATGGATTTAGCCTCTATCCATGTGGTTACATAGTCAGTGCAAACTAGAATGTAGGATTTGCCTTGTGAAGAAGGTTCAAAAGGTCCTACAAAGTCAATCCCCCATTTTTCAAAGGGTGCAACAACTACTTAAGGTTGTAGGGGAATTTCATCTGATTTAGTGAGTCTTCCCATTCACTAACACTTCTCACATTTCTTTGTATATCTAGTTGTGTCCTTGTGCAAGCTTGGTCAATAATATCTAGTTGTCAAGATTTTTAAAGCTATTCATTTAGCTACAAAGTGACTACCATAGGGCTCATCATGGCATACCCTTAAGACATCATATGTTTCATCCTATCTTAAACACCAATGCATGACTTGGTCAAGTCAAATATAGAACATATTTCTAGGAATCCATGAATAGTTAAAGCTCCCCTTTGCTAGTAACTTTCTTTCTTTGGCAAACAAGTGAACGAGAATTTTACCCGTGGCAAGATAGTTAGCAATATCTACATACTATGGATTCTGTGTTGACAACAAAAAAAGGTATTCATTTGGAAAACTATCATCAATGGATGTAGGATCATCAGGGACATGCAACTAGGAGAGAAAGTTGGCTACCACATTGGCCTTTCCAAGTCTATCTACTATGGTGATATCAAATTCTTGTATCAGTAACAACAAATGAACTAATCTTCCTTATATTATAGACTTTTTCACCAAATATTTTATACCAGAGTGGTCAATGTGGACAAATATTTCATAGCTAGTAATATAGTACCAAAATTTATTAAGGACATAGATGACTGCAAGTAATGCCTTTTCAGTAACTATGTAATTAAACTCTACACCTTGCAATTTTTTACTGATGATATATATGACATGTTCAATTGAGTCTACCTTTTATCCTAGCACAACACCTATAGCATAGTCTAAGGCATTTGTATGAATGTGGAAAGGTAGTCCCTAATTGGGTCATCTCAAAATAGGTGTTGGGTAAAAGTACAAAGTTGTGTCACCTTTTAGGCTGACTTATCAGAATGATTGAATTTGACTATTTCTATTTAAAAATCAATTTTATTGAAACATATGATATAGAAAGATTCATTCTAGCAAAGTAATATATGGTCTCACACTTTTCCAATTGGAAATGTCTATTAAATTCATGTTTTATACAAGTTTTTATCCAATTACTAAAGAAATAAAATTATTTCATAAAATTGACGTTTCAACAACTCTTACTATTTTTTATGATAATTTTTTAATAACATATAAACACCATTTTATAGAGGTAAAAGTCAAGAATATTCTCATATAGAGTTTATGGTGTTTTAATTAGATACAGTATATTTTAATAAAAAAATCTTCAAGTACATATTTTAATACTCAAGAAGATGTCAATTTTGAGAAAGGAAAAAACTATTAAATCATATAAAAAAAATTAAAAATACCATGACATTCTAGAGGTGAGAGTCCTCTTCAAGAACATATAATTTTTCTTTTGGTTAGAATACATTTCTTTTGAAAATGTAGTGGGTGATGATAACTATCTATTTCAAGGGAGTTGAAATTTGACTGGTTATAAAAGATTAAATATAGGTCTAAAGCCAATTTTTTTCTTGATTGTTCTAGATATTTACGTTATCTATATTATAGTCTAACATCGAAGGGAAATAATTTTATTTCCATATAGTTTTGTGGTGGGAACTAGACCCCTAATTTTCAATGTTTTTCAGCAAGTAAAAAATTATCTTTAAAAATTAGGAATATATGTCAATTTTTATTCAAAATAATTATTAAATATTATAATCCTAAACTTCATCCATTTCTACACATTTCATTAGTTTACATAATTATCAAATTCTAAATAATACTACCAATTTTATGCCATTGAAGATGAATAGTTATACCTTTGTTAGCCTTTTCCTTTATAAAAGGGTGACATAGGTTTGTAATTTTACCCTGTTGTGGTAAGAACTTCCTTAAGCTATAGGAAAGATGTACCACAATCAAAGTCCCAAGAAAATTCATAATCATTTTTTAATAGGTTGTAGAGGTGTGTTGCAAGTTGACAAAAGTTTTTAATGAATCTTCTATAATATGTTGCATGTCCCAAAAAAATCCGTACATTTTTCTATTGTTCTAGCATAGGTAAAGTACTAATGACTTCAATCATTGTTGGATCTACTTGGATTCCCTTAAATGAAATGAAATGGCCTAGCACTACACCTTCCTCCATCATCATAATTTTTTTTTCACTATTTAGGAAAAGGTTATAGTCTTGAAATCTTTTGAGTACCATTTTAAATTATTTATTCTTCCTCAAAAGTAGCCCCAAAAATAGTAAAATCATCCATGTAGATCTCCATACAGTCAACAAAGATATATGAAAAGATACTAATGACAACTCATTGAAATGTGACAAGGGCATTGCACAATCCAAAAGGAAAAATTGAGTTGGAAAACATTCCCCATGGGGAGGTAAAAGTTATTTTTTTCTTGATCCTCTAGAGCTATTTATATCTAATTGTAACCACTAAAACCATTCAAAAAATTTATTTTTTTTTGCTAGATACGTTTTCAAGGACTTGGTCTATAAATGGAAAGAGAAAATGGTATTTCTTAGTGGCTGAATTGAGGTCCCTATAATCCACTCAAACTTACCATTTTTCTCCATTTTGAGCTACTATAACTAGGGGTGAGACCCATTGTCTATCAAAGATGGGGTATATAAAACCAACACTTAGTAGTTTCTACAATTCATTCTTAACTATATCTTTTGAAACATGGTTAACTCTCCTTTGAGGCTATTGAGCAATTTTGAAGTCATGATTGATGTAAAACTTTGTAATTGCATAGCATAGGATATAATCCTTTCATGTCCATGTAATCCCAAGATAATGCTCTTTGATTCTCTTGTAGTAACTACAACATAGTCTTCTTTAGGGAGGGTGATAAGGCATTGTTTACATTCAGTTTTTTCCTACACCAACTTCCATCTTAATAACCTAATTTGCCATGAATAATTGGGAAATAGGAGAAGAATCCATCTCATGAGGTAATAATGAGCGAGAGAGTGTGAAGCTTCTAAATGATGTGGTGAATCCAAAGATGGTAATATGGTCTCTAAGATACATTCAACTTGAGGACATGCTTGAGATTCTATTCCATATTAATTAAGAATAATGGATGAAATTGTTTCATCTTCTTCTTGAGAAGCTATAAATGATTCTCTACATATCATCATCAACTAATGGATGGAATTGAATTTTCGATATCATCACCCAAATCTAGCTAGAATACTTGGTCACGTAATAACAATGGTTGATCAAGTGAGTATAAATTCAGGTTTTTGGCATGAATGCCATTGGATATTGTCATATTTCTAGATGGGAAAGCTATATAAGCATCTATAGTGGCCGACCATGGTCTTCCTAAAATTTAAGGATATCCTCCCATATTAGCCTTTGGGGAGAGAACAAAAAAATCAAATAGAAACTCCCAAAAATTTAAGGTGATAGTGACATCTTCTATCATCCCATCTAGCTTAATAGTAGACCTATCAGCAAGTTGAAGTATGGTGGGTGTCTCTCTGAGGCTAATGATATGTAGTCAATACAATACCTCCTTTCTCATTAGATTTATAGATGCTCCTAGGTTAGCTAAAAAAAATTGAACTTGGATCTTGTGAATAGTGACTTTAACTACAAGACTCCCAGGGTTAGAGTATTTAGTTACAATTAATTTCTCTAGCATCAAGTCAGACATGAATAGCTTTAGGACATGAATATTTTTTGGATCTTTCCTTTTCCTTCTTGGTTGTTTAATATGTGCATCCTTAATAGCTTTAGTATAGGAAATGACTTCCTTAATAACATCCAATAATGGTTATTTTAGTGTCATTTGCTTTAGCTGATTAAGAAAATCAATGGCTATATTGTTTTCTATGGATTGACTTTCTTCTATAAACCTATGAGGAAATGGAGGTTCTTTGGCTATAGGAGAAGTTTGATTATTTGACTCATCTATCTACTTACTTGGAGAATCTTGAACTTCAGTTACTGTAGGATTTTGGGGTGAAGGAAGAGTGGTGCCTAACCTAAAGTGAATATCATTAAATGAGATATCATAGATTTTTTGTTGAGCCTACTGTTTAGTATTTTTTTTATTAGGATTAGGCTGAACTGGTAGTTGGGTCTTCTTGGGAGGAGTATTAATTTCTATAGGAGGAGGTATTAAAGCTTTCTTCTAAGGTGGTGGCAATAGGGTTTTCTGACTAGGTTGGGTATTCCAATTCTGAGGTTACTTCCAACCATGCTAGGGTTATCACCAACCTTGCTAGGGTTGTTGCCAACCTTGGTGGGGTTGTTGCCAATTATTATTTCCACTAAAACTAGTATTCTAATTTTTTTTCATTGATGGTTATTATTATAACTTTGAAGAGGATATTGTGGCATACCTTGTCTTTGAGCCCATGGTCTTCATTTAGAAACATAAGATAACTCTCCATTTTCATCAATGGCTTTAAACTTAGTATTCATTGGTTGTTTCTCCAATCTTGCAAGAAACTTACATTTGCATTGCCTTTTCTTTCCCTATAGTGTGGATAGTATTTAGTCAACATTCCATCAACTTTATCTTTCTTCCTTCTAGCTTGCATGGTTTCTAACTGAGTGGCTACATCGTTAATGATGTCTTGCTTGAAATCTAACAACAAATTGGATAATTCCATCTTTAATACTCATGAACTATCATTGGATTTATGTGGTAGATCTCTAAGTCCCCTACCTTTCTTCATAATGGATTTGGAATATTTTAGGCATATATACTATATATCAGTCCAAGTTTCTTGAGTGATATCTCCTCCTACCATAAGATCTAGAGCTTTAATGCTTCTATCATTCATGCCTCTTAGAAAAAGATGTTTTTTTAATTCCCCATTCAATTGATGTTGTGAATTACACTTTAGGTTGAACATAAATCAAGAAAAATAATCTTCTAGGGTTTCATCATCCTTTTGGGACATTTTGAAAACTTCATCCCCTTTTAAATCTTGACCCCTATAGTATTCTTTATACTTTGTGAGGAACAAGTTTCTTATCACAGGCCAACCTTCTACAACATTGGCACCTAACCCCATAAACCATCTTAAAGAAGCTTTTTTTAGGGTAGAAGGAAAAAACTTCAATTTATGGGCATTAATTATATAGTCATAATTTCTACAATGCATGTCAAACTCAAAGAGAAAGGTTTCAGGGTCTTCAGTGACTACACCATGAAACTTGGGAAGTGCAATAGCAGGTATGTTCTTCAAATTTTGGTTACCCTATTAAGGAGGGATAGGAAAAGGAAATGTAGGTTGAGGCTGATGCTGAGCCATTCTTGGAGGAAGTACTGGTGGTGGTAGTTGATAGATAACAAGGGCAAGTGAATGACCTTTGTATTCAGGTTCAACAAAAAGATCATTCAAATGCAAGTATTCTTCAAAGGATAAGGGTATTCATTCTTTAGCAACCAACAAATGGATTTTCTAAAATTTCTTCTTCATTCTCATTGTGATGTTCTTCAGGTTTAGGATTAAAAATATCTTCCTAAATATTATAGGGAAGCAATCTCCCAAGGAGGTCTCTTCTTCTATGCATGCAACATAATGTGATATCTAAACTAATGTAATGACATTAGGGTTGAATTAGATTGAAACCTTCCTCAACAACAATGTCAAAAATGGCTAGTCAACTTAATACCTTATTAACAAAGGATTGGACATCCTTTCACAGTGACTCCATGATGAGACATAATATTGTGTTTTCCTAAAAATAACATACTAACTTTATTTTACTTTGTCAACCTGGGAGAAAAAGCTTGAGAGGGTGGCTATAAAGTATATGCTCTAATTCCTCTTTAACTCATTACAACTAAAAAAAAAAGGAATTTTTAAGAAGACATAAGATAGAAACTAAAACAACATCTTTATTTAGAGCTTAAACTAATGTTCCAAATAGTAAACCTATCTATGCACCTATGCTATAGGAACATTTCACTGATTCTATTATCAATGGCTATAAGAATAGCAAAATTCTACCTTGCAAAGAAACAAATATGAAAATGAAATCTATTCAAACAGAGAAATTGACTCACCAAATGGGCCCCCTTGGATAAGTGAATAGAAAAGAAAATCAAGATAGAAGATGTAAAATTTAACTTGTTGATCTCAAATTACTTTTGACAAGTAAGTTTCAACACACTTAAACCATTTACTTAGTTGATGTCAAACTAGTAATACATGCTCAGGACAACATGTAAATATTAGACCATTTTGAGTTACAATGAGTGTCAAGTCACTCATGTGCCAAGTCACTCAAGTGCTAAGTAGATAGACCATTTCAAGTGATTTAAGAGCTGAGTACAAATAGTGGATGTCGAGTATTCCAAGTTTTGAGACACAGTATAAAGAACAACGTCTGCCAAGCATCAAAGACTTCATATGTAGAGTAAGACAGTTTTGACATATTTATTTTTATTGGCAAAAATAACTATGAATTTTTTTTTTTGAGCTGAGTTAAGATCGTATTTTGATAACTTGGAGATAAGGAAGAATCTCTATTTGGATTACCTATGCAATTATATGTAGCCAATTTGAAAATGGGAAGGATTAAGTGACAAAATGGATGAATCTCACCCATAGATTCATATCTAACCCTAAGCCACCAAAGTATTCTTAAGGATGATGAAGCCATAAGCTCTTTAGATAGGGATGAAAAAATGAATGTAAGGAATTGAAGGAGCAAAGAAGATAGGTTGCATGCAGAAGCATTCATGGTGACTTAGAAGTTATGAAGTGAGATTGAATTATAGAATTAGTTAGAGAAGAATAGAGGATAGAGTAAAGGATACAACATTGAGACACCTGATTGAGAAGGATCAAGAAGACATTTTTTAGAGGTGATCTGTTATTAGGAAAGCAAGTGTCACTCACAGGATCTATGTTGAGACATTTTAATAGGTGATTTTAGTCAAATATCTTAATAGAGTAGTCCTAATAGGTTGTATGAAATCTTTTAATAGGGTTCTTACTTATTTGTACGTTGAAGTCCTCTAACAAGTCTCACTTCTAATAAGGTGTTAAGATCCTCTAACCAGGTAAGACCTAATAGTCTTTGTAAGCCTTTAACAGGGAAGACCTTTCACAAGGTAGATCATGTTTCATGGTCAAAACATTATAACCTTCATTGGATAGACATTATTACTGCAATAGTGAAGATTTGTGGGTGTCAACCTCACCCCAATTTGACCTTCTCACTTGGAGGGTTTCTGGGTAATCATATCTAGTTTTATGTGTGTGAATGATTACATGTTTACATGATATAGATGTACATATGCTTTACATGTTATTTTAGTTTTTTTATTGAATACATGAGATGGGTGTGTTGTGAAATTTTTATGGGTTCAAGTTTAAACTATTGATTCACTCCTCCCCCCCCTCGCTCTCAGAAGTTTATCTTTCCTATTAGAATTCCAAAGACATTTGTATTCCATTCATTCATGGTAAGAGATTACATCTAATAAAAAACAAGATCACATGTTGTTATGAAAATCAATCTATTCTATTTTTCTCTCCCAAAAACTTCTTTCAAAGCTATAGTGGGCATTATTTAAAGGGAAACTACAACAACTTCCTAACTCTATAATCACTCCAAAAATGAGGATCAATTATATATTCATAAATTTTTCAATAGAAATATCATTGACCATGATTAAATCCTCCAAGAATATAGCAAGTTAAGGGAACTATATTTGTACACTATCATAATAGAAAACATTGAATATCTTGCTCTTTCATGGTAGTTCAACAATATAGTTGGCTTTGACTTAGTGCTAAGGTGTTGACTTTAAATACATGTGGTAGGTACCTATAAAACATTGAATTCATACAACTTCCTCATACATTTATTCATTTCATCATCAATGTTAGAAAAAGGTATAATGTTTAAACTATAACTCTTTGCAAATCCTATGGCTACAGTAAGGAATCTACCCAAGCATAGGATGGATGAGGAAACATTTATCAATATGTAGCTTTCCTTCATTATACCATAGACATTCATAGATTCAAGAAAACATAGCATATAAGAACTATATATTCTTCAACTTCATGTCTTAACATACAGATAACATATTCTTAGAAACATAAGCTCATTTTCTTAAAATCATAAAGTCACAACTATTTATGCAAGATAATTGTCTCAAAACAAGATAAAAAGATCTCAAAATAATGGTCTTTTAGAGACTCATCAGGTGGTACATGAATAGTGTGTTTGTCCAAGAATGTTTGATGGACCTCTATTATGATCTTTAGTGTTGCATCCCAATTGTCGCACTCCATCTCTAGAGATTGAATTTGTACATCTAGCTTGGGATCAAGGTCCACTAATCCTTCATGAGTAGAAATATGAGCATCTTTCTTCAACACTATTTCTACAAAGGCTAGTTCCTTATGCAACACCTCCATGTGTGTAGTCAACATGGCTTAGATATTTATCAAGGTAGCCCTAGTATTTGCATCTTGTACATGTAGTTTATTTGGCTGACCTTCAGTGGATAATAACCTCTAAAAGTGAGTGTTACTATGACCAAGAGATAGCCTAAGAATATTACATGTTGCTTTTAAGTCTACCTGTAGTTTATCAATAGCCCTTAGTTCTTCCTGTGTGAACAATTTCACATTGCAAAGCTTTGTGTATATAGAAAATATGTTCTCTAATGCCTTTTTCACATCTTTCATTTTTGTTTTGAAGTCAACCTATATGAGTGCAATGACACTAGAAATCTTTTCTTCGACTTTTCCTATAAACCTCTTCTCAGACCATTTGAAGAGATTAGTGTTTGTCTCAAGCTCTACATCAAAAATCTTGTCAACCATATTCAGCACTTACTCAAGAATAGTTTTATGTATATTAGGCTCTAGGATTTTGAATGCATAAAGAAATATTTCTTTTATTTCATATAGCACTTTTTTTTTTCTTGTGCTCCCTCCTGAGTAAAGCTTTTCCTTTCTAGAGCATCTTGCAATATGTTCATCTATTCTATGATGATTGATGCTAGATCAGGGTAAAATTACAAACTCATGTTACCCTTTTGTACGGGTAAAGGCTAACAAAAGTATAACTGTCCACCTTCATTGATATAAAGCTGGTATTATTATTTAGAATTTGAAAATGATGTAAACTAATGAAATGTGTAGAAATTGATCAAGTTTAGGATTATAATTTTTAACAATCATTTGGAATAAAAATTCATATATTTTCATAATTTTTATAGAGAATTTTTTAGCTACTAAAAAATGTTGAAAATTAGGGGTCTAGTTCCCACCACAAAACTATATGGAAACAAACTTATTTCCCTTTGATTTCAGACTATGGTGTAGATCACATATATATCTAGAATATTCAAAAATAAAAATTGGCTTTAGACCTATATTTTGTCTTTTATAATGATTCAAATTTCAACTTGCCTAAAATTGATAGTTTTTATCTCCCATCACATGTTTCAAAATGAATATATTTTGACTAGAATAAAAATTATACATTCTAGAAGAGGACTCTCTCCTTCAGAATGTCATATAGGTTTGAAATTTTTTTGATATGATTTAATATTTTTTTCTTTCTCAAAATTGACATCTTTTCAAGTTTAAAATGTGCTTGTAGATTTTTTAAATTATAATATACTATATCTAATTAAAACACTATAAACTCTCTATGATAATATTCTTGACTTTGAGCTCTGTAAAACTGTTTTTATAATTTATTAAAAAAATATTAAGAGTTATTGATACACCAGTTTTCTAAAATAATTATATTTCTTTACTAATTAGATGCAAACTAGTATAAAACATGCATTTAATAGACATTTTCAATTGGAAAAGTGGGAGACCATGTATAAATTATCTAGAATGAATTTATCTGGATCATATGTTTGAACAAAATTGATTTTTAGACAAAAATACTCAAATTTAGTCGTTCTGATTAGTCAACCTAAAAGGTGACACAACTCTGTACTTTTACCCATCAAACTTGGAAGTTCAATCACCTCATCTAAGTTGACATCTCCATAAGATGTACCTTCTCCAACCTTAGATGTATTAGGACTAGGCCTTGATTACTGCAATGGTGTAGCATCTACACTTGGCCTTTGAAGAGTTTGACTAGGAATAGGAGATGTAAAGCTTGGTAGAGTAACCAATGTCTGAATTGCAATCTGTTCATCTAGTTTCATAGTCAAGAGTGACTCTTCATTCTTATCCTACTCCTTCTATATGTTTTCTTCACCTTGAATCTATGATTTAGGTGTAGGACTACCTTCCTCACCTATTTGGACTTGTGTCCCAATCTTCTCAACTATTAATAATGCTTGCACTGAAGCATTTGACACTAATGTGTTAACATTTGATGCCATTGGGTCCTTCTTTTCTATATTACAATGGGCATTGAGACATGAGTGTTAGAGGTGAAACCTAGTTGTACTTCTAGACCTCTTGACTAAGTAAATCTAAGGGGCATACTAGATGTGTTAGTGTTCAATTTCTCCCATGTTGATGCTTTGTTGATTTCATTTGTACTAATTAATACAGGATTAGTAAAAAGTTTAGTAGCTAAATCTAAATTTTGTAGAACTCTCCTCAAATCATCCTTTATCAAAGGATGGATTTTTCGTATAGTTTTATAAAAAACATCCTTAATCTTTATGTTTCTTTTTGACTAACTTGTTTCACATGAGGGGGACTGGCACTTAGCATATGTACCTCAGGTACATTATGATCATGTTGCTTCTCTTCTTCAGCTATTGCCTCTTTCTCTATTTCATTTTCTATTTCTCCTTCATGGACATCCTTTTTAGATCCATCCTTTGTAACCTTAGCTACCTCTTGGTCATGTTTGACCTCACGTACCTCATTAGGTTCTTTCTCAATAGATTTTTCTATCTGCAACCCATAGATAACTTTCTATATTTGGGTATTTTATTTAACAACTTCCTCAATGCTATTTTTTAAAATTTTGAAGGCCCTATATTTCGGAGAAAGTTTCCCCTTGTATTTATTAATGGCCTTAGATATAGATGACTTATCCAATTCTAGAATTACTCTGGCAAGAGTAGTCTCCTTTATGTTCCTTTCGATAGTTAAACTATATTTTCTCCTTTGCTCAACTCTGTCATATAGACTTTCAGGTACAGAGTTGGCAAGCTCAATATGGGTGGTCTTGAATATGGCCATAATCTTGTATATAGATTCTTGAACCTTGTTCATTTCTACTTTACCAAATTTTTCAAATTCAACATGTGTGAACCTAGACAAGTCTACATTATTCTTAATATTATCACACAAGTTGTCTAAATCAAAAGGGTGATAGTGGCTTACCACTTTACATTGACTTTTTTCATCTAACTTAGTCTTCTCCTCATCTAATTCCTCTTGAGCTATATACTTTATCCTCTTTAGTTGTTATTGTTTACTCTACTCTGTAGTAGCAATTGATCTTTTACATTTGGGTTTTTCAACTTCATATGTTTTCTTTGCAATAGCCCTTGTGCTATCCTTGATGATAGGTACTGCTGGCTTTTGTTGTGTTGGCTTCACAACCTTCCTTGGTTTCTTTTCAGTTGGCTCCTTGGCTTTTCTATTTTTCTTCTTCTCTATAGGCTTAGGTGCTTCACTTGCTTCTTCTCCCTTGGCACCTTCACCATTTTTTACTTGCTCTTCTTCTTGGTCCTCTCCTTGACCCTGTGTTAGTGCAAGAGGGGCTTGTGCAAGTTTCTCATATTCTTCATCCTCATCCTCATCTTCTTCTTCTTCCTCATCTCCCCCTTCACCAAATTTTATTTTAAGCTTCTTTATAATTTATTTCTTGTTTCTCACCATAGAATTTTTCTTCAAATATATATCAAGTGTAGAAGAATTTGGCTTCCTCATAGTTTCTAAATGGGGTTGTTACTATGTCTACTTCTTCTACAACTAAAGTTGTGATGGCTATTCATGCCTCATCCACATTGATTTTTTTGGGAAATGGCCCGAGCCATCTAACCATAGGAACACATGCTTGAACATAAGTATGATAAGAAACAACTAGAAAACAAACATCATCATCATATTTCTCTACTATTGATACTAGCATCCCCACTCTTTGTTTCATATACTTCTTATAGTCTTCAAAGTAATTTGTCATGAATGAATCAAAATTGTCTCCAAGTTTCTATATAAACTCTCCAATTTGAACTAAAAATGACCTACTGGTTTTCCAAGAAACTTTACCAAATGAAATAAATGTGTTCTACACTTAGAAAAATATACAAACTAGTAATGAACCAAATCTGCATTATGCACTATTAGTCATTCTTATGGCTCAAAACTTTTTAGATAACTATTGGAGTTGTAACTTGGCAAGGTCATAAGAGTGTTCCTTCTTAATTATCTTGTATCCCAAATCCATAGCCATACAAGATAAATTTTTCCATCTACTAGATTGAAAGAACTTTTGAGAAACAATTCTGACTATGAATGTAATTAGGGGATCTAAAATTGTTCAATTGTCATTCCTCTTTTGTTCCATATAGCCCCTATATTCTTCTCAATTATATTCTTTGCATCACTATGGATGGTATTAGGTATTTCAAGTGTATGATACCTTGTTATATGTCGAATGATCATCTTAGTGACCTTGGCATTACCATTTTCCAACCATACAGTGTGATCATGTATTCTTCTATACATTATTTTAATCCATTCCATTTTGAATACATTTGGAAAATATAGGACACGAGTTAGACATTTTCTCCCAAAAATCTTGTTTTCCTCCTTAATCACTCCATCAACACATAGTATTCCATAAAAAATATATGATTTCCATGTCTCCAATACTTACAAGTGTAGAAACATCTTACATCTTGTATCATCAAAACTTGTGGTCATATCATCAATAATGCACTAGTTGGATCTCCCTTGTATGCAATCTCATGAATAGCTCAAATGGGTGGTTGTTTAATCTCATTCCTTATCAATTTAATATTTAAAACTTATTTTCCTTCCTTCCTAATAGTAGTAGAAGAACTAGATGCCATATCAAATAACTAGGGTTTGTGACAATTCAGACAACATAACTTGGGACATGATAAATACCTTATAAATATGATTATTGCTGATGAGTAGCAGTTGAATCTAGTACAAAAATTCTTGACTCCTTCTTTCCAATTCTCCTTAATCTCTTTTTCCTCTTTTTGATCTTGAATGAATGCAAATGAGTCAAAAATTGACCATATAGCCCTTAAAACTCGACAATAAATGCTAAGTACTTACATAATTATAAGCTCATCTATCATAGAAATTTCAACTCACTCATCTTATACATGATTTCCCTTTACACTTGACAGCTAGTATGAGCTTAGCCAATACTATCACTTTTAATAGCTTGACACTCGCTAAAAATTTTCATGCTCGACAACAACATTAAAACTAACAAAACTTATAGATTTCTTCCAGATTCTATCCAACATATTGCATCTTAATTCATGGATATATAATATTTGTAGCACTTAGATTCTTGGAAAGGATATAAATTATATCAATGCAATATCGGTCCTATGTACCTCTTGATTGCTTAGTTTGGGGTGACAGGATCACCTAATGCATTGGATGAAATGACCTCATATGAACTTGTTGTTATACAATCTTTCTTTTTCTTCCATGTCTTGTTCATATACACTTTGACATTCTCAACATAAATCCTTCCATTTTCCTATTGAATTCACTACTTTGACTCAACCATCTATTGTAGTCACTTCTAAAATGTATTCTAATGCAATTCTTAGCAACATGTCAATACTCTTGACAATAGTGACAGCTATATGTCATATTGTAATCCCAATTGTAAGATTTTCCATTGTGTTGTCCCTATGTCTACTTGTTTGATGTTCACATAGGATTGGATCTACATTCATATGCTCTATGTCCATAGTTTTGACAATTATGACAATATCCTTGAAATATTTGTGTGCTTGTAGCCTTAGTCCTGCATTCATGTGCCCGATGTCCTTACTTGCTGCACTTATGATAGTAACCCATAAAAATTTTCTTAGGTTTTTGCTTTGCATTCTTGCTGCTCCAAACATTTTCTATGTGACTTATGTTTCCACAATTATGACAAGTGGGTTTGTAGTTCTTACCTTTGATGTTACTTTGTTCACCACTTTTAGATGATTCTCTTTCCAACTGTAACCCAATCTAGTAGTATCATTATTAGATCTATGTGATCCCATTAGTTTCTCAAAGTACTTAATGAATTCATTAGGTTTGTTGAAACTTTTAGCAAATTATTTTTCTCTTTTCAGATCATTTCTCAATTGTTCATTATGTAACTTTAGGGTTGTCATCTCAATGTACTTACCATTCAACTCATGATTAAAAACCATCATTTGATTCATTTTTTGAAATTTCATGCTAGAAATCCTATGTACCTCTGTTGTCTTCTCTTCCATTCTATTGGTCATTAA
Organism: Cupressus sempervirens; assembly: GCA_028749045.1. Lineage (NCBI taxonomy): Eukaryota > Viridiplantae > Streptophyta > Pinopsida > Cupressales > Cupressaceae > Cupressus > Cupressus sempervirens. The sequence goes on along the minus strand of CM053793.1, from coordinate 271,202,814 downwards.
CTTTTTGTCATCTTCAATCATGACTTTGCCTTCCTTAGCTCTCCTTTTCTACTCAGTCACCTCACATACTAATATTAATTGGAATTCTTATTCTATCTTAATATTTATGAACTCTTTAGTTAGGGAACCATTCTTTTCCATCAGATCTATAATTTCTTCATCAAATTCATTCATGTTTTCATCTTCAAACAAGTTAGTTCTGTCTTCTTCCAGGTAATTTGTGCCATTCTTCTCACTAGCTATCTCTTTTTCCATTCATCTAATGTAGGGTAAGATTGATTTCAATCTTCTAGTTCTTAATAGCATTTCCCAACTTGTAGACTTTCATCAGATCAAGATCTTTCCTCAAAGCTACAAAGATTTCCTTTTTAGAGAACAAGTCTCTAATACCAATTGTTGGAAATACAATAGGGAAAGTAAATTATTGGGGGGGGGGTGTGTGGAGGTGAATCAGTCCTTCAAAAATTTATCCACTAAAACATTCACCACACATCCATCTCACAATTTGCATATAAACTAAAATACCAAACTAAGTATGTTCATCCATAGCAAGAAAACAAATAAACATTCATTACATATGACACATGATATTTGGTTATCCATAAACCCTCCAATGAGAAGGTAAAACTAGGGTGGGGATTACACGCACAAATCTTCACTACTGCAGTTGTAAAGTGTATCCAATGAGGGTTACAATGTTTGATCATAAACTATGATCTACACTATGAAATGCTTGCCATGTTAAACACTTGCAAATATTGTTAGATCTTACCCTATTAATTATTTTCAACACCCTATTAGAAATGTGTTTGGTTAAACGATTTTAATGTAAAATGATCTCATAAATTAGTTAAGATATTTACACAAAAGTCTTCTTGAACTTGAAACCTATTAAGGCTACTCTATTAAGAGATTTTATGCATTCACCTGTTAGAATGGATCAACCATATTATTCAGTTAGCACTACTTTTCTAGATAATAGATCACCTCTTTCTTGATATATACTTGATCCTCTCTGATTAGATGTATCACTTCTATTCTCTTTGCTTTCCTCTATTGTCTTTAATTGATTCTTTAATGCATATCTCAATTTACAACTCCTTAGTGACCACGAAAATGCTTCGTCTACAAATGCACACTTCTCTCTTCACTCCTTTTTCATTTTCATCTTTAGCTTTCACATTCCTTAAGAAGACCTAGGTGACATAGGGTTAGGTAAGAATCCAGGATTGTGATTCACCCATTTTTCCATTTACAACATCCCTTAATCTGATTAGTTGCATGTACTTCATAGGGATTCTCAATATAGATTCATTCTTACAATCTAGAATTGCAAAACAATCCTTAAGTCAGCCCAAAAATGGTTTATGCAAAAGTTTGTTCCATTGCAAAAAAATATGTCCAAAATTATTTTCTGGACACTTAAAGCCTCTGATGCTCAACATCTATGGTATCTAGAATATTGTAGCTCATCTCTTGAGAGACTTGATAGCCACTATTTACTCAAAATGTGAATCACTTAGCATAAACTAACTTCCTTAGCACTAGAGTGACTCGACACTAACTATCTACTCAGATTTCATTATCTAAAAAATTATGCTTGGCATAAACTACTTACTCATCATGTTCTATAAGAATATTATTAAGTGTGTATTCACTCATATATGTCAAAACCAATTTGAGATTACCACAAGATACACTCACTTTCATATCCTCCAACCAAGAGAAGTCATACAATGTGAAAATTGAAAGTGATGGTGTACAAAATGATAACTTTCTACTATTTTTAATTAGTATTAGATCTCTTCATAATTGTTTATTGTCTCTTTAAACTACTCCCTACATAATCTAGTCACTCTTGACTCTCATAGATAAATAGATGATTGTAAGAGATTTATGGACGCATAATGATAACACTCACAAAAACAAAATTCTATGAGTTGATCCTCATATATATGTTGCATATGGTTGCTGCTATTTGTGTCATATTGTCATAAATTTTGGATTTGAAGTTAGACTTAATTTAATAAATCTTGAAGGTATAAATTTTGAAACAATAGGTCATATAGAAGAATTTAATAACAGAAGGCATAACATACTTGACTTTTTATATGTTGGTTCACTCATTACTATAATAGTATTGCATGTTATCCATGGGACTCAACATTATATGTATGAACAAATTTTAATTGAATTTTGATTCTATCCTTATCTATGTTTGATGTTCTTGATAGAGTACATGCATAGTGGCAGAGCAAATGAAAAGGAAGGTGTGTATAGCCTTGGAGTTCTTCACCTTGAACTTTTGAGTGGGAAGTGTACAACTAATTTGGCATTCATAGAGAAAGGGCTAAATGTTGTTGGAAAATGTCTATATCAAAAATTTGAAACATGGAGATAAAAATATGCGATGTAGGTAGTGGCATACAATATCCCGAGAAAAAGGGTAATTGTCCATATATTTAAATAAATAGATTACCTCTAAGCTAAGCCTCCAATAAGTGACATTTTCCCTTTTTCCCTAGCATAAAATCATTGAAACACACCTCTTAGCATATCAAAGCATTCTATAGCTCTTCATTACCAATCAGAATTATATGGAAAGAAACTTCAATAAAGCAATATCACAACAAAGACTTCAAGACTACAAAATTTTCATGAGTGAAAGAAACTTAATATAATAGTATCATTTGTTTATTTCATGAGGTAATCAACATATAGAAAGGTGGAATCATAAAATAATAATTAAATGGAAACTAAAATATGAATAATTTATAAAATAACCAACAAACAAGGATACTTCATATTATCATCATTAACACATTTCCTTCAAAATAGTATTGGATGATATATGCTCAAAACTACCAATAATTTAGAATAAGCCAAATTTGTAACAAGCTCTAACCACATAAAAAGATTCAGAAATCATGGAGTAATGAAGTCATCTAGGCTTGGGGTATCAAAAAATAAACATAATGATATCATACGATAGTTAAATCTAAACCCCAAGCAACCATTAAATGAAAATAGGAGACTTCATTGAATGATTTTGAATAGAAGCTAAAGCATCTTAAAACACTGAAAGTAGGATCATTCACATAAAAGATACTTGCAAGGAACATTAGGAATTTATATTGCAATCATTAAACTAAAGAAAATGATTTAAGAAAAATCATTATAAATAGGATTAGTACTAAATAGCATATTACACATTTGTGTAAAGCCTTTTCTACAAAAAAAAAGCTTGGTGTCAGTGGTGTCCCCAAGACTTTAAGAAATTAAATATAACATTATCATATAATAAGTGGAAATTCTAAATCTCCATGTAAGCTTAGAATCAGCGAAGGCCCCTACAACATAATGGTTTTATGGATTCCCCTAATCTTTTAGAAGCTAAGTAAGGTATTGTTTTATATCAATGGGATATTTAACCTTGAGACCTCTGCTAAGTTGGATATTGAGCAAGTGATGAGAGGATATAATCAAAAATCACTACCTTGTAGCAATCAAACAGTACTTCAAATGATTATGAAAAATAAGTGAAATTAAAAGGCTATTGTAAATTTCTTTCAAAATAACTATACTCTTAAAGTACAAGGGTTTCTATTCAAATCAAAGCATTTCATATTTGTCCATTCCATATCATTACTAATTTACTATTCTACTCAATCTATTTCATATTGATTCCATACTATTATTAGTTTAAATGTATGCCACATTTTCTTTTAAAAACTCAATAAAGATAATCACTATCGATGTAATAAGTACAAAATCATACAACTAAAAATATTGAACTCTACATATCTTTTGCAAAGAAAAAAAATACTTACCAATAATATTATTGTTTAGATTAGTGGCTTGCATCATGTTTCCCTTCTCTTACTAAACAAAATATTATGAAATACATAACACAGGTGAAAATCAAATGTCATAAATGAGAGGGAAAATGGAAAATCAAAAGAAATAAATGAAAATGATCAATTACTTATATAGTGATAAAATCAATGGATATATGAACACATGGCATCAATTTTACTTACCCAAAATAATTTTTGTTTTATTCCAGCCTGCATCGCGATACTATTATATTACTAGTAGTATTTAAAATACTATAAGCAAAGGAATTGACTATAAACATTTAAAACTTTTTTCTAGAAGTTAGTCAATCATTAGTGTATAATGCTTACACCAACTGAGTATTAGATATAATAGAAACATCATTTATTGTAATAAAAATTTTTGCTTGCAATCTTAGAAAGTTTTAGTTTTTTATAAGGGTATAACAAAGTATTAAATCCTAAGAATGTGCATAATTATTGTAGGAGCACCAAGGTCACAAGCAGGAGTTATGAAGAGCATCATGATCACTGATGGATCCTTAAGTGGAATTGAAGACAAATGGCCTTCTAAGGTCATTAAAACTTTTAATGAGAATGTTCATGGTCATTAGCACTATTATGGTCATAAATTGATCTTATTTTAATCACAATCCAAAATGTAAGCCTAATGGTAATGCTAAGGTACTAGGGTCACTAGGAAGGGATTATGGTTTGCTCCTAGGCTAGGGAATTGGGAAATGATCAATAATGATTTGAAATGATGTAACAAGGCTATTAAAGTCTCTAAGTGGTGTTGAAAGTACTAAGAGTGCAATAAGTTGCAAAATGCTTCTATTGGCCATATGGGCCTAAAAAGGCTTATATAGAGTTTGTAAGGGTTACTAGTATGGGTTTATGAGTTAGTCTAGTTACCTTTTAGAAGTATTTTAAGATGTCTTGGAATGGTTTGTTTTTTAGTTGAAAACTTTTGTTGTCAACTTGACAACAAATTACTTGTTTCAGTTGGTAATAGTTAGTTTAGACTGGTATAGAGACATTTAGGAAGTAGTTAGTCTTTAGAAGAGTTAGAATCTATTTAATATAAATCCACATGAGTGGAAAAGGGAGATAAATATTGATATGTAATGGCATGAATTTTAAATATTTTTGAACAATAAAAGTTTAATTCTCTGCAAATTTGGAAGCCATTACTTGTGGGTACAGTCTAGAAAATAGTGAATAGTTTAAGTGTGATATTTGATTTGGGTGGATGTAGAAATTTTTATTAGTTTAAGATTGTAGTTATTCATGTTTCTATTACTTTGTTCTTATCGTTGACAACATAGAGGATTAGACTAGTGTAGAACTAGTGACTAGTTTAGGCTTTTAGAGTCTTATGTTCTAGACCAGCTAATGAAAATCTTCGTTGATAAAAAATGTATGGACTATTCGAGGTGAGGGGAAAGAGAAATAATGCATGAGTTAAAATTAGAAAGGTCAAGAAGGGAAAGCACAAGCAATCCATCAAATTTTCCTTTCATTTCTAAAGATAATATTGATGCTGACTCTAGCTACATACAAACATGAGCTATGCTAGTGTTTGTAAAGCTGAATCATATTAATATATAATTAGGGAGTTTTGGTGTTTTGTCTATTTAGGAAGGTTGAGTCTTGTTAAGAAAAATTTCTCACAATAAATGATTTGAATCTTCAATTATTTGAATTGTGAAAAAACTAAACCCTACCCACAATATTCTGGTTGTTTGGCAAGATAAAAGCACATTTAATATAGTTCTTATCACTATTACTAAGGTGGAATGGTTTCATAAAATATTGGGTGAGATCAAGTATGCATAAACTATAATAATAACTGCTCTATGAGAACCACATATGGTAACAATGAGTATAGGAAAGACTAATATAGGAGGCCATATCCTACATGATAGCCTTGATAATTTTCTTGAATTCCTAAGAATGCAATAAGGAATAGATGAAGCTATAAGGTCAACTTAGACAATATATATTTAACAAGCATTAAATCTATGAGAACTAAAATTATTATTAGAAACACAAAATATTGGAAGAATATTTCTCATGCTACGCCATTATTGTCCATCCATGTGATGTACATATCCAATAATATATATGCAACACCTTCTGAGTGAATGTGTACTTCAAATGAATACTATTAATTTATAAATTCAATATCTATAAATATATATCAAAAATTATTATATGCTCACCTATAATTAAAGATCAACACTTTTGAATTCCTAGAAGAATTTGCAAATCCATAGCCTCAAATTCCTAGCTACTAATTCCCCTAAAATAAATGGAAAATCCCAAATATGATTTAAAGAATGATTAAATCAACATAAAAGAGAGAATGTAAAATGCAATATTGATATTCAATAGATGATTCTATAACTTACGTTGATGTATTGTATTCGTAGATGCCTAGAACCAAGTATACATATCAACAAAAATGGTGAGCATTAACGACAGTTGGTATACATATGAATTAAAGTATAGAAATTTAGTTTTAAAAAAATTACAAAAAAGTACCTAATCAAGGTTGATTGTTGTTTCAATTCTTGATATGGGAGAAGTAACATGATCTAGACAAGAAAAAGAACTAAGCATTGTAACATTCTTTACAAGGCTTGCAAGATTATTGTTTATGAATCCAAAAAATCCTATCATGGCTCCCTACATTATTCAGATACAAAATTTAGCTAGTTATATGAAATTATTTTTTGTATATGTATATGTATAGATTGAATTGAAGGCGAGTTCAGAGATTGTTGATTGTAAGGAGATTTGATGGTAGGTATAGTGGTCATCATGGAAGAAAATATGGATGCAAGGTGCATTAAAAGGTCATCCATATTTAGGACACAATGCAAATGTAGGGGTAAGGTGTGCAAGGTTGTTATTTCTAGTGGTTCCATTACTAATATTGTTTTAGATGAAATGCTTGGCAAGTTGATTATAGAAAGGATAACACATAGTACACCTTATAGAGTGTATGGAATGAATAATTATTAGTGGATCGATGCCAAAGAACAAGAATATATTTCTTAGTATTGGTTCATATTGTGATACTCTTGTATGTCATGTTATGCCCTTGAGCGTATGTCATGTAATCTTGGGTAGAGTATGGAAAGTTGATGTTAAGGCCTTTTAGGATAACAAAGAAAATACTTATGTTATTAACAAGAATGGGAAAGAAATTTTTACAACTTCACTGTAGGATGATAAGATGGTATGGGGAATGTTAATGACATGGTTGATGAGAAGAATACAATTCCTAAGGTGTAAGGAACATGAAGAAAATGAGAAAGTAAAAACTTGTTTGAGGAGGAATGATGGTCCTTCAGAGCAAGAATCCATCAAGAATAATGATTCAAGGGTATGTGGTTCATCAGTGATGTAGAGCCCTCTGTTGTCACCTTAAGAAAAGTAATTCAACTTGAGGATTGAACAAGAAACTTGGAATCAGTTCAAGAAACTAGTCTTGTAACTCAAATATCAAATGGAGTTCTCTAACTTTGTAAATCACTCCCACAACCACACTATGAGTTTACTAACACTTTTCTTTTTCCCCATCTCTCACCTAGTCGACCTAGTGCCTCCACCATACCAAAACTCTAAAAAAACTTCACACCTTGTTCCTAATACCTTAGATCATATCAAAATGGTACTTTTTCCATGTTTCAACATCCCATTCACTCATATCCACTCATCTTTAACCCTTTCTTTTCTATAGCCTTTCTAGGCATGCCTAGTAGGCCTTCCAACACTTAAATCAGAAATTATCACCCAAACCCCCAAAAAACCTATCAAGGTTTTTGCACTTTCAAATACCCCTAACAAAGTTACTAAGTTGGTATCGTTCTTAGACTTTTACGACCTAAATAGTGAACACTTCATTCATCCCTTGACCCTTCAACTAGGCCTAATTAGCCCTTGCTCAAAGAAGCAACTCTATCATCCAGTAATTTCTAGGACTCCAAAACCCAATATAGTCTTGACAAAGGATTAGAATATAGGTTAAAAATGATTAGGGGAAAAGAAGGCATTAATTTTTTCACAATTTTATAAACTGACATATTTATTGCTATAGAAATATTTATCCATTCAAATATAAAATGACAAAGTTACTTTGAAATTATAAAATCTTGCCTCATTGCAATTACAAATATTTCAACAACACCATTCATTGCATCTCCAAACTTGGTCTTTCCTGGCCTTAAACTTGCTAGTTATTGTAGTATCTTTTGTATGTCTAGTACAGTACCTAAAGAAACAAACATGGTCAATATATCAAACACATGAAAGTGACAAAGAAAAATAATTTATAATAGAACAATTTAAAGTACTTTTACTTACCCTATCAAAAGGAAAATCAATACAAAAATTGCAACTATGAGTCCAACCTTGCTAATAAATGTGGCAACACAATTCAGGCAAACCTATTGTAACAAGAATCATCTTTGTGTGTTCAAAACTTGAGCGTCAAAATAACAACCATGAATATGTAATGTCCCCAATTTTTAATATAATAATTTAGTTTATTTAATTAATTAACTAGTTCAGAATTTAAATAATATAATAAAAGGACCTTTAACTAGTTACTTTAATTAATTAATATGGGGCCCATGATAATATTGTATTTGTGGTTTCGATTGATTTATTATATCTCAGACCTATTTTTATTTTAGTTTCTATTGGTAGGTGTTTCCATTGGCTATCTTTGTACATCCTTGGAAAGGTTTTTCCCAATGGGTATTTAAGTACAACTTTTAGGTAGTTGTAGGTATGCATTTTGGATCATTTCTTTGTACTATGAATTATCATTGGGATTCTCTATTGTTCACCATTTCAAAAGTGAAAGACCTTGCCTATTTGGTTTATCCAATTTAGGCGGGATTCAACCCTCACACTATTTTGTAGCCTATAAAACTTAGATCTGGAAAATTGGAGCACCATCTATCTTCGAATAATAGTTGAATATGCCTAAGTTCATTTCTTGTTATTTGGATTTCATCTTGCTCATGGTTGTATTGTAGTAACATTGTATGACCCATCTTATATAGCCCATCCTGTATGGCCCATCCCATATGGCCCATCCTATACAACCCATCCTATATGACCCATCTTGTACAACCCATCCTATATGGCCCATCCTACATGGCCCATCCTATATGGCCCCCACCATATAGCCCATCCTGTATGAGCCATCTTGTATGAGCCATCTTCTATGATGCATCCTGTATGAGCTACATAACTTATCATATGATCTACATAACTTACCGTATGGCCTACATACATATATCATATGCCCCTTCATATCTCTATCATATGGCTACATTGCTATTACTCAGTACTTGGTTTCTTTACCTTCATCATACAATGATTTGGCCTATCGTATGACCTTCCAAAACCATGAAATTTGGTTACTTAGCATACATCTAACCTCATCAATTCTATATGATCCTTCCTAATTTCTTCTTGTAGCCACTGTTAGTAGCTCCATTACTATTAGACACAAGCATAAGATCATTCCTAGTGAAGAATTGATAGTTTGGTGAAGGGTTGTGACAAAAAGGAATTAGAATCTTATTATAGGTAGTCATAGGTATCCATTTTGGATTATTTCTTTGTACTAAAAATTCCTCTTGGGATTCTCTATTGTTCACCATTTCAAAAGTGAAAGATCATCCTTACTTAGCTTGTTCAATTTTGGTGGGATTCAATGCTCACCCTATTCTACTACATGTAATACTTTGCTTGGATCTAGCAAATCAAAGTACCATCTTTTGGAAATTATTAATTGAAGTATTATTTGTATTCAATCTCTTGTTTTTTTTTATTTCATAAATTCAAATCTATAAGTTTTTGTTGCATGATTGAATCCACCTCTTATCGGTACACCATTTGTTACCCTTGGTTTGGCACAACATGTGGTGCTTATGTCTTTGCTATAGTATTACCCTTGTGTATGACCATCTCTTCCCATGCTACAACATTACCATACCATACAACCATCTCTATCTATACTATAACATTTCCATACCATATAGCTCTCTAGGCTATGGTATGGCCAATCAACACCACTATTCATACTTCATTCAAAGCTATCATATGACACACCTTAAATAGTTTGTACATCACTATTCATTCCATTTAGCTATATTGTATGGCCATTAGGTAATTGGCCATCAAGGAAATGGGACCAATAGATAATTGGCCATTAGACACACGAGACAAATGGGTAACTCGCCATCAGCCACATGAGACCAATGGGTACCTGCCCATTAGGTACATAGGAACAATAGGTAACTAGTCATTAGGCACATAGGACCAATGGGTAACTAGCCATCAACAACATGGGACAAATGGATAACTGGCCATAAGGTACACAAGACCAATGGGTACCTACACATGAGGTATATGGGACCAATGTGTAATGGGCCATTAGGCACATAGGTCCAATAGGTAATTGGCCATCAAGCATATGGAATCAATGGGTAACTAGTCATCAGACACAAAAGAGAAATGGAAAGCTAGCCATCAAGCACATAGGACCAATGATTAGCTAGCCATTAGGAAAATGAGACCAATGGGTAACTACTATCAGGCACATAGGATGAACAAATCATTATAGTGGTATTAGAGCTAGTGATTCTGCTATCCTATTGGGAGAATGGAGAGCTTTGAGTTGGATTACATTGTGGCTCATTTTCTAGCTGATTGTAGGGCACATCTATTGGTCGAGTACTCCAAGAACACTTTTGCATGCCAACTGATGGATGACAACATTCAAGATGACAAAAAAAAGGTAGTCAATGACATAATCTACTACGAAGACAAAATCTATTTGGTACTTGAGACAAATAAGAAGGAATGGATTCTAGAGGAAGATACCAGCATAAATATTATCACTCCAACACCTAACTATCATCTTCCTAAAAAATTGGGTTCTTTGGGTTCATCTTCCATGTGAAGTGATTCCTCGTAAAAATAATAGGATCTACATGTGTTGTGAAGTTCTTGAAGAGATTGATGATTACATGAAGATTATGGATCAATTTAATGATTAGCTCCCTTGACATCCTAGTGGTTTTGGATATAGCAATATTTATACTAGAGTGGCATAGTGGAACGTGAATGGTAGTCTACTCATCTCAATTGAATTCAATTATGCATATGTGATCCTGAAGAACCATGGAGTTTTCAACAATCTCTATATGTGCATGGTTTGGGACCCTAGAGTTTGTGTATTACTTGAGGACAAGCAATCTTTATCTAGCGAGGATTTCTAGTATCCCCAATTTTTAATGTAATAACTTAATTTAATTAATTAATTAACTAGCCCCATAATTTAAATAATATAGTAAAAGAATGTTTAATTAGTTACTTGAATTAATTAATATGGGCCCCAAGTTAATATTTGTATTTGTGATTCCGATTGATTGTATATATCTTGGACCTATTTTTATTTTAGTTTCCATTGGTAAGTGTTGTCGTTGGCTATCTTTGTACACCATCAGAAAGGGTTTCCTTGATGGGTATTTAAGAAAAACTTGTAGGTATTCATAGGTATGCATTTTGAATTATTTTATATGTACTATGAATTCCTATTGGAGCTCTCTGATGTTCGCCATTTTGGAAGTGAAAGACTGTCTCTATTTTGTTTATCTAGTTTCAATGGGATTTAATCCTCACCCTATTCTATCACCTATAACACTTCACTCAGATCTAGAAAATTAGAGCACCATCTATCTCCAAATATTAATTATATATATACCTATGTTCAATTCTCATTATTTGGATTTCATCTTGTTCATGGTTGTATTGCAGTAACACTATACGACCCATCCTGTATGGCCCATCCTGCATGGCCCATCTCATAGGGCCCATCTTGTATGACCCATCCCATATGGACCATATTTTATGGCCCATCCTATATGACCCATCCTATATGGCCTATTCTACATGTCCCATCTTGTATGGGCCTCATTGTACGACCCATCCTGTATGACTAGTCTTATATGACCCATCTTGTATGGCCCATCTTGCATGATCCATCCCATACAGCTGGTATATCTTACTATATGGACTACATAACTTACTGTACGACCTACATACATGTACTATATGACCCTTAATATATCTACCATATGGCCTCATTGCTATTGCTCCATACTTGGTTGCTTTATCTTCACCGTATGACCATCTTGGCCTATCGTATGCCCTCCAACACCACAACATTGGTTTCCCTTACCGTACATCTAACCTCATCAATTTTATATGCTCCTTCCTAATTGCTTCCTATGTCCATCGTATAGTAGTTCCATTTCTATCAAACACAAGTGTATGATCATTCCTAGTGAATAATTGATAGTTTCATGTAAGGTTGTGACATGAGGGAATTAAAATTATATATAATATACATAATAGATAATTTCATAAGTCATGAAGGAACTAGGAAAAAAACTATAGTGGAATTTCTTCCCCATAATCCTTTGATATATTGAACATTAAAACATTCCACTCAATATATAATTCTACTCAATTAATCTATGATAAGCCAGTAAAATACATCAATTGATTAAACATAGTCAAAGAGCATAACACTATTTCTTTATGATAAATACTTACCAGTATTATTCCATAGCCATCTTCCACCTTATATCCAATCATCAAAAATAGTTTTTTTTTTAAATCTTTGTGAACCTATAACCAAAATAGGGAGTTAAGCTGATCATAATATCCCAAAAATTGGCATTAGAAACTTATAAGGTGTCTATCACCTCGAAAACATGTCATTGACACAACATAAGAGAGATTTTCATACAAATTTTCTTTCCCCAATCTTGTTGGATTCATTGATTGACAAGGAATGCCCTTCAATTAGAATGCCATCTATAGGGACCTGAATAGAAATGATAAATGTCTAAGAAAGAAATAATTCATTTCCAAAATAGACTAATAAAAGAATGTATAGGATAATAATGTTAGGTAGTTTACATATATATGTGATCACCATTATTTAAAGCACTAGTATAATTTTGGCAAATAAATGACTACATGACTAAAATTGATCAAATTGTAGCAATTTTTCATAATTTATAAGTGACTAGATAAATGACTAGTTTGGTCATCAGGTAAACTCATAATGTTAGACAAAGATAAGTGATTAAATAAATGACCAAATAAAATAATTGGTCACTAATAATTAGTCCCCCAAACAATTAAATAGATGAATTATCAATATTTTTTTATCATATTAATATATTCCTCAATACATCAATGGAGTTATAATATTTATTTATCTTTGTTATAACTTTTATTGCTCACCTATGGAGTTTTTGTCCTATCAATACATCATTATTAGTTAACTTCCTCAAATATCCTCTCAACTAATATTGAACTAGAACTAAATTTAAAATCACCCTGGAATCACACTTAAACTCCTCAAAACCTATAAAATCAACTCCTCAAAATCTATCTATGAACTCTTTAAATTTTTTAAAATATATTTAACTACTATTAATCTAATTTTATATAAAAAAATTATATCACCATAATTTACTTTTTTTCTATTTTAATAAACAACCTCTAAGCATTTATATTGTGATACTTTCAAAAATTAGAAGTTACTTTTCATAAAGAAATGTATAAGAGCTTAAATACATAAACTTAAATTTGAAATAGAGACGAAAATTAAAATATTAATTAAAAAATCCAAGGCACGTGACATGATACAACCAAAGCACATAAATTCTAGTTAAGATCGCTGCAAAAAATTAAAAATGGGAAAGAGATCAGGTACAAATTATCCTCTACAAGATGGAAGAGGCAAAGAAAGGGAACAAAAGAAGGGCTAAACATAAATTCAATTTATGCATAGTTTATCTATACTTTTATTGTATAATAAATTTTAAAAGTCTTCACTATAGTATATCCAGAAAAGACTACATTCTTTTTTTCCAGAAGCTCATTCTCATTTGAATGAGTCACCTCTCTATTACTACTTTGTCAAATGACTACTTGTTTGAAGGCTTAAATATTTGACCTAATCCTTACTGGTGAAACATTATAGAATTTTCATTAGAAAAGTGGCATTCATAGCACATTTAGTGAGTCTATAAATGTTTTAAGAGTTGTTGTCACTTAAACTACATTTCAAAAATTGTAAAAGTACCTCCAAATGTTCTTTTATTTTGAAAATATGAATTGAAACTAAAAGATGAATCTTTAGTTGACAAACGTTCTACCAATGCATAAATTTTTTAATGTACCATCTCCAAATACATTTATAGACTATCATTTCTCATTACTAAATCTCTTCCTATGTTTTCTTGTGCTGCCAAGAATTATACTAGATTTTCAACCTTTTGACTAAATATTTGTCAGAGTAAACTTTAGGAAACCCCACTCTAGAAAAGGATATAAATTATTGGAGAATCTTTCATTATTTTGAAAAATCAAATTATTTTTATCGATGAATCTCTCAATTATTTTTATTTTAAATATTATTCACATTGGAGATTATTTTGGATTCATAATTTTTAAGTAGAAAATAGTGGCAAATCTCAATAATAATAGGAAGTTTGATAATCATCATGGAATAGTACAAATCAAAATTGAACTCGTTTTATCTCATGGAGATTATGAGCATAATTCCATTATATTTTAAATCAATAGTCAAAACTAAATATTGGTAGTATATCCCTAAAATAACAAATAATTGTGATCATTATTGGTGAATTAATTTTAATTTCTTCAGTAATATATAATATTTGGTGAATCAGATCTAATCATGTATTGAATATTGTGGCGAATCTTTGAGTTTAAATTTTTTAATAAAATAAATTATTGAGTGATTTAAAATATTTTAGGACTAAATTTAATAAAAATGTGGCAATTTAGGTTGCATTAAATCTTAAATTATTAGCCAAATTACTAGCAAAAAAAATCTAAAATTCACAAAATTACGAATATTCACCACTAAAAAACACCCTAATATTTGTGCATGACTATTTTCAATGCAATCTTAAGGAACCTTTCAAAGAAATTAACACAAAAATTTCAATAGTCCTCTTAATATAAAACATCACAAATTAAATTTATAACATGTGATTTCAATAAAATTTAGGCACAACAACTCTCTTTAACTTCAAATTTCAGATTAAAGGATAATAAGATGCATCAAGTCATCCTTCAATCGTTAAGAATGAAGTAAATGTCAAACATATCTCTTCTTTATAATTTCAAATGGAAACAAACAAAATTTTACTTAAACAATTATTATAAATATTTCCATGCCTCAAGCAACCTTTTCCACTAATTGTCACACATACACAAATACTTATTTAACCATAGTAGTAAAATTAAATATTCCCATTAGAGATTGTGCATGCAAAGAGAACTTGTCTCTTTAATTCTATGTTTTAGGGTTTGTGCCCAAAAGCACCATACTTGGTTCAGGTCTACCTATGGGAATATGCTAGGATTGTGGGTGTAATAGGGTGAGAACGAGAAGCAAGTAGTTTACTAAATATCAGTGGTGAGAAATTTAATAATGATTTATCCAATCCTTTACAGTCAGATATTTGTTATATCTTTCACTACTTAAATTATTTTAAGTTACCATATCCAATGGAAATGATCTGGCACTATCAATTTAGGGTGAAAGTACAAAGTTGTGTCACCTTTCAGACTGACTAATCAGAATGACTAAATTTGAGTACTTTTATCTAAAAATCAATTTTTTTCAAACATATGATCTTGTTAAATTTATTCTAGCTAAGTTATGTATGGTCTCATGCTTTTCCAATTATAAATGTCTATTAAATGCATGTTTTATAGTTGTTAGTATAAAATTACCAAAGAAATTAAATTATTTTAGAAAAATGGTGTTTCAATAACTCTTAATATTTTTTATGATAATTTTTTAATAACGTATAAACACCATTTTATATAGCTCAACGTCAAAAATATTCTCATATAGAGTCTATAGTGTTTTAATTACATATAATATATTGTAATTAAAGAATCCTACAAGTATGTATTTTAACACTCGAGAAGATGTCAATTTTGAGAAAGAAAAAAATAGTAAATCATATCAATTTTTTTTTAAAATTATATGAAATTCTAGAGGAGAGAGTCCTCTTTAAGAATCTATAACTTTTCTTTTGGTTGGAATAGATTTATTTTCAAAATTGTGGTGGGAGATGAAAAGTATCAATTTGAATAAGTTGAAATTTGAATCATTATAAAAGAGAAAATATAAGTCTAAAGTCAATTTCTATTTTTGATCATTCTAGCTACATATGTTATCTATAGCATATTCCGGATCAAAAGGAAATAATTTTATTTTCTTGTGGTTTTGTGGTGGGAACTAGACCCCTAATTTCCAGCAAATTTCAGTAACTAAAAAGTTACCTTTAAAAAATAGGAAAATCTATGATTTATTTTTGTAAATAATTATTAAAAATTATAATATCAAACTTTATCCATTTCTATACATTTCATTAGTTTACTTCATTTTCAAATTCTAAATAATAATACGAGATTTATGTCATTGAAGTTACATAGTTATACTTTTGTTAACCTTTTCCTTTGTAAAAGGGTGACATAGCTTTGTGCTTTTACCCTTTATGAGTTACAAACTAATTGTAACTTTTTTATAGCCATGTGATAGGAGAAACTTCTATAAAAGGAAGCCAAATAAACTTGAGAAGAACAAAGTTAGGCTTGATTAAAAATATTTGTGGAGAAAAAGAACAATCTATACGTGTGTTATCAAATTAAAATTATCACAAGAATGATATGTGCAATTAATTTCATTGATAATTATGGGTGGAAAGAAAACTGAAATTTCTTCTTGGAATGCATTAAAGATACAAATAATTTTCACTCAGATATATATACGATGAGCAAAGAATTTTTAATTTTAATTTTTTGATCGATAAATGGCCAAAGCCTAGAATATTTATTATATATTATTATTATTTTTGGATATTAATTATTATTATTTTCAAGCTCAAGTAGAGTCAAACCCAAGCCCTCATAGATGAGAGGCTCATAATTTACCATTGTGTTGTAGGCTCTTTCCTAAATAGAGAATTTATCTTGAATACATAAAGCAATAGTGATAGATTTAGAATTTAGTTTTACAGTTCTACATATATCTCTTATCTTTTGTAAATATAATACGTACATGTATAAATATACAATCATCAATATATATATATATATATATATATATATATATATATATATGTATGTATGTATGTATGTATGTATGTATGTATGTATGTATGTATGTATGTATGTATGTATATACATCTATATATGTATATATATATGTATATATACATATATATATATATTTGTATTTATATATGTATATACATATATATACATATATGTGTATATACATATATATATGTATATACATATATATATACATATACATATATATATATACATATATATACATATATAGATGTATATATATATATATGTATATGTATATATATATATGTGTGTGTATATATATATATGTATATATATATATATACATATATATACATATATAGATGTATATATATATGTATATGTATATATATATATATGTGTATATATATATATATATGTATATATATATATATATACATACATACATACATACATACATACATACATACATACATACATAAACACTCACATGTACCCATACACACTCAAACCCCTAAAAGAAATTATGCACCACAACATTGCCAGATATATGTACCCACATCTAAACTAGTAAATTAGCTATAATTAGCATCTCTAGAACAATATTTACCCATCTCAAGGGCATGTCCCCCAAAAACTGAAGCGTTAACCCAACATGATCTCATTAAAATCAGTGTTAAATCAAAATAACCAAAAGAAAAATAGGCTTGCAAAAAATGGCCACAACTAAGATGGAGCAATCATATATCCAAATAGTTACTAGAGCTTGGAATGAAGGATGTAAGTAATACACAATACAAATCTACAAAGCCTGAAGAATACCTACATGTAAAAACCTGTCACAGAGAATAAAAAGACAAGAAGAGGCAAGGGTTTGCTCTGAAAATATGCAAATTTTATTTTGAGAAATGAAAAAGATTTAAGATAATTAGAAATGATCTATCCCTATAGAAGGAGATCAAAACCCAAAAGGGGTAACCTAAAAGGTAACCGCTATTCAATATTTACTAATTAATTATTAAATGAGAATGCAAAATTGCATAAAGTGAAATCTTAAGAAGGGAGTAAAGCACATTTAATAAATGAATTTAAATTAACACTTTATTCTAAAACCCCCCCTTAGGATGAGCATTAATGTAGAAAGAGCAAGGAAACTACAATGCAATTCTAAAAGCAAACTTGGGTCTCGAAAACAAGGCCTAATGAGGTACCCAATCACAACCAAATCTCTATGAAATGGAGAAATAGATAAAACCAAATGGGAAGAACTCTACTCCAAAAAGAGATAGAAAAGGATAGAAAAATGAAACATCTCAAGAGAATCTCTCAAGACCATAAGCACAATGAAAGCCTCTATTATAGAAGCTTGAGACTCCATAGCCCCTCCAAAATGGTAGGACTCTTATGTCAATGAACATACCATTATGACTCCAATTTGAAGGAAACAAAGACAATGGAAAAGGATGATAAAACCCATGTATGCAAGGAGTAACTAGAATTCCTAGTTGATGCTTAAAGGAGAAAGCATGAGAATCCTGAAATGGAATCTCCAATGGACATGGAATAACATATATGTTAAATCTATCATCTAAGAGTAGATATGTGTCCTCTGATATATCTTCAACAACTACAGAAGGTGGCTTGATGACTGGAGCTACAATAGTAAGAAATTTTGAAGAATAATCTTGTGCAAGAGATGGAATTTGGATAGGAGGTGTAGTTGTGGAATTCACAACACTAGTCTTAGGAACAACACATAAGTTCAAGTGACCTAACTTCACCTCACTAGACTCTTGTGAAAAAAGAGAGTGAGTCTTTGATAGTGGAGATGGTGGACCAAAATGTGAGAAGGAATATAGTTGGGAAGAATGATCAACAATCTATGTAGCAATAATATTGCATGTCTCACTATCTCTGATGTGCACTGAATCGTGTACAAACTCAACTGTCTTCCCTATCTCACTATGTATAATCTAATAATAGAGAGAAGGTTGATGGAACACAGAGTACATAATGAAATGTACCATCATCAATGTTAATAGAACCTTCCCACATACATTAATAATAGTTTTGTTTCCCATCAAAATTTGTGGCTTGTAGGAGAAGCCTCAAAAGAAGAGAATGAATCTTGAGAAGATGACATATGGTGTGAAGCACCTAAATCCAGTAACCATCTAGAAGAATAAGGAATAGTACTTGCACATAGTTCATGACCCTATCCTATATCTTTACCATTTGACTAAAATGATGATGGTGATGAAGGTGTGTGAGAAATAAAAGGAACATCAATGTTTCTCTTCTGAAGGAGAGCTATCAAATCTAAAACCTATTTGGTGTATCCATCTAACCTCTTCTCATAGAAATTTGACTCATTATGATTTCCACCTTTCAGCGGAGGTGACCCTAATGAACTATGAGTGATGGAATCAATCTGTGACTCTATAGAATGATATTTTTGAGTCTTCTCCTTCATTCCTAAAGATGGCTAAGATACCAATCCATGAGTTAGAGAGCCTGTGAGAGAATCCAACTCAGAGAGCTTAACTTGGTCTCAAGTCAAATGATCAAAAAAACCCTCAAAAGATGGCATTGAAAATCTATTACCTAAAGCATGTTTGGTGGAATAAAAAGTAGAAGAAAAAATTTAAAAGTTTCCACGAAGTTTAGAAAGAATCAGGTAGATACACTCTGTGTCAGTCTTCATTTTCTCATAACCCTGCAATAAAGATCTTAGTTGTTTAAATTTCATCAAGAAGTCCTCAATGTAGGGAATATAATATGGTATAAGAGAAGTAAGCTCTAACTCAGTTTGAAGAGCCCTGAACTCATTCATTATACCAAACAAGCCTTCAACATTGGTTTACATAGCTAAAGGGGTACTATTGCACCCACCAAGATGAAACTGTAGACTATTGGAGACCTGTAATGAAATCAATCCTATTGCCTCAACCATCTTGCTCTTATGTTGTATGACTTCAAAAGACCTAGGAAAAACTAGTTGCACTGCATCTAAACAAGACCCCAACACTTTTGATTGGAGAAGTTATGTCATCAAGGTCTTCCATGTGTGATAATTATGAGGAGTCATAAGTTCTAGACAAGAAGAAGTCTTGGCCATTATTTTAGAAGGTGTTGAATTTTTTTAAAATGTAGTTCTAGTTTACATAAGTAAATAATAGAAACAATATCATAAAACACCCCTACATGCAAAACATTGAACCTTGGGTGTTAGAAGGAATGCACAAATGAGAGAAGAGCAACAAAGCTTCAAATATGAATCACAAATACCTATTTCTTATAGGGCAAAAAATGAACAAATGCTGAAAGTACAATGTCTATTCAATATTAATACAAACTAGTACCAGATTTGGAAATTAGAAAATAAATCATCCATTTAAAAAAAAAATAGCACCTAAATATGTGTCAATATTAGCCTAAATGAAGCCTTTGAAGTTGCAAAAAATAGGATTTACAATTTTTAGAAATAATTAGAAAGAGAAATCACAAACAACCCCACCAATGTGTACATCATGAAATTCTACCCCAAAACAAAAAAGATTGCCCAGAAAAAGGAGTCTATATGAGTGAGATATTGATGTTTGAAAATCACCTCTGTAATTATTTTTCCTGAATCGCCACCATAGCACCTCCAAAAGTCAAAGAAAAATGTCTAAAACATGTCAGATCTATTCTATCAAATCCTCTTTCTCCTTTTTATCCAAATACTGAATCTAGCTCTAATACCATGAAGGATTTGAGCAATACGCAATACAAATCTACAAAGCTCAAAGAATAGCTACATATAGAAACTTGTTATAGAGAAGAAAAAGATAAGAAGAGCCAAGGGTTTTCTATGAAAATATGTAAATTGTATTCTCAAAAATAAAAAAATATATGCTAGATAATTACAAATGATCTATCCTTATAGAATGAGATCAAAACCTGAAAAGGGTAACCTAGAAGGTAAATGCTATTCACTAACTACTAATTAATTATTAAATAAGAATGCAAAAGCCCATAAAGTGAAATCTTAAGAAGGGAGTAAAGTGCATTTAATAGATGAAACTAAATTAATGCTTTACACTAACATGGAAATCTAAAACCAACTACAAGAAACAAATAGAATGAGTGACCCAAATGTCAAATTAGGTGAAATCTAATATCACTAGAATCAACATATTCCACATCACAATAAGGTTGTTGAGACTACACCTCCATATGAAACTTTCCAAGAAAATTAAAGGGCTTACTAGCTTTACCTGCATTAGCATAACCAACTTACTTTGCAAATACAATAGTCCATAGATGCATCCATTTAATTTCCTCCTTAGACACTTTGAATGTCCCAAATCAAAAAATCTAAGATTTAATTTTTTTAAGTTTTCTCCAATGCACTAATACAACCCTCAATATCCAAAATAACTCACATCACCCTCAAAACCATAAAGCCTTTTAACGTTGCAAAACAAATAAAATCTATTGATAAGCTTCTAATTACTTGAATAAATTAGTGTCATTATCAGTTAGTATATGCTGAGCTCTCTTAGGCAGTCAAGACAATTTTCTATGTCTACCTAGCATTCTTGTGTTTGCCTAGTTCAGAAGGTTGTATCTACTGAGTTCACTTAGGCAGCAAAGGAAAATATGCAGAAGATGAGTGTTAACTTAGCTCACTCAGTTAATGAAGGAAAGTTGGATGGAACCAGTACTAACCGACCTCACTTGGTTGCCAAAATATTTTTGTGAGTTTACAGTGTTAACCAAGCTCCTATTGATTAACAAAGGAAATTGTTTCTAAGTTAGTTTCTACCGAGTAGCATTGGCTAATGAAGGATTTTCTTATTTTGGCATATTAAGCTTAATTGATTTATCTATTGATTCTAGCCAACTAAAGTGATGAATATTAATTATTCTAAGTTGTATTTGAGCTAACTTCACAAAGTGGAAGATATAATTATAAGGTGAAGTTGTGATTTCAAAGTGTGTGTGAGAGAAAGTATGAAGATGTTATTTAAGATTTAATGATAAGAAGAGGAAGAGAATTTGAAGGATAAGGAGAACATTCTTGTGGAGCAACAAAGCTATATTCCATTAGCAAGGATCAAGTACAAACCATAATAGAGATCTATAATTAGTAAATCAGTTGTATTTAAATCAGGTCATCTCATTGTTACTCTCTAACCATTGTAGCAGTGATCTAAATATCTTGATAGAGTTGGCTTAACAGCTATTTACAAACCCTCTAACAAGGTGGTAGTTCTATTGAATTGTCTCAAGACCTCTAACAAGGCCACTCCTAATAGGGTGATTAAAACCTTTAATAGGGTCACACATAATAGTGTGTTTTGTAACCTTTAACAAGAAAAAAAATTAACTAAATGCAATTGGTGGCTTTCCCAAATTGGGTTTCCATGTTAAATGCTGGTGTCAAATGTGTTCATATTATTTTCTTTTATATGTTTCCAACTTAGCTAAAGTAATGATAATCATAGATAACATCTAAAGTTTACATGTTAAGAATTTATTGAGCTAATTTATTTATTATCAAGTTGTAACATTTAATGTGTGTTTACTGAGCTTTAGCAGTATTCATTCTAAAGTTTGAATTTTTGTATTGACATCTAAGGGATCTGGGATTTATTTTAGTAGTAATTGATTCACCCCTCCCCTCTTAGTTACTTCTCTTATATTTCTAACAATTGGTATTAGAGTTTTTTGGTGCTTGCAAAGAAGGTTTCAAGAACCTAAGCTAAAGATTAAGATGTGCTACAAAAGAGAAATTCCCAAGCTAAACAGAGAAAATTTTGTGACATGGAAAGGACTTATGACGTTACACCTAGCTGCTATTAGTGATTTAGGTTGCAAATATCATGATGCTAAATATAAAACTCACACTACAAAATTATTAGTTAAAGATATTGTTGAAAAGAAGAATAATAATATCATGATGATTGATATTGCATCTGCTCTTAGTTATATTGAATTTGATGAGGTAAAGGATCGCAAAAATACTCATGCAATGTGGACCAAACTGAAAGATATCTATGGAAGATATGACAATGCAAGAAGAGCCAAAGAAAAAAGCCTTAGAGGATAATTTGACCAAATGAGAATGAGAGAAGATGAAAAGATTGAAAAATATGTGGAAAGGATCAAGGATAGTGTAAGTGCAATGAAAGCATCTAGAGGAGACATTGAAGAGAAAACAATTGTAAGCAAGGTACTTAGAACTCTTCTTCCTATTTATGTAATTAGAGTATCTTCTATTCAAGAAATGAGATATGATCCAAATAATAAAATATCTTCGGATGCTCTAGTTGGAAGATTGATATCTTTTGAGTTAGATAACTTTGATAACTATGTTCCTAGTTCAAAGGTTATTGAATCTACTTTTAAAGCTAAACTTTCACTCAAAGAAAAGGGTAAGAAATCAAAGTCCAATAAATCAAGAAGTGAAGAAGAAGGAATATTAGGAGAAAGTTTAGATAGTGATCTTGAAGTTGTTGAAGCCCTACTTGCAAGGAAACATTCCAAAGGAAGAGGAAAGTATAAAGGTATAATTCCTCTAATCCTACTTTTCTTGTGAAGAAGTTGGTCACATTGTTGCTAGATGTCCAAATAAAGAAATTAAAGTTGAAAAGAAGAGAAATAGGAATAAAAGCAAGAAGGACTCCAAGAACTACAAAAATGACAAGGATGAAGGTAAGAAATCTTTTTTTATAGCTAAAGATTCTAATAATAGTGAAGATGAAATGGTATATATTATTGTGAAATATGAACCTGATGATGAAGGAGATAAGATGGAACTTATCTCTTATTTTAGAGAAAATGATATATGGATTATAAATAGTGGTTGTTGACTGGAGACAAAACAAAATTTGAGCACATGAAATATTATATGGAGGTAGTGTGAGATTTGGAAACAATGAACCTTGTAACATAAAAGGAAAAGGATGTATTTCATCGACTAAAGAACTTGTATGTGGCAATGCTTATTGGGTTGAAGGACTAAAGTATAATCTACTGAGTCTAGCACAATTGAATAAAATTGGATTCAAGGGAAAATTCATGAATGGATAGGCCAAACTATTCGATGAAAAAGGAAATCTGGTTGGATCTGGCAAGCAAACAAAAGGTAATCTATTTTATTTCGATCTCAATGATTGTTCATCTTTTATTGCTCAAGTAGAAGAAAGTTGGTTTTGGCACAAAAGGCTATGTCCTGTAAACTTTAATAATTTGGTCAAGATAAGAAAACATAGAAGAGTAAGAGGTATTCCTAGTTTAAAGAAGCCTAACATGTGTCTATGAAAAATTACCAAATTGTTAAGATGGGAAAGACTAGCTTCAAAAGAAAAAAATATTAGTCAAAAGAAGTCTTGGAAATCATTCATATAGATTTATGTGGACCCATTGGAATAGAAAGCTATAGTGGAGAAAATTTTTTCATTCTTTTTGTTGATGAATATTCTAGAATGATGATAGTAATGTATCTAAAAGAAAAATCAGAAGCCTTCCAAAAATTCAAGTGGTATCTGGCAAGAGTAGAAAATGAAACTGGAAAGAGGTTAAAATGCTTAAGATCAGACAGAGGTGGTGAATTCATCTCCAATGAATTCAATAATTTCTACATTGAAAGAGGAATCAAAATAAAAGTATATGCCCCTAGTACACCATAGTAGAATGGTATAGCTAAAAGAAGAAACAGATCTAGCATGGATTGTGCAAGAACCCTAATGATTGAAAAGAAGGTTGATCTCAAATATTGGAAGCAAGCTATCAGCACTACAATTCATACCTTGAACAAAGTATAGTTGAAGAAAGATTCAAACAAAACACCTTATCAAATATGGTACGGCTACAAAACTAATGTAAGTTACTTAAAAATATTTGGCAAAAAATGTTATATATTGACAGAATCTAGAAATGGAAAATTTGATGTAAAAGGTGATGAAGGAATATTTCTAGGATACTCCTACAAAAGTAAAGCATACAGATGATTGAATTTATCTATTCATAAAATTATAGAAAATACACATGTTAGAATTGATAAGTTTGTAGAAAAGAGTGAAGAAGAAAGCAACAAGGAACCAAAAGATTACAGAAGATTTGTTTACTATGAACCTAATAACCTACCAAATCTATCTGAAAGAAATGAAGCTTTGTCTCCTAAGTCCCCAAAATCCCCAATAGTTACTAAGTTTCAAACAGTGCAGCCTGGGTCACAATCAGAGGCTACCAAGCTAGTTCAAACTAAGCCTGACAGACCTGAGTCACAAACAGAATGACCCAAGCTTCAAACAAAAATTCAAGATGAAGATGGTGGAACTCATTCAAAGAATAAATAATTTGTGTTAGCAAGATATGTTAGAAGGAATCATGCACCTAATCTGATCATTGGTGACAAATTAGATGGAAGAATAACAAGAGGAAAATTAAAAGGTACATGTTTACTTGCTAACTTTGAACTTAGAAGTATTAAGGATGTTCTAGAAAATGAAAGTTGGATTGAAGCAATGAATGAAGAGATAGAACAGATAGAAAAAAATAAAACCTGGACTCTCATTCGTAGACCCAAGGATAAAAATATAATTGGTACAAGGTGGGTATTTAGAAATAAGATAAATGAAGATGGAAAATTTTCAAGAAACAAAGCAAGATTGGTGTGCAAAGGCTATTCTCAAGAAGAAGATATTGACTATGCTGAGACTTTTGCTCCTATGGAAAGACTAGAAGGTGTTAGAACTTTACTAGAATATGCAACACATAAAGAATTTAATGTGTATCAAATGGATATTAAATATACATTATTGAATGAAATTCTTGATGAGGAAGTCTACATTGAACAACCAAAAGGTTTTTTAGATCCTAACAAAAGGGACATGGTTTACAAATTACACAAAGCATTATGTGGTCTCAAGCAAGCTCCTAGAGCTTCGTATGAAAGACTTCTCAATTACTTCGTACATATTGGATTTCAAAGGACAAATGATAATAGTAGTTTGTATATCAATGAAGGACTAGACAAAAATATTGTGTTGGCATAAATATTTGTTGACGATACTCTATTTGCAAGAAATGGTGATGTATGCAAAGCATTTTCAAAAGAAATGAGTAAAGAATTTGAAATGTTCATGTTTGGATAAAATTCTTTGTTGGATTGTAGATACAACAAAATAAAAATGGTATCTACATCACCCATTCTAAGTATATCAAAGATATATTGACGAAATTTGGAATGGAAGATTCAAGACTAGTTGGAACCCCTATGTCCACTAGAAATAAGCTCTCCAAAAATAATGATTACAAAGAAGTAGATTAGACCACATACAGATCAATGATTGGAAAATTGTAGTATGTAATACACACAAGGCCTAATATTGCTCTAGCAGTTGAATAGTAGCAAGATTCTCAACAAATCCTAAGGAAAATCACATGATGGCAATTAAGAGAACCATGAGATATCTGAAAGGTACTAAAGACTATGGTTTATGGTATAAACTTGGAGGCAATTTGGACTTGAAATTATTTATTGATGTTGATTGGGCAGGAAGTATTGATGACAAAAAAAACACTAGTGGTGGAGCATTTTTCTTGGTAAAAGACTAGTTCTAGCATTGTTCTAGCATTATTTGGTTCAAACAATTGTTGGAAGGAATGAAGATAGAGATTAAGGATCCAATAGTCATATACTATGATAACACCCATGCAACTAACATATCAAAGAATTTAGTGATGCATACTAAAGCAAAGCACATTGTAATAAAATATCACTTCTTAAGAGAATTGGTGCAAGAAAAAGAAGTTAGATTGGAACATGTTAATATAAAGGAACAATTGCAGACATATTCACCAAGCCATTACCTAAGGATGAATTTTTGTATCTAAGAGGTAAGCTAGGGGTCATTCCCCTATTTGAAATTCACTAAATAAAGTTTAGTGATGCATCAACCAGAACCTGTTGAAGATCAATCAGTTGGTGCAAAATTGGCAAGGGCATATTGCAAATGAATCACTAAATAAGGTACATTGGTATTCACAAAATTATTGTCTTTGGCATGTTGTGTCAAAGAGGGGAAAGTTTTATGTCATATCTTTGAGAAATTTTTGGAACTAGAATAAAGTAAGGAACTAACGAACTAAAGAAGGAGAAGTTTGTTGTAAGATGGAGAAAGTTTTGAATGAACTTGGCAGAAGTTATTGTAGATAGAGAAAGGATCTAGTGAAAGGAAGAGCTCATATTGACAGAGGGAGTTCTCAAAGAACCAATCCAAAATTTTATTGTGTTATCACATGTTGTATTGCCATCAATCCCAACGAGGGAGATTGTTGGATATAATTGATTAATTGTGTATTGTCTTTGGTGTTACACAAATGTCATAATCATTATCAGTTAGTATATGTCGAGCTCACTCGAGAAATGAAGATAGTTTTCTATGTCTACTAAGCATTCTCGTGTTTTCCTAGTTCAGATGCCAGTGTCTAATGAGTTCACTCGAGCATCAAAGAAAAATATGTAGAAGATGAGTGTTAACCGAGTTCACTTAGTTAATGAAGAAAAATTGGATGGAACCAGTGCTAATCAAGCTCATTCATTTTCCAAAGGATTTTCGTGAGTTTGTGCTATTAACTAAGCTCCTTGTGGTTAACAAAGGAAGTCATTTCTGAGTTAGTTTGTACCAAGCTATGTCAGCTAACAAAGGATTTTCTTATTTTGGCATATTAACCTTAATTGATTTATCTATTGATTCCAGCTAGCTAAAGTGATGAATATTAATTATTCTAAGTTGTGTTTGAGCCAAATTAACAAAGTGGAAGATATAAGTATAAGGTCAAGTTGTGATTTCAAAGTGTGTGTGAGAGAAAGTATGAAGATGTTATTGAAGATTTAATGATAAGAAGAGGAAGTGAATTTGAAGGATAAGAAAAATATCCTTATGGAGTAGCAAAGCTATATTCAACCAAGAAGGATCAAGTACAAGCCATAATAGAGATCTATAATCAAGAAATTAGTTGCATTCAAATCAAGTAATCTCATTTTTATTCTCTAACCATTATAGAAATGATCTAAATCTCTTGACAAAGTTGGCTTAACAACTATTTGCAAATCCTCTAACAAGGTGGTAGTTCTATTGAATTGTCTCAAGACCTCTAACATGGCCACTCCTAATAGGGTGATTAAATACTTTAATATGGTCACACCTAATAGTGTTTTTTATAACCTTTAGTAGGGTTGGCTCCTAATAGGGCTCACTTCAGAAGAGTGAAAAATAATAACTAGTTACAATTGGTGGTTTTTCCCAAATTGGGTTTCTACATTAAATCCTAGTGTCAAATGCATTCATTTGATTTTTTTTTATATGTTTGCAACTTAGTTAAAGTAATGATAATCACAGATAACATCTAAAGTTTATATGTTAAGCATTTATTGAGCTAATTTAGTTATGACTGAGTTATAGCATTTTATGTGTGTTTACCGAGCTTCGATAGTATTCAGTCTTCAATTTGCATTTCTATACTGACATCTAATGAATTTGGGATTTATTTTAGTAGTAAATAATTCACCCCTCCCCTCTTAGTTACTCCTCTTATATTTCCAACAATATATAGATGAGAGAGAGAGAGAGGCCACACTTTGCATCAATCTACATTATTGTTACAACCTTGATAAGAGTTTTGGGTCCCAGGTAGTGCTAATGTCATATGGGGAAGGCCTTCAATTTTCATGATGACATCTACATGCTCCAAAATTGGCAACTCTTACTAGCATGAGATATCTTATAACCCCTACATCAAGTGTTGATCCCTTGATAAGTAGAAAAGTCAATTAATTTTCCTAACTAGTGCTCTCTTTTTTGAGCTAAGGCTTCATTCTTGTCACCATCAATACACTCAAATCGTTTACAGTTCCTTGCAATAGTAGCATCAGACTAAAAGTAGTGAACATTAAGCAATAGGTAGTACTAACATAGTAAGGATCATAATCACCAATACAAAACATAAAAATGCTCTAGTTTGCCAAATTGATTCAGCCAAGACAAAAATGAAGGCAAATTGTTTATTGCATGGGCTAGTTCAAAAAAAATCAACACACTAACAGAAAATGTGGTAGGTAGGAATGCACTGGATAAGCCACACCACATCCCTAGTCATCTAATTAACTATTTTTATCCTTCCTACACAACAATCCTTCGAAAAAGAAATAATCAAGTGCTTCATAATACAAATAAAAAATTCCTATCAATTTGTGATTATTCAAGGTTAGTAATTCCCATTAGTTTGAGCCATTTAATAACTCCATTACTAAAAAAAGATTAAAAGAAATAGTAAGATATTAGGAATTAATAGAACACATTAGATTTACATTATTAAACTTAGATAATTTCATCTAAACATTTTTAATCACAAAATTGGTAAAACAATCAACCACATTATTAGTAGAACATCAAACTTCCAATACTAATTATGTATGTTATAACAGGTCTGAAAATAAATTTACTAGAATTTTAGAATTTTCTCCATTAGATTCTTACTAAAATTTAATGAATTCCCTCTAATGGCCCTCAAACAAAAATAGCCTTAGTAACATTCTTAGATAAATGTTGGTAAGTATCTTGTAAACCTAACTATGAATTTTCCATAAATTCCTAATGAGCTTTCAAACAAAAGGCCTTTTTTCTCTTTGGAAACCTCAACAATGTTTATCCAATTTATATCAAAAGACTCCTCTCTAATTAGATTATCCTAGTGGATATCAAGTCGACAATAGTCAAAATTTACAAAAGTTAAATGTTCGATATGCTCCAATGGCCTTCCTTTGTGATAATAGTCTCAACAACATTATTAGAACAATCAAATATGTTGCCAAATAGAATGACATTCAGGTATGTGTATGTGGATACAGTATACTAGTTTAGCAAAAATTGGGTTGCGTACATTCTAGTTATATATGTATTAGAAACATATAGAAATTTTCAAATTATAATATATTACAATGTTTATTTAATAAAATGTAGAGAAATCATATTAATATGTCAAAATGTTAATAAACTTGTGTTAGGAAATAATATAAGCAACTAAGTAGTAAATGTGAATAATTATATTATATATACAACTAAAATACTATAATAAAATTAACTCATAAATATCTATACACCCATTGACTAACTTAAGCATCCTGAAGTAGGCTTCTATATGGACTAAACAAACATTCGTTGGTGCATCATCATGAGTAAGCATTCTAATGTAGCTAGGTATCAAATGTTGTGATCCAATTAGTTGGCCCTAAATTACAAACTGTAAGAGCATTCAGTTATGTAATTATCTAGGCAGCTATGCCATTCAACATGGTTGAATTGTGTAGACCTTTCCCTTATGTTGTTAAGCCGAACTATTGGAATGGTGAAGTAGATCCCTCATTTTTGTTAAGCTAAATCACCCAATGCAACACTTTATAATGGTTTAGAGGTATTAATTTGAGTAGAACAACCATAGGGGTACAAAATCATATACCAATATTGTGGATCAAGCCAAATGGGCCTTTAGATAAATGGGATTGTACTTAACCAATCTGGTTGCTTAACAAGAGTACAAAAATGTAGTGTTGTATCAAGCAGCAGAAGGTGGATTTCATTTTAAGACATTCAAGAAGAGCACATAATAATATTTGTCCATCATTCATGACTACTCCTTTATATTCATCACTCTTTTCTTAATATTGTAGTTCGTCAAATTGATAGAATGAGTATAGTTATCTCATTTAGGGCTTTCCAATGGTCAATGAGTAAACAAAGAGGATTCAAGTCTTTATCTACTTCCAAAATTGAGACATAGACAACTTTGAATTGCCACATCTAACAAGCAATTTCCCAAGTTCATTATTTATAGATTCCAAATGTATCGGTGCTAAAAATCAAAACTTGCCCAAATCCTTATGAAATTTGATTTGGAATCCTATTTTGAAATGAATCATACACAAAAGCAATAATTTAGGAAAAATCATAATAAATATTTCAAGAGACCAGTTGTGATGTCTCCATCAAAATCCTAAGACCCCTTCCAAAATTTGCCTTAATTCTAGAAGTACAAGTAGAGATCTTTATAGGAATCAATAAACATTTATCCAACTTATACTAGAAGTCTAATCTCTAAATGGATCCTAGGAGATATATGATGGACAAAAGCCTAAATCGGCAAAATTCATATGTGTTATAAGCATAGAGATATATAAATAAAGTCATAAACGTAAGTGGCATTCATCCATTGTGTAGAACAAGTAATAAGTTAGATAAGGGGCTCATGTTTGAATTGAAATACACATTGATAGATTCATTAGCAACTAGAAGACATTTTAGTAAAAACATTATTTACTAGACTTAAATTGAATAAAAGAGACACTATAACCTTGAACTGTCATTAAATAGCCTAATTGCCATTTTGGTTATTGTCTTGTGTACATTAGAGAAAGCAAAATGCATCAAATCTTTGTCTAGATATAGTTATAGGGCCCTTTTCGATGAACAATTGGCTAAAAAGTAAGAGAATAATTTATGTAATAATTAATAATTAAAAATAATTAACCAATAATATGGCTAGATTCTTATCAGCAAGAAAAAGTCTTACATGAACAAACTTCAACATGGAAAAATTCTACATGGATTGCATTGAAAATTATGTTACTTTGTTAATTCCATTATGCCTAATACATTGTTACCCTTGACATCTAGTTGATGGTCTCATTGTCATTGCTATACATCTTCAAACCTGAATCATTGTATTTGGAACAATATATCATTGTAACATTTCCCTGTTATTATTATATTTCTATCTTATTATGCTTTTGGCCCAATGATATTTCTTTGATGAATAAGTTCAAGCCACTATTTTGGTGGAAAGCCAGTCAGAGACAGACTATTATGTACAATTACTCCAAAATGATATTAAAGTCATCTCCAATCTCTGTGTGGATAGGCCCCAGGTAACAAGATCCTTTCATGCTATTCATGCCTTTTCCAGTTTCTCTCATATAGAAAAGTGAGAGAATCAGTTGTGTCATAGTGCCAATAAACTTTGGCCATAGGACATAAAAGAACTCAAGCCCGTGAAGATGAGAAGGTTCTAGTTATTACAGCCAAGACAAATCAAGTCACAAAGATTTTCCTTCCACATTCTCCAGCAACAATTGGAGGTGTTAGTGACTGAGAAATAGGAATGGTTAGCAATCTTATTAATGGAAATGTGCCCCATCTCACACTTCAATCTTGGGAATCTGTAATAATTGTGCCAGATGCAGGACCTCTGACAACTTTTTTACAAGGCCTCAGTATTTCTCATAATGTGATTTCGTCAAGTCTCTCAGATAAAAATCATAGAAACCTCAACACTCAGGAACTTCCAGAGATAGGCTTGGAAACTTTTATAGATAATTGTATTTTGGAAGTTGTTGTTTGGAAAATTAATGAGATTGCTACAGAGGTGTCTTCAGAATGTAATGAGTTTTTGAATTATAGTTCAGATTTGTTGGCGATGTTGGCTTCCAGCTGTCAGTTTAATCTTCCCTGCCTTTACCTACTCCAACTACTTCATTTATTGCTTCTTCTCATCGAGAGTTCTGGATCTCTCATTTTAAACTATGCTTCTAGATTGTTAGGTTTAGGTTTAGGGTTTTTTCAAAGAGTCGGCTGTAATATTTTTCAGAAGTTTGTAGATGTTTCGTCTTCTCGGCTAATAGTAGATTTCTCTAGAATATTGTATGCTTTCTTATAAAAGGTTGTATGTACTCATTTGATATTATGGTGGAATGAAATATAAAATAGTTTATTGTACATCAGCACATCTTATTTTTCTGTGTGTTTATTTTTTCTCCTCTGCCTATCCATCAGATTGGTATCAGAGCTGTAGAAATTTTGGGCATTGATTTTATGGGCAGATGTCATTGTGGGTGAAAGGCAAATGAGAGAAAAAAGATCTAAGGAGGAGATCATAGTTTCTATGTGAGGAAGGAAGAGAAAGGGTTTGTAGTGGTTACAAGTTAGAAATTTTTACTGTTAAATCATGGCAAGAACTAGTGGAAGCATTTCACAGCCACAAATTCCTACTTTTAATGGAAAAAATTATGATTATTGGAGCATCAAAATGAAAAGACTTTTTCATTCTCAGGATGTTTGGGATTTAGTTGAAAGTGGGTTCCCTGAACCAGCAGACTAGCAGGCATAGCAAGCTCTTTCACAAACTGAAAAGGATGCTAAGGAACTGTTCTTTATTCAGCAGGCAGTGGAGGAAGCAATATTTCCAAAGGTAGCTGCTACCACAAGCTCAAAGCAAGCATGGGACAACTTGAAATCAACATACCAAGGCATAGGAAAGGTAAAAACTTCAAAGTTACAAAATCTTAGAAGAGATTTTGAAAATTTGCAAATGAAAGATTTAGATTCAATAGATTCATTTTTCACTCAAACAATGGGGATAGTAAATCAGATTAGATCATATGGAGAAACCCTTGGGGATCAACAAGTTGTAGAGAAAACACTGAAGTCTACCAAATAAGTTTGATTCAAGAGTTGCGGCCATTGAAGAATCTAAGGATCTCTCCTTGCTATCAATAGATGAGTTAATGGGTTCTCTCTTATCACATGAAGAAAGGTTGAATTGTTTGGGAACTTCATCATTGGAGAATGCTTTCAAGACTCAACTTTCATTTGGAAGAACAAGAGGAAGATCAGATCACAGTAGAGGCAGAGGGCATTTTACACCAAGAGGAGGAAGAGAAAAACAACAGTTTGAGAGTAGAAGGCCAACATCAAGCTCACAAACAAATTTCACATAACAAGAGGAACGAGGAGAAACCATCATCAAGGAGAAAAGTATGACAAATCTAACATCCAATGTCATTATTGTAATAAATTTGGGCATTTTGCATCTAAGTGTAGAAAAAGACAATATGACATGAATAGGCAAAATGCACATTTTACAAACAAAAGTTAGCCCAACACTAGTGAGCAAAACACCATCTTGATAGCATGCAATGTTGCACAAGAGAGTTCTAAAGAAGTATGGTTCTTAGATAGTGGTTGTAGTAAAAATATGAGTGGGTCTAAGGAGATATTCTCAAAAATAGATGAATCAGTAAAATCAGAGGTTAAGTTGGGGAATGATCATCAAATCTCAGTCATTGGAAAAGGGTCAATTAGCATAAGAACTAAGAAAGGCGAACAAAAGGAAATTCTTGATGTATATTATGTTCTTGGATTGCAACACAATTTCATAAGCATTGGACAACTAGTACAAAAGGGATATAGAATACATTTTGAAAATGGTGAATGTGTGATTCTAGATAAAAGACCAAGCAATAAGCTGATTACAAAAGTTGAAATGACTCAAAATAGAATGTTCCCACTTAAAATCCAAAGTGAATTATTTTTAGAGCCAAATGAATTGCAAAAAGTTGCTAAATCTACATTCAAAGCTTTCCACAAAAATGAATCTTGGCTATGGCATTTAAGGTTTGGTCATTTAAACTTTAAAGGGTTACAATGCTTATATAAGAAACAAATAGTCTATGGGTTGCCATCAATAGAGCCACTTAAGACAACATGTGAGAGTTGTATTTTGGCAAAGCAACATAGAGAAAAAATTTTAGTTGGAAAGTCTTATAGAGCAAAACATCCACTTGAGATAGTCCATTCAGATCTTTGTGGACCAATACAAACACCATCCTTAAGTGGAAAACTTTATTTCTTGACATTTATTGATGATTTCAGCAAAAAAGTTTGGGTTTATTTTGTGAAGTATAAATCAGATGTATTTGTTGTCTTTAAAGAATTCAAGGCAAAAGTTGAGAAAGAAAGTGGATACTCTATTAAAATATTAAGAACTGATCAAGGTGGAGAATACATATCAAATGATTTTCTGAATTTTTGCAAAGAAAATGGCATATGGAAACAATTTACAGCAAGGTACACTCGACAACAAAATGGAGTAGCAGAAAGAAAAAATAGAACAATTATGGAGATGACAAGGAGTATGTTAAAGGAAAAACACTTGCCAAATGAGTATTGGGTTGAATCAGTTGAATGTTCAGCATACATACTAAATAGATGTCCAACAAAAGTAGTAATAAATAAAACACCTAAAGAAGCTTGGAGTAGAAGGAAGCACAATATAGCACATTTGAGAGTGTTTGGTTGTGTGGCATACTCATTGGTACCTCAAGAAGTGAGACAAAAATTAGACGATAGAGGAGAGAAGTGCATATTTGTGGGATATATACAATCCGATCACAAAGAAGTTAATAATAAGTCGTGATGTTGAGTTTGTAGAAGAAGAAGCATGGGATGGTAGCTTGGATAAGTCAACTACAGTTGTAGCTAGTGTTCCACAAGAAAATGAAGAAAATAAAACTCAAGATGTGCATTCTACAACACAAAAAAATGTTCCTAAAACACCTAAAAGGGCACCTTCCACTCAAAACACTACTACTGCAGCAAGCACTAATAGCAGTGAATCATCTAATCCAACACTTGCTTCATTAAGACCAAGAACTATAAATACTTCAAGGAAGACATGAAGTCTTAGAAATATATATGATGAATTACAAGAGGCTGAAAATGATGACTTAAGCATTAATTTTGCACTCTTAGCACATGCTAATCCAATTTTTTCAAGAAGCTATTAAAGATGACAAATGGAATTCAGCCATGGATGAAGAAATTCAGTCAATAGAAAAGAATGATACTTGGGACTTAGTAGATCTTCCTAAAGGAAAGGATGTGATTGGAGTTAAGTGGGTATATAAAACAAAATATAATGCTGATGGAAAAGTAGAGAAACACAAGGCAAGGCTAGTAGTCAAAGGCTTCACACAACACCCAAGTATAGACTACAATGAGACATTTGCACCTGTCGCAAGATTAGACACTATTAGAATGATTTTTTCCGTTGCAACTCAAAATCATTGGAAGGTTTATCAAATGGATGTGAAATAAGCATTCTTGAATGGCATTTTAGAAGATGAATTTATATAAAACAACCACCGGGATATGAAATTTTGGGAGAAGAACATAAGGTATACAAGCTAAAGAAGGCACTATATGGCTTGAAGCAAGCTCCTAGAGCTTGGTATAGTAGAATAGACTCTTATTTTGTGAATAATGGTTTTAGTAAGTGTGGCTATGAACCAACTTTGTATGTCAAAGTGAAAAATGAAGGAGAAATATTAATAGTTTTCTTATATGTAGATGATTTGATATTCATAGGTAATATGTCAATTAACAATTTCAAGGCAGCCATGAAAAATGAATTTGATATGACTGATTTGGGACTCATGAGATATTTTCTTGGGATACAAGTAAATCAAAATGATCAAGGCATTTTCATTTGTCAAAGTAAGTATGCTACTGATTTGTTAAAAAGATTTAAAATGACAAATGTGAATTCAGCCCCTACACTAGTTGTGTTGGGTATAAAACTTAGCAAGAATGATGAAAGTCCTAATGTAGACTCAACTTTATTCAAAAGATTAGTTGGTAGCCTTTTATATTTGGTAGCTACAAGACCAGATATAATGCATGGAGTTAGTTTCATTTCAAGATTCATGGATAAACCAAAAGAAACTCATTGGAAAGCTGGAAAGAGGATTCTGAAGTATATAGCTGGACAAAGAACTTTGGGATCTTATATGCACATTCAGATCATTACAAGTTGATTGGCTATACAGACAGTGACTGGGCAGGTAGCTTTGATGATAAAAGAAGCACTTCAGGACATATCTTTCACCTAGGCTCAGGAGCTATTTCTTGGGCATCAAAGAAGCAACCAATTGTGACATTATCATCAACTGAAGCAGAATATGTTGCAGCAACATCAGCAGTCTATCAAGTAATATGGATGAGAAGAGTACTTTCAGACTTGAAGCATCCACAAGAAGAACCTACAAGAATATATTGTGATAATAATTCTGCAATTGCTTTATCAAAAAATCATGTCTTTCGTCAATGTAGTAAACATATAGATATAAGATATCATTATATTCCTGAATTAGTGAAGAATGGTGACATATTTCTTAAGTTTCGCAGGTCCAAAGAACAATTGGCAGACATTTTCACAAAGCCTCTTGCAAAGAACGTCTTTGAACATCTTCGAAAAAGTATTGGTATTACAGATATAAATGGCAGTGAAGATTAAGGGGGAGTGTTGGTGATGTTGGCTTCCAGCTATCAGTTTAATCTTCCCTACCTTTACCTACTCCAACTACTTCATTTATTGCTTCTTCTCATCAAGAGTTGTAGATCTCTCATTTTAAACTATGCTTCTAGATTGTTAGGTTTAGGTTTAGGGTTTTTTCAAAGAGTCGGCTGTAATATTTTTCCAGGATCTTGTAGATGTTTCATCTTCTTAGCTAATAGTAGATTTCTCTAGAATATTGTATGCTTCCTTATAAAAGGTCGTATGTACTCATTTGATATTACGGTGGAATGAAATATAACATAGTTTATTGTGCGACAACACATCGTATTGTTCTGTGCGTTTATTTTTTGCCCTCTGCCGATCCATCAAGATTTATTATTGCCAGAGGGCAATGACAAGGCATCTACAGCTGAGGTTCCTCTATCTATCTCCTAGTCAAATACAGATATATTTCTACAACAATATCTTAGAATGCCCAGGTTCATCGACATGGTCGAGTCTTATCATTCAAGCCTTAATCATGTGCTTTATGTATTTTACAACTAAATTTAACAACTATGTTGAGCTTTTTCAGAGAAGAACATGATGAATTTCTAGTATCATCCAAAATAATTAACACATAGATGAATCTTCCATGAAAGAGCCCTACTATCATCTAGGTTGGAATTCTTTAAGAAGGCAGTGGGTAGGAAGACTTTCACATCCTCACAATCAATCAAGAACAAGTAAGCAATGTACAAATCAATGAAGATTAAACTTCTGGTTTACCAAAAGGATGACATTATAACAATATTAAACATGGTAACAAGTTTTACAAGATGGGTTCTACAACATCCTACAATCTAGAAAGATTTAGCTTGACTCTTTATTACTTAATCCTTATGGTACCAAAGTCTATCACTATCTCTAGTCAATAGAAGGAATTCATAACTCCCCTTAGAATCATATTCATTCACTCAAAAATAAATATAGACAACATTCTATTCTAAGGTTTTCTCTATTTAAAATGTTACGAACATAATTGATAGTCAATATGATTATATATTGATGTTTCAGAAAATAAATTTAGATAAACCATTTTATGAAAGAATTAAGGACCAGGGAGGAATCATCATACTCATTTTATGAAATTATCATTGGTGGTTGCAACTACATGCTCTTCTATCCATCATGAAATCACAATGTGAAATCTCCTAGTACTGTTAGAAACTAAATTGATGAACCAAGGAGAATAGTCCACTTAATAAGTATTTGAGAATACAACACAAAGCATATCTCGATGACAAAGCCTTTGATCTCCCAATATGGATGTAGTCTGTGGTGAGGGAAGAATGGACAACAAAATAGTTTGATGTTGAACTCATGAGGTTCGATAACATTGAAGAAGAGATGGTTCAATTCTTGCAGATCACAATGGCCTATTGCTACTATCCCTAATCAGAGATTCAGACTACAGGATATTGTTAATTTGATAGATGATATGAGGTAATTTGAAATAGATGATTGAAACAAGAAATCCTCTGATGAAAAATCAAAATATTCCAATCAAACTCCTCCACAACAACAAGCACCCTCAAAAGCCCCTATCCCATCAACAATTACACCTTTGATGCTCATTATTTTGTGTATGAAACATTTTCTCTTGGTAGTGGTGATTTATTTGTTTAGTATTTTAAATTGGGAGCCGTTGTTGTGACCTTCACTATTGGGGGACTCTATGTTATCAACTCCATTGCAGGGGCTTATAGTGAAAATATGTTGGTCATATGCATTCTTTGGGATTGAACTCTAAAGACTATGGAACCAATCAAATTCTTCATCATACCATTGAGTTTCCTAAATTTAGCCAAGAATTTGAAAAGGAAGGCCCTATAGTTAGGAAGGTGCAAAATTACAAGTCCATACCAATAAAAAATAATCAGGATAAAAGTGCTAATTTGTATATTGTTGAAAAGGACAAAGGAAAGCATAAAGTGATCGGTATTACAATAAATGAGCCTATATGGATAAGAATTTCTTGAATAACTATGTTAGCCTCTAATATAGAATTGGAGAAGAAAAGAAAAGAGAGGGAAGATTTGGAAAATGAATTGACCAGAGTGGAGAATGAGGCTGTTATTGCAGAGATGAAAAGGAGGATTTATTTTATCAATAGAACCTCTGATATTCAAACATAAATTGCTCTTAACATGGGTACGTCTTTTAGTTCCATACCATACACTAGAACTAATAAGAGTGCTACAGTTAATGTACCTCCTTCATATTCTTAGAAATTGGATGCTAATGCTAAGATGGTTGCGAATACTACTACAAATAACACATCTAGCTCTAATGGTTGAGCCAAGGTGGGAATACAAAGGAGGCCAATCCGATTAGAGGGATATAGGAAACTATGTTTAAATGGGATCCTTGGATATCCAAATACTATTGTGCAAGAATTGAGAAACAAGGTGACAAATGTTTTTGGAAATAATGTTGTTACTTGCAAAGATCATCTGTGATGTTTTTTAGACTTGATAAATTATTATGAAGTTGAGCATGAAGATGTGGTTATGAATTTATTTGCACAATCACTAACTAAATTTTTAAGGGATTGGTTCAAAAGATTTACTAAGAGTGGTATGGTGACAAACCAAATGCTAGTTATATTT
Organism: Cupressus sempervirens; assembly: GCA_028749045.1. Lineage (NCBI taxonomy): Eukaryota > Viridiplantae > Streptophyta > Pinopsida > Cupressales > Cupressaceae > Cupressus > Cupressus sempervirens. The sequence goes on along the minus strand of CM053793.1, from coordinate 271,162,907 downwards.
TGAATGAGTTAAATAATATTAAGAAGCTCCAAAATAAATTTGTCCCTAAATTCAATGCTAGACTTCAAAAGGGGACGTACAAATTGTTTCAATTTATGAGACTTGATGATAAGGTATGTCTTACCACTTATTTCAATGCTTTTGATGTTAATATGGGGTACTTCTTAAGAGATAAAGATATAAGATCTCTTAGAGATTACTTTAGGATTCCAATGAATATTTAGAACAATATCAGGATCTCTAGTAAGTTGAAAAATTAGAGGGATGAACCTAGACTATTTGGGAGTAAGGGAAATAAAAAAGAAGATCACAAACCTCTAGGAAATAAGAAGAAAGATGTGGAAAATATGGATCAAGTTCTTAATGCCATTAAGTATCTCAAAATTCCCATAAATAGAAATGATAAAGCCCCTCCCATAGATATAGCCCAATTTCAAAGAATTTATAATCAGAAAAGTAGGCTTTAGAATTACCCCTACAATACCCAATAGAAGGATGGTAAACCCATTCTTCCTCCAAAAAATATAAATGAGAAAGTCACCCATGTTCCCTTGAATAGAGCCTTCACCAAGATGATAGATGATTCCTAATGGTGCATGGTATCTTAGCCACCCTGATGACATGAAGAAATAGAAGTCTTATTGGCCCTTTTTGTGAACATCTGTCTATAACATACTGAACTTTATCATCTTTTAATATAAATGTTTTGAACTTTTGATGTATAAAGTATGGACATAGGGCAGAAAAATGATAATCAAAATTATATCTAAAAAGGGGTTCATTTTGTGGTAAAAATATTGGGTATGTGCAGGATCATGGTGTGCCAAAAAGTGGCGATCTGAAAAATATGTAGTTCTGAAATGCCTCAAAGAATTTTAAAATCTATTCTCACTTTTTTCCTACCCATCCTGATACTAAATGAAAACAATTAATACCTTTATAATTCTTACTATATCTTTCAATACCAACCTTATATGGTCATCTTTAAAACATCCCGAAAATGTGTTTTTGGCATGTTCTTATGTGTTTTTTACTTCAAGCATGTAGCTAACAACTTTTTTTAAACCAAAATTTGATGTAATGAAAAGGGTTTCTTAAGAATGTTCTTAGCTTTTCATAAATGTAAGTTTAGTCAAATTACGAGTTCAGTAAGTAATTATTACTTATTTTCTAATGGAGTTAGCTACAAAGTGTTGATTGACATACTAGTTGAAAAATAGCTATAACTTTCAAATCGTATAAGATTTGTGAAATCCAAAAGATGTGTCACATTCTATGCTTTGACTAGTATAAGAAAAAAAAAAAAAAAAAACTTAATTTTGATTTTTTTTGAACTAGTTAAGGTGGTCAAACACGGGAATTTTTTAATTCTGAAAATAGTATAGTAGAAAATTCATAATTAATTATTTATTTGGAATAAAAATTGCCAAAAATATGCGTCACATCTAGGCATGAGTCTACTTTTTATATCTAAAATTATATTTAAAAATATTATCATTTAATTATGATTAAGGTGGTCAAACATACACCTACTTTTTATTTTTGCCCTGAAATTTTTGTAGTACTGCATTAAAATCCAAACTTTTAACCAATCAAATAATTTTTTCTCCAGATAAGGCCTTGTAGTTTAGAAACTAGATTCAATTTTTTACAGATTATTTTCTTACAACTTTTTGATATAAATTCTAGAACCACTTTAAAATTATGTGTCAAGTTGACATAACCCTGATTTGCTGGTTTTTCACTGCCACTTAAGGCCATAGTTTGGTACACCATGATCCTGCACATACCCTATTTCTTCATGAATGTTTGATATGGCTAGATCTTCCTATAGCTGAAGAGATTGCAAAACCTGTTAGTTGAATAATTAATTCCTTTTCTTTATAAACTAATAAATGTAAATAAATGTTTGCAAAAAGTCTTGTATGTATTAAATGTTGATCACAAGAATACAAGCTGAGCAGGAGTTAATCAAAAACAAACTATGAAGGAATAGCATTAAGGCATTGATGGTATTAAAGAGAAGTGTTATGACACCGTTGCAACTAGAAGACTTGGTGGAAAAGTCAGAAGGGACCTGTTTTAATGAATCATAAAGAAGGACCTGATAAAGCAGCTGAGCAAGGAAGCAAGCATCAAAGCCATCAGTTAAACATGCAATGCACGATACTTGGATTCCTAGAAGCTATTTAAAATCAGATAAAAGAGCAGATGTAACATTTTCTATGATATATATGTGTGCGGAATTTAAGGGATAATTAATGTCTTTACAATTGCATGCTTGCAGTCTTTAGTTGTAACTAACTTTCCTTCATGAGGAAGTCATAATTATAGGAGTTTGTTGTTTTTCCTTCCTTTTAAATAAGACCTCATCTGTATCTATGAGGTTAAGTAGTGAGTAGACAGACAAAGTTGATAGACATCTTGTTGTTTTTCCAAAGTTATTGTAATACTACATATTTGAATGAATACATGACTTTTCTGAGTTTCTACACTTTTATCTAAGCTTATCTTTCCTTCATTCTTCTGTGGAGGCCCACGTCAAAGGTGGAGTTTGCTTTAGTAAGTAGGAGTTAGACTTAGTTTTCTAAGTTAAGATTAGAACTACTGTACCTGCAACCACTGGAAACATAACCAGTCACTGTTCCTGAAGCAGTAGGTGCATAGATGTATGGTTAAATAATTAGAATTTCCTTCCAAGTATTTGATAGTTTTCTTTCCTTTGGATAAACTAGATTTCCTTAATGGTTATTGCATTCAAGGTAGTAGTGACTTTTAGTGAAAACTAGAGCATATACTTTGCAAACATCATCTCAAGTTCACGCTCCCAAATTGACATTTAATGAAAATCAGCATAGTACTTTGGTAGTAAGGGATGCCCAATCCCGCAACTAAAAAGGTTTTATATTGATTAGACACACCCCACTTAATAGAACATTGTGTTGTTTTTTTTTTTTTTTTTTCTATTTCTAAGGGTGAAATGATGAACAACCTAATTAAGAAGATAATATTGATGACATTGGTTGTAACATGGTTAAATCCTATTGTGATGATGTATCTAATTGTGAGGATGTTGATAATGATGTGAATGTTAGAAGAAAGGTTCATGATGATATATATCAACAAGTTTTCTTAGAGGAGGATAAAGTGGATGATACAACATGCAATGTGACTTCATCAAATGATGAAGTAGTTTTGAGAAGACCTGCTAAGGAGGAAATTGATGAAATAAATGCTAACATGTTTACACAAGTGCAAATAAGTGGTATGATATCTAGGAATGATGGTGGTAAATGAACAATATTATTGTCAAGAAAATAGATCATAAGGAGCACAAAACAAATAAATCTAAAGATTGTTATAACATAAAGATTTTAAAAATGTGAGAAAGAAATAGTCTCCCAAGAAAGTAAATGTTTTCAATATTCCCAAGGCTCAAAATAATGATGGGAATAAGGAAGGGGAAAAGTCATCTAATGCTACTAAAAATAAGAAATAGAAAAATCATGGTGCTATTATTATCTTTAAGATACAGAAAGAGACAAAAAGTATGTAATTAGAAACTCCTCTCATAGCTCTTGTTGATATGTTTTCTATGCTATAATAGATTAAAGTAAAAGTCCTACTCGAAGAATTGTTAAGCATCCCAAAACATAAGGATAAATCCTTAACCTAGGTTGGAAATTTTAGAGAAAATATTGACCTGAATTGCAATTCAAATGAGTCATCTAAGGAAAAGAAAGAACTAGTAGATGTGGAGGGTATTGTATCTCAAATCCCATCCATGTATTCAGATAATTTAGGGAATCTATGCTTAGGAAATATAGATCCAATTTTCTTAAGTATTATTGCAAATGGAAAGACATTAAAATATTGTATGATAGATTTTGATGCATCAAATACAATAATGCCTTTTGATTTAACTCATTCAGGGCTGAGGTCCTAGTTTGGAAAATGAATCTACTAAATCACTTATTGTAGTAGAATTTGAATTTAAATTAGAAAAAGGAGATTTTTGGACCATATATTTTGAGGGTACATGTTGCAAGGATGGATCTGGAGTAGGTATTATTCTGGCATCTCATGCACAAGCTATTTTGCATAGTATGAATCTTTGTTGTTAGGATTGAGATTATTGTATAAGAATGGAGTTAAATGTTTGGATGTAATTGGAGACTTTGAATTTTTTATATCTCAATGAAGCCTATTTATGTCTCCAAGAACAAAATATTAAGGTAGTATAGAAATGTTATATGGGACATGGTAGAGAATTTTGATGAATTTGGGATATCTTGAGTAGAGAGAGGTAAAAACGAAATGGATAATCTATTAGCCAACATTTATTTGAAGCTTAATGATATCACATTTACTGGTGTATCAAAGGTAGAGGTACAAATGAGACCTTCCATCCCTAACACCATAGAAATTTGACAAGTTTTGAGGATGATAGAGATATCTTAAGGTTCTTAAATTGTGAAGACACTTTTTGAGGTTAGGAAATTGATTCTATTGCTATGGTTGAGATAGAAGAAGGTAAGAATATCATTTTTAGGAAATAAGTGGTTCAACTAAAAAGAAATAAGATTTACAAAGGATTAGTAGTATTAGAAACTTTTTTTGATAGTCATGATAGATCTAATTTGAATTCTAAAGAGCATGATGCTAAGTAGTTAGAGGAGATAAATCTTTAACTAAGGATGCATCAAAGAAAGTATAAATTTGTAAGAGATAATATCCTAGAACATGAAACACCTTAATAAATTTATTAAGAAAATATAGGCATGTGTTAGCTTTTTCCTATGATGATTTGAAGGCCTAAAGGGAAGACCTATTTCAACATGAAATCTCACTCAAGGAAGGTGCCAAATATTCTAGGCTAAAGAAAAAGCCTATCAACCCAACCTTAGCACCAAATATGAAAGTGAAATTAATGAATCTAGGAGGTGCTGAAATTATGAAGCCAATAAGGAACTCTTCTTGGGTATCATATCTTGTTCTTGTCAAAAAGAAGAATGGAGATATAAGGTTATTTTTTGACTTTATAAATTTGAATATATCTCCATTAAAGGATAATTATGGGCTTCCAAACATGGAGGCTATTTTGTAAAGAGTTAATGGATCAGAATTGATGTCCATGATGGATGGTTTCTCTAGATATAACTTCGTAGTTATAAAAAAATTAGAGCATTATAAAATTGTATTTACAACATGGGGAACATGTGTATATAATGATGTCATCTAGTCTAACTAATGTTGGTGCTACTTCCTATAGAGCCATGGATGTGGCCTTTGTTGATTTTATTGACAAGTTCCTGGTAGTGTACAAAGAAGATCTGACCACATACTCAAAAATGGAAACTGATCATTGTATACATTTCGAATAGGTGTTTCCAAGAGCCTTGAAATTTGATATTTCTTTGAATCATAGGAAATGTGATTTTGGGGTTATAAAAGGTAATATTTTAGGGGATCTTGTTGGTAAAGAAGGAGTAAGAATAAATCTCAAAAGGGTGTAGGCTATTAATAAGATTCAGAAGCCTAAAAATGTATACTGGATCCAATCTTTCTATTTGGAGATTAATTTTTTGAGAAGGTTTATTAATAACTCTACAGATGTGAGTAGGTCTATCTCTAAGATGCTTAAGAAGGGTTTGGAAATAAAATGGTACGATAAGCCAATAAGTTCTTTTCAAAACATAAAACAAGCAATTAAAGATGCCCCTATTTTGAGAGCCCTTGACTATGAAAACCCCATGCATAGATTCTCATTTTCTTCCTTTTATATCGTTGTAGTAGTTCTATTGTAGAAAATTGAGGAGGCATTCGAGTAGCCCATTGTATTCTTTAGCAAATCCTGAGTTATATAGCTAAAACACAAGATAAAAAATAAACAAGCATATGCATTAGTCAAAGGTGTAAACAAATTTAGATGTTATCTTATAAGTACTACAATAATAGCATTTCTTCCAAGTGATATAGTGAAAGATATTTTCTCTCAAAAAGAGGTGTCAAGGAGATGGTGTAGATGGATCAATAGAATCTAAGAATTCAAGATAGACATACAAATCAACAATTTGTTTAGAGGAAAGTAACTTGGAAAGCTAATGGAAGATACTAACTTAGAGGAAAATTAGATAAACCACCTTGATGATGAGTGCAAAAGTAATTTATGTGATATGGATGCTTGTGAGTGGTACAAAGGCATAATTTATTACTTTCAATATATGAAAACTCCAAGAGAGATTTGTGAGAATGTAAAGAGGGAATTGAAGTTGCAACCCATTAGGTATATTATTGTAAATACAAAATTATCATGGAGGAGTTTGGAAGGTGTACTACTAAATTGTGTTGATGAACAATAGACAATTAGGATCCTGAGTGAAATGCATAGTGGAGTATGCATGGAGGTCATTTTATGGCTTAAAAAAATCTCACAAGGTGACTAGTGGAGGATTCTGGGGGCCTACAATGTTGAAAGATGCACATGAACTCATAAATAAATGTGATGCTTGTCAAAGATTACTAGGAAAGCTAAAATTTTATAGCAATTTACCATTGAGACTAGTAGAGGTGCAAGCACCATTCCAATAACAAGGAATTATTACCTAGGATAAATCATGAACAAATCCATTGGCAATAACTCATGGATCTTGGTTGCAAAAGATTATTTTACAAAATGGGTTGAAGCAATCCCCACCAAAAGAGAAACTACAAAAGTAGTCAAGAATTTATCCTGAATGTTATCATTAGGTTAGGTTATCTGAAAAAGATCATTACTGGAAATTCTATATGTTTTAGATTAAAATAACATGATTTTTTTGTGAGAAATATAGCATTATAAATTCTACATCATTTTCATATAATCCTCGAGGGAGAAAGTAGGAAAAATCCATTAATAAAAGCTTGTTGAAAATGATTATGAGAATTTTGTATAAAAACAAGAAGGCATGGGATTTAAGTTGACCTTTCCAATATGGCCTAACAGAGTAACAATGAAGAAAGTTATAGGTTGTGCACCTTATAACTCAGCCAATGGTATCCAAGCTAGGTTACCATAGAACAACCTAAATGGTATGTATAAATTCATTCAGAAATATGATGATGATGTGTTAGATGAAATGCACCAAAGAATGGATGACATAATGTAACTAGATAAACCATAAGAGATTGTTTTGCAAGAAATGCAAAGTCACAACTACAAGTGAAGCATTTTTATGACAAAAAAACATTAGAAAGGAAATTTGAGCCGAAAGAGTTTGTGTTACTTTTGAATGCAAGGATGGAAGATAAAGGTAATCATGGGAAATTTGATTCTATTTGGCTGGGCCCTTATCTAATCTATGAAAAATAGGGACAAGATTCAAATATCCTTAGAGAAATATTAGGATATATTCAAGAATTTCCAATTCATGGACAATTCTTGAAGAAGCACTTCTGTTGAAGGTCCTTTTATTTCCATTAATAGTAGTCTAGGGTTTTCTCTACATATGTAAATACTCTGCATTTTGTAAATGTCTGTATTATGCCTCTGATCTGATCAAGCATTATTCTTTGAAAAAGTTTTAATTTTGTCAAGTATGTGATTTTCTCTTCCAAAAATTCTTCATCCTTGTATGGATGCAAGGTATCCATTATCCCTAGATAGAGCCACTGATGGCTTGTATTTTCACAATTTTAAAATTCTAAGAGTCTACTATGAAAATTTAGGTTAGATAGTTGAAACTAGGGTGTGCATATTCTTATTGCAAAGGCCTTGTTATAAAACCCCTAATTTCATGTCCATATATGTTTCACCTCATATTTGACCCACTTTTTCATGTCTTAAGCAATTTTTATTTCAAATGCATGCCAATTCTTCTTCATGCTTAAAGAAATAGTATAATGTTAAGTTGTGAAGTCATGATCCTAGCTTAAATGCTACATCTTTGACTTGTTAATTCTTTGGTGTTTTAAGGTCACAATGGAGTGGTGTTTCTTGTTGCAAAGCTTCTGGGATTTCTTTTTGGTTAGTTGTGAACTAATAGTTAGGCCAGCAAAAGTGTGACACAATTTGGTAAATATTCTTTGTAGTATCTCTATGGTTAAACATAATGTTTCTACTTGGCTAGCAATGTTGTGAAGAGCATTTTAATGCTAGGTATCTAGTGTTATAATAGTTCATAGGTGTGCCATGTGGAGCTATTTGAGACAACTCATTATGATATAGCAAGTATGTTAAGTAGCGAAACATATATTAATGCAAGAGAAATCCATGACACTCCTTCATGGCTTAAAGATTTGATGTTAATGTTGAATGGAAATGTGTAGATTCACCTTAATGTCTTAGTTGTGTGTCTAAGAACATAGTTTAAACTGAGCATACTAAACAAGAGAAATGGTCTATATGATGAGAAATTTGGGTTCACACTATATCTTTTGATCAAGGTTATAAAGCTAGTTAACAGTTGTGAATGAGATATGAGGTTAAGTTAGCCATGTTCACCACTTCTCTAGTTCCTTTGAAGGCATAAAAATAAGAGTAGAGAAGTAGCAAACAACCAAGCAATGAACTATAATGCCCCTTCATGGGTTGAAATCTTTAATGCTATCATTAAGTGGAGAACACAAGATCTCTTTCTTTTAAATAAAGAGTAATTATGATAACTTATGAGTAATATTTGAAAATGACTCAATATATCATCAAGTTTAATAGCATATGTTTAACTCATCTATATCATCTATTCCAATTCACTCTTCTACATAATGAATGCTTCTCGTGTCCATTTCTTTTGTGTTTTAAATCAACCACTCCATCAATTTTTTAAGTTTATCAACTCTATTTTGTAATTAGTTATAAATCAATGATCATATATCTATTATCATGAATGCTGATGATAGGACATTGGGGGAGTATCCTAGGCATAGATGTGACAGAGAGCTTCATCATGGTAACTCCCAATCTTGAACTTTACCAAACATTTCTCACTAACTAGGACCTTATGTTCATCCTACACCCAAGAAATCTGATAAGGTTGGGGGTGTTTCTCCCTCTTGAGCATTAGCTTTGAGACCATCTCCTCTAACACCAATTTGTCAGTGCTTCCACCATCAATAATTGCATCACAACATTTACCCTTACACTTGCACCTGGTACAAGAAAAACTCCTCCTTTGTCCAAGTTTAGTTTCATTTCTTAGTGAGACCCTTTCATTAACTAGAACCTCTCCTATTTTTGCATCCTCTGAATGTGATGACTATGCATCATTATCCACATGAGCAACCCTTGCTTGAGAATCATCTCTCTTATTTATCCTCCCTTGGCATTGAAGGCATTCATAGGCATGATGATCTTCTTCATTGCAATAAAAATAGGTACCACAAAAGCCTCCTCTTCCTAAACCCTGTCCACATGCTCTACCTCTTCCTCTCTGATCTCCAAAGTTTTGATCATGGGAGTGGTTGACACACTCGTTCTTCTGGTTTTGGCTAGCACCCACATCTTCATTTTTCTTTTGGTTCTCATTTTGGCCTCTAAATGACATGTCACCACCACTTCCTCTTTGACTATTCCCTATTTTCCTTCCATCAAACTTTTTTTTTAGCTTCTCCTCCAGTTGCAAGGAAAACTAGTATGCATCTTCAATGCTAGTCATTCTAACTAGACTTAACTCCTGCTGAATGCTAGGTCTTAACCCATTAAGGTAATATTCAACCTTTTCCTTATTTTCTTCTACATGCCTCACCTTAATAAGGACTTGGTAAAATTCCTTTGTGTATTCCTAGATAGATTTTCCCACTTTCTTTAACCCTTGCATCTTCTTCAAAAAATCAAGCTCATAATCAATAGCAATGAATAGCTTCTTTAGTTTGCCCACCATACGATCCAATCTTGTGATTTTCTCCTTTCCTCTTATATTTATTTCCAATTGAATCTCTTACCACTAGATTTTGGCATGGCCTTTCATTTTGGCCTTCACAAACTTAACCCTATCAGGTTACCCAATATCCTCATTCTCAAAATATTCCTCTAGCTCATTGATCTAGTCGATCAACTTGTTCAAGTTTAGATTTCCTGAAAACATGCCAATGTGAATTTTAGGTCTTTTTCCAAGCTTGAAAATGGCCCTAAAAAGCTTCTCCTCTACCTCATTTAGGACTTCTCCATCTCCTTCCCCTTCCTTCCTAATATTTCCTTCTTCTTTATTTTCCTCCTCACTTCCATCACCTATGGCAATATTCATCCCTCTACAGATCTCCTCTTGTAATGCCTAAACTTATCTCTGAAGGGCTCTAACATCACGAGGAACAACTCTATCCCTTCCACCATGCTCTCTTTTTGGAGGAATCCTCTCTATATATCAAATCCCACAACCACATAGTCTTAGTGCAAACTGCCTCATAGTCAGCACTCTATCTACACACTTAGGAAAACCCACCTTGATACCACTTAATGAGGGCACAATCCAAGACCAAAATGAATACAATAGGAAAAGTGGAATATTATTATTAGAAGTTGTACTCTATTACATTTAGTACAATGAAAATAGACCCAATGACATGTTATAGGGGCTTACTACGTTGTCTAATTTTGGAGAAAAGCCCTTCTCAAGTACCTTATCCCAAACTCCACCAAAAAAACTGCATTTACAATGCCATAAATATCCTTAAGTAACCCAAATTAGTTTTAGGGTTCATAATACATTTTAGAATATGTCATTTGTATCCACCACCAAAATAGAAGGTTCTAGAAACTCATCAGAAGTTAGTGTAAAATTAGAAGAATCAAAAATTGTTAGTCCAACTTCTGGGAGGCATAACTTTTTATTTGAGACTCTAATTGACAAGCCATTTACATTTCTAGAAAGCTCTCCAAGTGCTCTATAGCCCTATGGACAAGCTATGTATAGGCATATAAAATAATGAACTATTATTTAGGTTATTAAAATCTTTAAAGCCTATTGGGAATGAGTTTAACATACTAATTATAAATACATTTTAACACTTTCTCGCTTAACCTCACTATTTTTAGGAGGTTAATAGTTTGTTTATTTCCATATTTTTGAGGATTTCTATTGTAGTGTCTTAAATTGGAAGAATTCTAGTTTAATGATGGTTTAGCACCTATCTAATGTTAGATTCTCTCTCTCTCTCTAATGGTTTAGCACTTATCTAATGTTAGATCCTCTCTCTCTCTCTCTCTCTGTCTCTCTCTCTCTCTCTCTCTCTCTCTCTCTCTCTCTCTCTCTCTCTCTCTCTCTCTCTCTCTCTCGCTCTCTCTCTCTCTCTCTCTAGTATGCGCAATTGGAGTAAAACCTAATAGATCCTCTTTAAAGATCCTATTTTCATGGTGATAAGCTCAATGTAGGATATATTTTCCCCTAATTCATTCCTTTCCCCTCACCTATCCACTAGGAATCTGCTCCTAGTATTGAAATTCGGTTTCCTCAAAATTAGGGAATGATTTTTAGATTCTAAGACTAGTTTTGGGGTCCCTATATTTTCCTTAGGACTTTTGCACCTGACAATTTGAGGTGAAATGCACCCCTATTGTTTCAAGGGTGTAATACACCCTTGATAGGCTAATCAAGGGTGCATTGCAGCTCTGATGTAACCCTATTGTGGCCAATTTTCTCTAAGTCTCATGTTTTAGATAATCAAGTATAAAATCCTATGATAGTCACCATATGAGATTTAGTTAATTCTAATTTCTATATAATCCATTCCACTTGCTCCATTTTTCATATCACATATTCAAGTGTTCAAGCATCCACAAGCTTAGGCATTGAAGCTCTCAATTTCTCTTCAAACATTCAAGGCATTCAAGATACTTTCTAGTGAAAATAAAGGATTCATGCATTCAAGCTCCTAAAAGAGTTTATATGAAAGATCTACTATTACAACATTCAATATCTCCCTTAATACATTCAATATCCTTTATTGCATCTTGTAGATTCATTCTCTCAAGATCTACATTCATCTGCATGCACTCCTATGGAATATTTCAAATACATTCATTTATGATGTTTTGATGTCACTTTGATTTCTTTTCTAGGGTTTGGAAGTTGTCTAAAAGCTATTACATCTACATGCTTGATTACATTCCAATTTGAAGAGCATATTCATATATTTACATTGCTTCATGTTAGATCTATCATTACTACTTGCAACCAAATAAGTTACATATTTTGATACACTTTTATGCTTTCTTGAGAGCTACAAAATTAGAATAAATATCACACACCTTTCATCAGGGGTGCACTACACCTTTGATGCTCTATTTTGACCCTAGTTGCAGAGGTCATTCTTGATTTCTCGCTGATTATTTTCAGGGTTTTGTTCATAGTGTTATTTTTAGGAAACAAGATTAGAATCAACCCTTTTGGACGTCATTTGACAACCCATTTTTAGGTTTATATCTCATAGGTTATTTTATCTTCCTCTCTTTTATTTCAATATTGTTCATCTTTTTGTAACATCTTTATATATTAGATCTATATTGCATATAATCTTGTTTAAATCCTAATAAGATGGAGGCAAGAGTGAAATAAACCTAAGTTATTCATAATTTTGCATTGGGGTTTTCATTGATACTTCCTCTTGTATTGATATAACCTAATAAATGTAATGGATTGTGGTCTTCCCCATTCTAAATGTGTTAGGGTGTTTGATACCATATTACTTGATCAAACCAACCTAACATCTTTTTGGTTGGAGAGGTTAAAATTTCACCTTAAAATGTGTTTTTAAACTCTCCCTCTTAACCATACCCTGTTCTAGGAGGTTGATATTTTCAATCAAAATACATTATTAGAGAGCTTTTGGTAACCTCTTATGTGAGCTAGGTAAATGAATTGAATGAAAATATGCATTTTGAAGGTTTTGATCAACCTGACATAAAATTTGACTTAGGCATCAATTTTCAAAAATTTAAAATGCAAGGAGTTGGAGATGAGACAAAGATGTTGAAAGAATAAGATCACCAAAAATTTAACTAATAATTGTACTTTTCATATCTCAAAGTTAGGCTTTCTATCCATATTTTTTAATCCCAAGTGGATTGAATTTTGGATATTTGACAGACACACACATCATTACATGTTAGCTACATCACATGTGCTCTTACTCCACAAGTTGCATTAGTTAATATGAATATTTTTTTCAAATATTTGGTCCAAGATTAATACCAAGGTAATACATTGGACTAACTAGGGAAAAGGGATTGTGTGTGATGTAGAGTGAACCTAGAGGCAGGAGAAAATATTTCATTATCAAAGGGCTATAGAGTCAATCAAAATAAAGCAAAAAAGGTGAATAATTAGAAAAATAGGTGTAAGGAAAAAATATTAAACATGACAAAAGTTCATATCTATACCATGTACAAGGTAGGTATCCCTATCATCATTCAATAAAAGTGTAATTGTGTAAATCTATTTACTGGTAGAGAAAAATAAATACCATAGTATAATAAAAAATGGTGACATTCAAGAAGTTGTGGAATCATTGGTACTCTCACTCCTTGAATTCTTGTCTTAGTATTTTTAGCAAGTACTATTTCTCCATGCAATGTGACATATCCAAATAACCAAGCCTCATTAAAATCCTCTATGTTTGGATTCAGATATTTTTCTCATTAAATGTCATCAATGATGTCATTTTGAATGAGTTTTAGTAGTAATCTATCAAGATTCTGAATGCAATTATGATCTTTTTATCTATTTGAAAATCTCTCTACACATATTTGTTGTAATTGGTCATCATAAAGCTAGGTCTAGAATTATTTATGATATTGGTAACACTTTTTTTCCATGGGTATGATTGTTGGTTAACCCTTTATATAAGTTTTCCAATCTAAATGATATTTCTTATCAAACCAATTTTTCACATGATATGTCTCTTTCTCTTCTCCTACTAAAACATATATTATATAATATTCATGAGAAGGAACAATCACATTTTTCATCTTGGTGTACACGTCTTCTAATAAGTCTATCTAACTAGGAGCATTTATCATCTGTTGGTGTTCATGAAAATAAAATAATATTAAAAGAGCATCATCATCAAAACCTTTATCTTCACATTTTTCAATCCTCCAAACATAACAAATTTCTTCAAGTCTTGATTCTTTTGTAGGGTTATCTATTATTTAAATGTTTTATTTTGATTATTATGAATGAGATAATAAATTATGACTTCCCATATTGGATCCAATAACATTATCATATATGTTTGTTTTAACCACCTAGGGAGAAAATATCTCATTAGATGTTTGTGTCTCATTCAAAAAAAGTTCAAGATTAGAAGAAAAGGTTTGAAATGATGATTCACTACCCAGAAAGAGATTGTCTAAAATATCTAGAGAAATGCTTTCATGAGACTGGTCAAGAATACTTCCCTCATCCTTCATACAACTGTCATGAATATTAATACTTAGTGACACATTAGAAGATGACATATATAAGTTTATACCTTAAATTTTTTCAACAATTATTTCCTTTTTAATTAACAATGAGGAATGAATCATAATACCTTCTCTACATAGGAAGTCATAACTTGAAGCAATGAGGCATCAAGTAGGAATAAAATCTACTCAAGATACATCCTAAAGCATATTTTTCTAACATGTTTATGTTTGAATCTCATTTGCATCAAGATGATTGAATAATTTCTCCTAAATTTCAAAAAAATGGTAGTGATGTCCTAATACATCAATATTCTCTCCTTTCGTAGATAGATTTTCTAAATGATATTATTGAACTATCATAATTACCTCATTTTATTTCAAGAATACATTGTTTTTGGAATATTTCTAATATCTTGATTAGAAGATGTCATATTAGAAAGAAAGTAATTTATATATTTCTACTATCTCTCAATTTCTTGCAATATTTGAAGTAAACTAGGTTATGTTTTATCAGGGATAAGCTATGTATGACCATATAAAATCTTAAAACACATAACTTGATTAAGATCATTGGAAGTATGATTCTATTAAGAAACAAATGCAAGTATTGGACTAGTTTCTTGATTAACACTATCTAACTTTGATTCACATAAATAATAATTTTGAATATGTCATAAATTTAAAATAATTTAAAGTCATGTTTCTATCATGCTCATTTCATCAAACAAACCTCTTAAGATTTTTTATTTTTCTCTCAAGACATTCCTATCTTCCTGATAGATGGTCTTTAGTGTATATCACATTTCTTTTACATTATTTTAGGTATTAATGTTATCAAACTTTGCATATCTTATAGCCGATGCAATCTCCAACATAGCTTAGTTGTTCTCTTAATTCCCTTTTAGTTGTTGGGAAATTAGAGGAATTGTTTTTATCTCTAGATAATAAATGTACACAACATTATATTGCACCTTCTCCATTTCTTGTTAGATGTAGACTCATCAAACTTTGACATATAGGGACATTCTCTTTTTTCAAACTTGGTACCTCCTTTTTGTACAACATGATCTTTATCTTTAAGTACCTTCAAACATTTCTCTATAAGAAACAATACTCTAATACTAATTGTTAGAATGTTTAGAATAACTATGAGGGGGAGGCGTGTGAATGAGTTATCCAAGGTCAACATGTACCTATAAAAAAAAAACACTTAAACAAATTCAGATCTTAAAATTCAATAGCTCAACCTTAATTTTCAGTAACATCAACTAGCAATCCAGTGTCCCAAATATAACAGACTTGCAAAATGTAAACATTAACAATAAATCACCACATATATAATGCCCAAACAAGTTTTGCACTAGGATTTAACATGGAATGAAAATTTAGGAAAAATCATTGGTAACATGTCACCAATATTTTCACTCTTTTTAAATCATATTTGTGAGGAGGCAACCTTGTGAAAGGTTATAAAACACACTATTAAATGTGATGTTGTTGAAGGATTTAATCACCCTATTAGGAGTGCTTGTATAAGAGGACTTTAGAACATTCCATTAGAATGCCACCTTGATTAAAGGATTTTCAATAATGATACAATGGTTAGAATGTGATAGTAGGCTTTAATCTAAAAAATACAACTCAATTTCCAAATACATATCTCCATTCACCTCAAAAGTTGATCCATTTATAGGCTTTCATTGTCATCTCAATTTTTGATTCACTTGGCAACCCTTAAAAAAATCACACTTCTCATCTTCTCAACTCTTCTTAGCCTTATACTTAAGTTTTCTAGTCAATAGCATGAACAACTACTCCAATCTTCAACAGCTCTCTAAGGTTAGCCCTTGTACCATCTTAAATAGGGAATTCTAATCTTTTTGCACTTAAACACCACCTTAGATCTTAGGTTTACAATAAGTTTCAATGCATACAATTAATTCGGCCATGTTTTTGTTCATCCTCTTCATTTCTAGAAACTTCTTCACAAATCCTTAAATAGAAACGTGTAAATATAGTTTCCCTTGACTTAAATGTTCTAGGTCATCCATCCTTATCTTCAATGTGCTATCCATATTCTAAGAAATCAACTCTATTGGTTGGAAATTATAATTTCTAATAAACTGGAAAAATGTTGTCCCTTAGTGAACAATATATTCTGACACTTGGTGATCAATGGATTACTTAGTCACTACTAGATTTCTCACTTGGCACATATGATATCACTCGGTCAATATTAATGCTTGGTAAATACTAATACTTTATTACTACATTAAGAATATGGATTTGTCCTATCTTTTATTACTTCTTCAAGAATTTAGTACACCTATCTTCTCAGCTTGTAACATGATTTAAACAATCACTTTATGTTGTCAAATTCCAACTAAACAAGTGTCCATTTTTAGTTTTTACTCTTCATAAGGAAACCTTTCCTCTAGGTTATTTTGCTATGAAACTTAGATTAGATTAAAAAATTTATCACCGATAAGGTTTGACATCAATGAAAACATAATAATTTTTCCAATTGTAGTTTCCAAAAAAATTATAGGCTGACAAGCCTCCTTGACACCTGCTTGGTTCTTCCTCTAAATTTGAAGGATGTTACTATCCAATTCTAAAATAATGTGGTTGAAAGAATCTAGAAGAATATTTCATGATGGAAAGGTAAGGTTCTTAGTCATGTTTGGAAAATGCAACTTATTACATCCACCTTACAAGGAATCCCTGTCTATTTTCTATTTTTATTTAAAATATCTAAACATACTAGAGAGATCTTGGAGAAAATATAAAGGAACTTTATATTGTAAGGACTAAACAAGAAATAAAAGCAAAATCTTAATATGTGATAAAAAATTTATAGACCTAAGTCTCAACGGGGTTAAATTTAAGAAGAATAGGGGACCTAAATAAGGCCCTAATAATGATGACGGGTTGGAGGTTGGCCCAGGAATTCGCTAGCTGGTGTGAAATTATATGTGCCAAATACTTATGAGGAAGGCCATATAATCAAGTCCTGTACAATGAGAGCTTCCCTATTGGTTCAAGGATTTGGACCAAAATTATTAAAACTAGAAAACACATAAGAGAGAAAATGAGGTGGAATATCAGTTTTTTGAATATGGTTTAATTTTATGATGGAAAATGATTGGAGATGCCCCATTGAGACTAACAAAGTTTGAAGGCCTGCAATAACACAAAGGTAACAATTTTTGTACTATATTTGCCAATTATATTCAAAAAAATGATTTTATGGCCTTTAACATAGGCAATTTTAACCTGACTTAAAAAGCAATGTATACAAAACTTGTCTCCCTCTTTGTAGAAGCATGTATTCCATTCTTTCCAAAAAGAGATAAACTAGTATGGGATAGGAATCCGAGCAAAGAATTCAGTGGAAAATCAGCATACAATAGAATAATTGGGGAAGTTGGAGATCCAATGTGAAGAATGGTATAGAAGTTTCACCTCCTCCAGAAAATAAATTTCTTTTGGTGGACTAATATGCATAATAAAATTCTCACTATTCATAATCTCAAAGGGCATGACTTTTACATGGGGAACATGTGTGTTTTATGTGGAAGGGATGAGGAGACTATCTCCCATCTTTTAATCCATTTTTCTTATTAGGACTAGATATGACAAGATTTATTTTTACTATTGGGGATTCCTTGAGTTGAGAATAAGGATTGTTGGGCCCATTTGCCGTTACACCAAAAGCCATGACTATTAGTGAACATGGAACACCACATAATTAACCACCTATGGGCAGGGGAGCGCATCACATCACCCAACAATCTCCCCCTCGATGCGCATACCAGGTGCTTACGCGGGTCGGGAAGGCACCGAGGAGATTTGAACCCATGACCAGGCCAAAACCAGGCTTTGATACCAATTGTTGGGCCCATTTGCCGTTACACCAAAAGCCATGAATGTTAGTGAACATGGAACACCACATAATTAACCACCTGTGGGCAGGGGAGCGCGTCGCATCACCCAACAATCTCCCCCTCGACGCACATACCAGGTGCCTACTGATGCGACGCACTCCCCTGCCCACAGGTGGTTAATTATGTGGTGTTCCATGTTCACTAACAGTCATGGCTTTTGGTGCAACGGCAAATGGGCCCCACAAGGATGCCCATTAGTTTATATCAAGTTAGCAAAGTCCCTCCCAACACCCTCTCATTTTGCTGACCCCAAGATAGTTTTACAAATATTGATGAATCTTATAAGGAAGGGTGCTTGGATATGAAATTAGAAACTTCCTTCCCACCCCCTACAAGTCTGGATTGATGTTGGGTGAGAAAATCAAACATATTACATTTTGTGGAGAAAGTGGATAGTTAAAGGATTAATCTAGTAGAATCTCTCCCAACACCCTCTCATTCAGTTGATCTAGAGAGCCACTCCCCCCATGTTTGTAAGAATATATGGAAGGAAATGAATAACTACATATTTATAGAGGAATCTCACCCCAAAGATAGTTTTACAAAGATCTATGAATCTTATAAGGAAGGGTACCTAGATATGAAATTAGAAACTCCATCCCCACCACCTTACAAGTCTAGATTGGTGTTGGGTGCAAATATGGGACATATTACATGTTGTGGAGAAAGTGGATGGCTAAAAGATTGAAAAAAGACAAGGAACCAAATGGAAGGAATCCATACCAAATTGGTGGAAACTAAATTTTGATGGCTCAAGAAGAAGTAAGAATGAGAATGCCAAAGGGACTCTTAGGGATGAAGAAGGTATGTCCAAAAGTAGATATTTTGGGAAGTGTGGGAAAGTCTCTATAAATAAAGGATAAGTGATTTCTCTCCTATCGGGTCTTGAAATTTTCCTTAGTGGCAAAATTTAAAACTTGATAATTGAATGGGATTCCATAAAAACTATTTAGGCCATTAAGGGTGTGAATAAAATGTGCTACCATAACAAGACAATTATAATCTATTGCTTATAAAGAAATATTTTTGAAGTAATGATGATATTTATAATGAAAAAAGTTGGACCCATCATTTTCATTAGTGTACACTATTTAGTGGATATTATAGAAATGGAAAGTTTCAATTTGAACACTTTCCTGCGCAATGACTTTCCTATTTGTAATGGATTTTGGGGTTGGGCTATGGAAATATGATGACTTGGAAGCTAAAGAGTAATCATCATTTTAATCAATTAAGTGGTCTTTGGAATACAAAAATACCTTCATTGTTGTCACTAGAATCAGTAGACGAGAAAGGGTTTGGAATTTCTTTGTTTGTGAAATTTGTCACAAGGTGTGAGTGGTAGTGTTGTGGGGCTAAAAGATAGATAGGAGGATCTAGATATAAAAATCTATGAGGAATAAGCCTTGGAGAACTCCTATAATAGGACAAGGCCACCAATAATTGAAGAAAATGTTAGGAAGGATAAGGTGGCATGGACCTACCTAAAGGAAGGTGAGTTCATCCCTTTTATGGAATGAATTGAAAGACATTACAAAAAAGTGACCAGACAATTTATTGACTCGTGGAAAAACTATTTGGTGAGCATTGATGGGGTTTTATTTGAACTCATTGAGGATCTCATTGCTAATGCTAAGGTTCTGACAATGGAGGGTAAGACCTCAATAACAAAGCCTAGGATCAGAGACGAGATGAGCCTACAAACATTGTTTCATTCTGATGAATGCCATGTCCAATTATGTGTTGTATTTGGTATATTAAATCACTCAAAGCCATGGAATATGGTTTGTTATGTTATCATGAGGTATGTCACCCTTGATGAACAGGTAAATGTGTGTTACTACTACCATTTCCCTATCCTTAACCACTTAAGGAATAGGGAATGTATCTCTTTCCCATATTTAATTCTTCATTCTATAGACGACTATACTTGGAACATCACCAAAAAGTGTGAGGAAGGGAAAAATTTATACTATCTACTAACAAGCCCTCATTTATCAACCATTTAAATTTTATTAGGGTCTCCATCACAAGATTTCCATCTTGAACCACTCCTTGCTTAAGATTACTAAATTAGCCATGACCCCATCCCCTTCCTCCAAAACCCAGACTGAAAATGAACTCTTAGCCTTTGGAAAAGAGTTAAAAATGGAAAATATTAAGGTTTTTGATGTGGAAAGAACTAGTACCACTACTAATAAACGTGGGAGTCATTTAAGTAAACAATTGAGAGTGAAAAAAGCCTTAGCCACCAAAGATGAAAGCCACTAGAATAAAATATGAGGATGAGGAGGAGGAAAAGAATAGTAGCAAAGGGAAATATGAAGGGGGTATGTCTAAGTAGAAGGATACCCCCTCCCATCTTGGGTGTTTGATACTTTCAAAACTGACACCAACTTGCCAGAATCTAAGAAGGATGACACCATGAGGGAGAAAGGTATGATCATGTTGACACCAAGCTCAAGGAGGGGTCCATTTGGGAGGTGAAAACCATGGGTATTGACACACAAACAGAGGCAGGTATAATGCAAAAAATCAAAATTACTAGTAGAGTACTTATGTTACGAGATTGAATGAGTCCATAACTACCCTAATAAAAAAGAATGAAAATTTAGAGGACAAGTTCAAAAATTTGCTAACTTCTCTATGAGGGTCATGCATTAGGCTATGAATACTCCTCATCTTCTACATGTTGGTAAGAAGGGAACTAATGATGAAAAGGAAACATAAACTACTAAGTCTCTATATGGATTTCTGCCAGATGACTATTTGGGGCCACTCCTAGGGAACCCAACGAACTAAAGAATGGTGAGTTATCTCATTTTTTGTGTGCCTCATTTTTTTGTTTTTCTCTATGATAGATAGTTGCCCTTTGGCTGTAAGGGTTATTTATGTTGATACTCTTTCAACTGGTTTTATGCCTAGTAAGTGTGTGTGTCTATATATAAATATATAAATATATATATATATATATATATATATATAATGAAGACATTACTATTGTCAGTTGTAGCAGTAAAATTAGAAAAATCTTAATTTGAGCATTTTTTATATTAAGAAAGGGGGTTGGCTAGTTTAATGGTATTGACTCTTAGCTGATTTTTTAGCTCTTTTGGTTATTTTGGGTCAACCCCTATTTTGGTTGCATTTTAATATCAAGAAATAAATCAAATAAGATATTATTAATTTAACATTATTTAAATGACTAGTTTTTATTTAACATGTGAATTGACTACATATACAATTTAATTAACTTATGTCTTTCGTCTCTTATCATATTTCAATAAATTTTTCCTTGAGAAAATATACGAATATGGTATTCTTTCATCAATATTAATAACCACATTTATTCAAATATATTAAATGTGGGAATATTTTTATCACTTAAACATAGGTAGTTATCAAGGCATGTCCATATTCAAAAAGGTGAAATAATGTAATTTTTTATTCATAAAAATTGTTAAATATGAATTGGTTGTTTATTATTGTGATACTTTATACATTATGAATTTCTTACTCTTAAAAAGTCACAAGACAATTCATAGGTTGCTCTTTTTCACTGTTCTAATTGAGAATGTCATAAAAGAATAAGTCACTTGTTGCAAAGAACTAGGGGTAGGAGTATGTGCAATTTAATGAATTTATTTCAGCATTGAATGCTCTTGGAATATCATTTTTCAATCGTTTAAACTTTTCCTTAGTTACATCATATGTTTATTGCTTTTTTATCTACAAGAATTATTATCAACAATGGATATTTATTTCATTAATAGGGGTGATGTACACTATAGAATGACAAGATCAAAATCACAATCATGAAATATATTGATATAGAATCTTGTGCATTAGTATCCTCTAAGGAGAATTAGAGTTTTTATAAAATACAATATAGCTTGACAATGATGGGTGAGTTGGATAAATTACTATTTTAATTTTTTTTCAATTAAATAGTTGAAGTATATGATTACATCATAATTTCTTTATGAACCAATGCTGATAATAGATACTGACTCAAACACCTAGCTACAAAACCACTATCAACTAGAACTATATGCATCATGTTTACAAATGTTAATAAAGTATTTGACAAGGAACAATGACTGAAACACTATATGCAACACTGATCAAAATTGACATCATTAAAAATAATTAGGAATGCTACCTTTAGATTATATGAGCCTCCTCTTTTGCACTAGTAACATTTTCAACTTCATGGAGTCCTTGTCTAAGACCCTTATGGCCAATAGGAATGTCATCAAGAGTCATATTTTGCATGAAATAGTTTAAATTCTCAGGTTAACTTTGATTTAGCATGTCCTTGTGAATAGAGAAATGTTGGAAGGAAATCTCATCCATATTCTAAAGAAAAAGTTGACCTTCCCTCATCAGCATCATAAATCTATCCTTGGAAATTTCTAGAGCAGAAATAGTTTGTTTCATAAATTGAAAATCAATGAGTTTACATCCAAAATAAGTAAATTGTCTTGTTCTCCTTTGAAATATATCACCATTCCAATCCTTGCACATGAAACATTAAACTCACAAGGTAAGACATACCAAAAAGTGTTATTATTTAGATCAAATGATTCTACAAAACTAGTAAAGATTTCACTCCATGAAAGACCAGGATCACTATTCCATATAATAGGTGATGCAAGGAAAATAGATCAAATACCATAAGCATAAATAAACTAAAAAAAATGTGTTCATAAGTTTCAAGAGCATAGAAAAGATCACACATAATGACATATCTATTATTTTTGTCAATGGGGATGTTAAAACCAACAAGTTTTTAAAGAAATTTTAGGCTCACAAAGTAAAATCAAAGATAAAATTCCATTTACAAATAGATCGACTTATTCCCTATCCTTAGTTCACTCTATCAAAAGTAGAGCATCCACTTTTCCACACATAATAAATCTATTTAGTAGAGATCTTTTTCACTTCAGTTTTGAGAGGTCAATCAATGAATTAGTCCATTTTTTAATGAGATCATATAACCATACATTGAATTTTGGTCTTCATATGATAAATATTTCTAATTAACACCATATGTTTACAATAACTACATAAAAATCGTATAATGAATAGCGAAGAGATAAGAAGTCATCCATCATTATTCATGAATCTACCCTTTGAAATTTGTAGAGCATAAATAGTTTGTTTCATAATTTGAAAATGAATGAGTTTACATCCAAACTCAATAAATTGTCTCATTCTCCTTTGAAATATATCACCATTCCAATCCTTCCACATGAGACATTAAAACTCACAAGGTAAGACATACCAAAAAGTGTTATTATTATTTAGATCAAGCGATTCTACAAAACTAGTAAAGATTTCTCTCCATGAAAGACCGGGATCACTATTCCATATAATAGGTGAGCCAAGGAAAATAGACCAAATACCATAAGAATAACTAGATGCTAAAAAAAAGTGTTCATAAGTTTCAAGAGCATAGAAAAGATCACACATAATGACATATCTACTATTTTTGTCATTGGGGATGCTAAAACCAATAAATTTTTTAAGACTTTTTATGTTCATAAGGTAAAATCAAAGATAAAATGTCATTTAGAAATAGATCAATTTATTCCCTATCCTTTGTTCACTCTATCAAAAGTAGAGCATCCACTTTTCCACACATACTAAATCTCTTTAGTAGAGATCTTGTAAAATTTAGTGTCATCTTTCCATTTCATCCACTACAAGTATTGGATACTATTCATAATATGCAGGAGAAAGAGCCAACCCATAGCTTTACCAATAACAAAAAAAATCTTTTTTCAAAGTGTTAAGGATATTGTACTTGGCTGAGATTTCCTCCCAAGTTATAACCGATTGTCAATGACAATATCTTGCACCATAAAAATTCCATACTTGTGCCAATTTTATAGAAACTTCAATTTAATGCTAAGGTATTTCCATTAGTTTCCACTATCCACAATAAGGACCTATCCATGATAAATCATGTAGGAGAACCACCACTAGGCCCCCTAAATATTTTTTTTTTCTAACTTGGGACCATACCTTCAAAAGAGATTGAAATTTTTTAGAACCACCAATAGAAGCCTAAAATTTACGAAAGGCCTTGTCATAGGGGTTAGGCCATAGTAATGATCCTCACTTTAAAGGAAAATTTGATACTGAAATAGATTTTTTTTAAAAACTTCAGTTTCAAATGTGTATTACTAAAAAATCATAAAGAAATTGAAGATGATGTAAACTAGTTTTTTTTTAGAATTTTCTTTCTAGATTCTACAATATTTTATAATTTTTTTTAAAAATTCATTTGAAGTCCAATTTTTTATCTTCCTTGAGAAGTGGTTTATATGAAAAATCCACATTTTCAAAGAGTGATGTATTGTTTTCTCAACATAACATTTTTTAAAAATATGATAATGACAAAATTCTTTCAAGAATAGAATATTAACATCAGTATCTAGCAAATTTAGTTGGTTTCATTCAATTTTGTTAAAAATTATAGATTTTATTCGGTGGAAAAGTGATGTTAATGATAATTTAGAATAAGGTTTTTTGTTATCAATATAATTTGATTTATATTTATTAAAATAAAAACTTTCTTGATTTCATAGAAAGCTAACACACACCTTTGGTTAACATATTTTTGGAAAATTTTATTCTCTTATCTTTTATTTTTCCTGAAGCTTCAATTAGAGATTTGTGAAATGGATGGATAATGTATATTTAATAAAACTAAAAATTACATCATGTGAAACACAATATAGACTAAAATTATAGACATTACAAAGATTATTTAGTTTAGAATAATTTTGTATATTTAGTTTTAGAATATGGAACTGTTTACCCCTTAATTGAGCACTCAAAAGGGGGAAAAATGACAAAAAAATTAGTAAGTTTGTAAAAATGTGTATTTTGCGACCTTCAAATGAAGCCCTTGGAGATGCTTTGAGCAAAATGGGCTACAGTCAATTCCCCCTAGCAGTAATTTGGGTGTCCCCAGGGGGGCTTCAAGTGAGGCCCCTTAGCCCACTTTTTCACCACCTATTAGCCCAAGGGGCTCTGTTCAAAGTGGCGAGGCTTCATTTGAAGCCCCTCATGTTGGTTAGCACAAGCGGCCTTAAATGGAGCCCCTAGAACCATGACTTTGAATGAGACCATAGGGAGTCTTCGTTCATAACATAGGGTTCATTCGAAGCTGCTAGAAGATTATTTTCTCACTTTTCATCTGATTGTTTTTTGATAAAAAGTGGGAATCATTATTATGGCCTCGTCCATAAAGAGAAACAATGGTGCAACCTTTACCTTTTTCAAGAGAATATTTGATAATTTTATTTCTAACTAGGACCTTCCAAGTTGCTTCCTTGAAAGGGCTCAAGAAGGATCCATTTGGAAGCCAAAGCAATTCGATGGGCCTTCAAGATCTTGGAATCCTTTCAAGAATGTTAAATTGATAATAGAAAACAGCCAAGAAGAATAAAAGTAAATATGAGGAGCTGAAAGAACCTTTTGAACTACTTGAACTCTTCATGTTAAAGAAAGAAGATTAGTGTGCCACTCAAGGGAATTATTCCCAATTTGTGAAAAGAAAGAAGACCACATATCTTAAGGGATGAATCAGTAGAGAATAGAATCCCCAAATATCTAAAAACAGAATTGGACCCAAGCCGTGTTGCTAACCTTCGTAAAAACTGCACTCATAAGAATCATGATGCCAACATATCATAGAAGATTTGTGAGTGGCCACTATAGCTCCAGAAACTAAACAGAAGTATTTAAGCCTATAATTCGTATTATGAAAGTTCTCTTCCTCCAACTTAATACATAATGTAGTGTCATCTATGAATTCGGCATTAAGAAGTGTTTCCTTGATAGGAAGAATAATGTCTTCGACTAGTGGGGCTAACTAAGGAGTCATGAGAATATAGTAAAGAGAACTCGCTGCAATTAGAAATAAAGCAGTGACAATAGGGAACCCGTGTCTTATATACATTTGGATTTTCATGAATTTAATTAATTCCCCATTAAGATCAATGATTGTGGAGGAGTATTTAAGGAGAATGTTGATTCATTTAAAAAAATAAGTAGGAAATCTAAATGCTTGAAGCATGCCCAAGACAAAGGGCCACTCAATTCCATCATCTAACTTCTCAAAATCAACGAATACCATTATTAAATTTTCAACCTCGCTCTTGTCCCAATGAATTATCTCTCAGCTAGTGATTAATTTCTCGAGGATGAACCTTCCGTGAATAAAGCCTTTGGGTTAGAGATATAAAACGATTTAAAAAGTCCCATCTTCACCTTGCTAATACCTTGGTAATAATCTTAGATGAAATATTTAGCAAAGTAATAGGTCTCCAATTCTTAAATTGAATCTTATCATTACATTTGGTTAGAAGTTTAAAAATTCCCTTGTTGATATATGCTCTTAGAGTGCCTTGATCAAAATCATCTTTATAAAGCTTCAGTAGTTAAGTACCAATCCAATCCAATTTGTGTTTCTAAAATTCAGCCAGGATGTCATTAGTGCTTGGGGAGTTACCATTAGCTAAGGAGATTGCTATATTTTCTATCTCTTTAAGATTGATCTAGGACTATCCACTACCATAGCTTCCTTTGTTGATATTTTATTGGGGATAAGATTTAGACACCCCTCTAGAGCTAATTTAAGGTTCTCATTCTATTTAAATGTGAAAAAATCTTTGCAAAAGTTATAAAATTCTTCCTTAATGCAACTTGGATCATCTAAGATATCTCCTCCAATATGTATCCCACTAGTTATTTCCCTTTTGTGGTTGGATCAAATAATATTGTAAAAGTACTTAGTACCTTTATCAAAATCATTTTTCTAGTTCATTCTAGTCTTAATTATCTAGCCTTTAATTTTATAATGTTGCAACCTCCTTAACTATCCCTTTCCACAAGCTAATTGGTGTTCCAATTGAGGATCAAATCCTTTAATTTGTGGCTCCTTTTTAATGTTATTTAAGGTGTTCTATAATTCTTTCTCATATCTAACCCTATAAGTAGATTTTTTCTTGTCAATAATGTGATCTCTTTTTATACATCCATCCACCAATCACCACCACCTCTCCTTAGGCCTCATACCTTGATTACAAAATTTACTTAAGCTAGATATCATCCTAATATTATCATCATTGTCCTCATCATTAAGTAATCACACAATAAGTTTGAAAGAACCATTCTTCCTCTCACCAATACTATCAATAGAGCCCTCATGGTACACACTTTCTAAAATTGGATAATGATTTGACATAGAAATTGGGGAGACACAAACTATAGCATTCCACAATTTAGCTTCACAAGGGACGGTCAAGATTTGTACGTAAGTCACATCCAGCTAGAAATATACTCTTTGGTGTTCCTTCTAATTGTTGCACCATGTTTAAATAATATATCATTGAAAGAATTCTATCAAGAAGTTAAAGGGTCAACAATTCTAATTTTTTTCTTAAAATTACAATTGAAAGAAATTTCATTCCCTTTCCAATTGTGCAAATTATCTGCACTTTTATTCTCTTTCTTGTCCACCATGATATTAAAGTCTCATGGGCCTGAGCTAGACAATAGATTAGACATTCACATTAACATGCTTGGTCCCTATTGTAATTAGGGGCATAAATATTATATACTCCAATAAATGTGTCATTATGTTTGAAAGTAATCCATATATTCTTTGACTAGGAGATACACCATTTGCAATGATTTTATCTTCCTATTAAGGACCTACCTTGATAGCAATGCCACCCTTACCTCTATTATGATTGGATTAAAATCCACTGCATAAATCCTATAGGAATTTTAAAATGGTATGGGCCCCAAGACCAATAATCTTAATCTCTTGAATGTATGTATTAACTTTCAATTTAGCATTATTACACTGTTTTCTCACCAAATACTCCCTATCTCCCATTTCAAGGCCTCTCACATTATAACTGTGAATGTACATCATTTAGATTGTTGTAACTTGGAGTTATTGTATAGAATGTTATAACAATTTAGGATATCATTACCAAACTTACTACTGCCACTAGTGAGAGATGACCTCTCAACTATCCAGCTTTTTGTTTTACAAGATTTATAAATCACTTCAATAAATGGAGATTTATTCAAAGTTTCATGTTTTGTATCATTTAAATTCTTCTCAATAATAGATTTAAGAGTCACAGATGGGGTTTTCTCACTGTCTAGAGGACCATTATAGGCCCACCTTGCATACTTTTCTCTCTCTATAATGAAATTGAGAGCAAAATTTTGTGCATTTAACTTAGGTGGGAGTGAAGACTTGTGAGCACCCTCTAAAATTATCTTCTCCTTACTATGATCTAATTGACAATAACCTAGTGGATTGATGGGGCCATTATCTGAGACAAGTACCACCTCAAATTCATCCGTAAAAAGAGGATTATTCAAACTGAAAAGTTTCCCATTGTCAACGGTTTCATGAGAATATCCAACTTTGGAAAAATTATCAATATGTGTGTGTGTGTGTGTGTGTGTGTGTGTGTGTGTGTACAAATATCTATATTTACATCACACACATTTTTTTGTACTGGGTTAGGAACATTCTCTTCATTGCTAACCTTATTCAATCTCAAGAGTTAAAGCAATAAAAAATTCTAACATTAAGATGGGTAAGTGTATGTTTTGAATCTTCAATTTAGAAAATTAACCCAAGAAGGTGAACAAGTAGAGGAATGAATTGTGAAAATTGAGGACTTTATTTTTTAATTTCAATCCAATAGGGTGAAGAGTAAGCTATATCTTGCTCAAAATTCTCATTATAAGGCCAATGAAAAAATACCTATAAAGGATATAACCCACATTCCAACATCCTTTCTTCAACACCCTATCCTACATACCATGAGAATTGTTTAGAAACCCACAACCAAAGTCTTATGAACTATTGTAAAAAACAAAGTTTGAATCCCAAATTTTATTCTAAAAATATTAGCTATCCTATCTTAAAACAATTAAAGGAAGGAAGAGACTCCTTATCGACACAAAAAGGATAGCAAAATCTCTCAAACACAAATCTTTTTTTCTAATGGATGTAACCATATCCTCGTTAGGAGAAACAAAAGAGTTCTAAGGTCATGGGAAGAAGACTTACTATCTTCAACATTTATAACGGCTCCTTCCTTTCATCATTTCTCTCCCACCCATTCTATCTCCATTAGTTGTGATTGAGATTGTTCAACAACCATTGTTTTGTATGAAGGTTTTGTAGTATTCATTTGAGAAATCCTATTTCTCTTAGAACCATTAACCAATTTTCCATCATTCTTGCTTGATTTATCAATGTCCATACCATGCTTGTGCTACCATTATTATTAGAAAAGATCATCCCTTGCATGAGTGAACCGGGTTGGGAACCAAGAGGGCCTAGCTCTAATGACATTAAACCCTTGACTTTTTAAGCACGAAAAACCAAAAGCAATGAAACCTAACTCATTAGAAGGATGGAAATGAAATAATAATAGACCACCCTTGGGAGTCATATAGTTGTAGAGCACTCCTCAAATTTTTTTCTTTGTTCATGATTTTAATTAGTTTTTACAATTTCTCTTCCAAATATAATGTTGGTCAACAAATAGACCATGAGTTGTTATTTAGAGGTACATTTAATCAAAGGGTACATATCCTAGAAAATACTTATAGTCATCTACTATAAAAAGATGAGAAGTCAATCAATGAATTACTCCATTTTTTAATGACATCATTCAAACATACATTGAGTTGTGATCTATATAACATACACATTTCTAATTAATACCATAAATTTACAATAGTTATATAAACAACATATAATGAATAGGACAAACATAAGAAGGCATCAATGACTATTCCTAATTACCACCATATGTTTAGAATAATTGTATAAATCAGATATAATGGGTAGCTCAAAGATAAGAAATCATCCATCATCTATCACATGTCACATGCACAAGAAATAATTAGAAGCATATTCTTTCCTTTTAAATTATTGTTTTGA
The DNA here is from genome assembly GCA_028749045.1 of Cupressus sempervirens. Classification (NCBI taxonomy): domain Eukaryota; kingdom Viridiplantae; phylum Streptophyta; class Pinopsida; order Cupressales; family Cupressaceae; genus Cupressus; species Cupressus sempervirens. The sequence continues at coordinate 271,132,579 of CM053793.1, read as the reverse complement.
CTATCTAGTATTAAACAACCTCGTAAAAATATAACAATTCATGTAAGCCTCTACCTTCATGCCAAATCTCTAAGCGCAGTTCATTATGTCAAAGCCACTGATTAATTGGAAAGGAATAAATCGAATAAATTGTTGAAACTTCAGAAAATTTGGGCAGCAATTATAGGCAAAAAAATAGAAGAAAATTTACTGATATTTCAGAGACAAACATTACATTATGTGGATTGAAATTTACTGATATTACTGAGACAAAAATTTACTGATATTTCTAATACTCTAAATTCTCTCCACGCCTTGCCGTATATGATATATACACCATTATTCTATTATATTATATCTCCTAGAAGCAAAAGGCTATCAAGATCCATGAGAAGTTTGAAAGCAGGCTTAATTTTCTAGTTCCTGGGGGGGCACAAAGGGATTGGGATCACAACAAAAGCCACGGTTTCCATGGCAGGTTCCAGGCTGGCAGCAAACATAAGGAGTACAATCATCATCTTTTGCACAATCGCACTTTAGCCCCTGCGCATCCGCCATTATTGTCCCTCCTATAATTAGGGCAACCACCAACAGTAGCATATATTTCTTTTCATTATCTTTCATATTTCCCATTTCTCTTTTCTCTTCACAGATAAACTGGCAATGTTCATGAGGATTCACATGCACACAAGCGCTTAAATCAGTGTAGCAGCAGTCATGGCGAATCACTTTCAACGTAAACAACACCAATGTACGACACTTTATATGCAATTCATACGTCCATTATTTATTATTGTTTATATGATCTAGAAGCACATGCCAGGATATTCCTCCTCTCCCAACTAAATGAATTTGTATTTTTATAGGCCGCGGATCGTTCAATGAAAAACTAATCTCGGGCTTACCTCCTAATGTTTAGTCGGTGACTATAAACATTGATATCGTCACTTTGAATGTAGTTTTCTTGTTTCAAAAGGACAATCAAATAAATATATTTATTTATTTATTGGTTTACATATTGTTGCCCGGTTATAAAATTCTTTCAATTTTATAAGTCTTGGTTAATTTTTAAAAATTGCCCAATTTTAAGCTTTCAATTGGCCATTCTACCTTTGAATTTTGTGTCTTTAAGCTTCCATGTCTTCGGTTTGTTCCCAGCTCTGCACAACACTTGAAATTTTTAAAATCCGACTTCTGAGCCTCAAGTTGTCACAGGTTAATGGAGAGACCCAAAATACGTGTTTTAAAGTCTATCATTAACCATTAACCTCTCAATAGGTTAATAATAACTCCCAAAAACACGTATTTTCTAACTATTAACCTCTCAAAAGGTTAATGATAACGTTCAAAAATATGTTTTTCTTAACCTCTCCAATAGGTTAATGATAGTGTTCAAAAACACGTTTTTCCTAACCATTAACCTCTCAAAAGGTTAATGATAATGTCCAAAAACACATTTTTCTTAACCTCTAGGAAATAGTTATTAACCTGTTTGAAATTCCAAATTAGACATGTAAATGGTTTGAAATAAAAAAAGAGGGGGGCTCAAAGGATCTGCCTGATGAGAAGATGAAAGCCATTAAAGTTTTGAAAAAGCGGAAGCCATTCGCAAAATTTATTCCAATAAAAGAATGACTTCATTTAATTAGACTCATTCTTGATTTGAGAAAGGTGTTGCACCATCCAATTTTGGACTTGAACCTTAATGGGCTGTTGTTCGTGATACTTTCCCATCCGATGTGTATTTGATGAATCCATAGTTCATTGCTCAACTGAGGCAAATCTGTCGATGTCTTATTGTGAAGAGACAAATGAATTTGATGCAATAGGGCTTTGTTACAAATAAATGCATTGAAACAATCAAAGGAAGTCAGTGAAACAAGCTTGAGAGGCATGGTTTTTGACTAAGAGAAGTCACTGGCTACGAATAGAGGAAATGTGCAAACATAAATAGAGAGCTTCAAAATGGAATTGATGATAAATGTGAGAGCTTTTGTATAGTTTGGAGACATGGAATAAATGATAAGATTGGTTCCATAGCCTAAATTGTGGAAGGTGGCAATCCGGTTCAGTAATAACTTTATCTGAATGAGCGAGGGAAAAGCATGACAGGATTATGGCTTTGAGATGACATAAAGAAGGGAAGAACCCACAATGATGCTCAAGCTCTTCACATTAGAAATGTGCAAAGACCACTAGGGCCATTTCATGCTTTCCAAATTGAGTGCAGGTTGGGATTGGTCACAGATATTGCCCTTTTTCATATCAATACCATTAAGTTCTATGACATTCTTCCTAAGAGTTTGGAGAGCCTTGAATTGCTATTTGAGCTGGATATCAGCAACATCAAATTCCTACAGTACTCTTCTTATTTCCTTCACTAAAATTCTTAGACGTTGGATTTGATGATTTTGATGGGATCTCCACACATTTACATTAGCTCTATAGAATGATATGGCATTCATGCTAACATGGGCTCTCTGTACATTAGCTCTATGGGGGTGGATCTCTATACATCGTCTCTATGTTTAACTTCCGACTACATCTGATTGAAATGCACTGAGACCAGTGGAGTTGAGAAATGTAGTAGCTCACTCTTTTCATTAAAATTCTTGGGCATCACATTCAATGGTTTTGAAGGTTAGCTGCCATCACAGCTACTCGATGAGGGCATGGATGCCATCCTTGCTAACAACAACAACATATATATCAACTCTACTGTGATATGCATGTAACTTGGGTGCATTATCTTCTTCACGAGAACAGTTATTATATTCATGTTGCAGCCACTCCAAGCATAGCAGAAATGAATTAGATGCATCGTCTTTTTCTAGTTCCTACAATTCTGCTCCTTTGCTGTATAAAAATTGGGGTTGTTTCAATGGCCTACTTATCATAATCAAAACTGGATTGAATGGTGAATAACAATGCTCAATTTTAAGGCTTCAATTGGTTTCTTACAATGTCAAATGCAGAAGTGTAAACAAGGCATGTCAACTATTTGACAAAATGCTTGAAAGAGACGTGATCTAATGGACTACAATGGTTGCAGGATATGCACAAAATGGTGTACTTGAGGAGGCTCTTAGGCTCTTCAAAGAAATGCCTCAAAGAAATGTGATCTCATGGAATGTAATAATTTCCAGATATGCCCAGAATGGATTTCTTTAAGTGGCCTTGGAAACTTGTAAGCAGATGCAATTTTTGTTGAAATGGGTAGAGACATGTTGCATGTTGATTGGTCACTTTATCATAATCACAGGCTTCCGATCCCTTCTTATGATCGGTATAGAATGAGCCCAAAACATGCAAGGATATCATGTGATTGATGCCTGGAAAGACATGGCATTGATATAATGTGATCACTGACAAAGAAAATTATTAATGGCCAACCAAGTTATCTATTTCTTGTCATTCTTCATGACCCTTTCAGTTCTGTAGATTTTGGAAAATGGTGGAACAAACATTGTCAACATGAGACTCTCATAGGCCACACCACTCTGCACCTGTATTAGGAAAGAAGAAGTGTTCTACTATGTGTGACCTTGGACACATACCCCATTATTACAGTCTAGTATCAAATCAATGATTCAACCTTTTGAAGACACTTTCCAAGCCATACATTTCAAATAATGGTTATTGTCATTTAAGGTTAGTTTTGTTGAGGTTAATTAACCTCACCCAAATCACGTATTTGGGAGGTAGTTACTAACCACATAGGGGTAGTTATTAACCTCTGTGTCTATATAAGGGCTCTTTTGGGCTTTGTAAAGGGACTTTTGGGCTTTAGAAGAAGGGAACACTATGCAAAAATATTGATTAGAAGATGATATTTGGAAAGTATGTATAGATTTGTCTTTATAATTAGAAATTTCTCTTAAGTTCTTGGTGCAAGAAAGTAAAGGAATGTGCAATTTGAGTTCTCTGATTCTAAACCTAAATTGTTTAGAATGTTGATTCTCTTTGTAGTGAGCATTCTCACGGTATGGTGTAGATGTTTATGAATTTGTGGATCAACATTGTGCTAGTAATAGTTTTCAATCGTAGATCTTGATTGTTGTTATTAGCGGTTTTAATTTAGTAGTTTGGGAAAGCCTTGAAGTCGTGTGGTGCATTCGTCATCATGAGCGTTCTCTCCTTTCAATTTTAATTTTATATCTATTTGAAAAGCTTCAAAATTATATCATACAAGGGAACTGCCCCTCTAAACGCAGAGGAAGGCCGCATATCAAGGGCCTATCCAACTGTTGTGAACGGTTTGCCACACACTCCGTTGGGCCAATTCTACTGTGAAAAATCTGTTTACCAACACATATCAAAGTTTCAATAATTTTTTATTTCTTTCAATTAATTTCGTCAGATTATAAAACCCATTTTTTCGAGGCTTCTTCATATCTTTTTTTTCTTGAAAAGTTTAAGCTACACTTGAAAGATTATGAACATGAATACGAATCTATTCATTACGTCTTTAATTTAATTATTTTTTCAATATTTAACCTTCTTTTAAAATAATGTTTAATTAAACTGTATACAAGATGCACAATGAATTTAATAAAATCTCTCATATTTCCTATTTCTCTTTACACAGATAAAAAGGAAATCATGTCGGACATTCACATGCACACAAGCACTTAAATGACTACAGCAGGAGTCATGCCGAATCACTTTAAACGTAAAGAACAACAATGTACGACATTATATCTGGAATTCCTCCGCCGATTATAAATTATTGTTCATTTAAATTTGTATTTATATAGGCTGCGGATTGTTCCATGCAAAATTAATCTCGAGCTTAGCTCCTAATGTTCAATTGATGACTGTCAACATAGATATCGTCACTTTGAATGTAGTTTTTTTGTTTGAAAGGGAAGATATATATATATATATATATATATATATACATATTTATTACTTAGATATTGAAGTCTCAATATTTGTTTATTTCTTTCAATTAATTTAATCTTATAAAACCCTTTTTTCCAAGGCTTCTATCATGTCTACTTTTTTCTTGAATTTTTAAGATACATAATGTTAATGAAACATAAATATTATTTGAAATATTATAAACAGTATGAATCAAATACAAATCTAATCAATTACAGCTTAAATTTTATTCATTTCTCAAAATTTTATTTTTTATTAGATAATCATCAATTAAACTACATTTAAGATGTACAATAAATATAGTACTTAAATTTTTTATTAACATAGATAGCTATCAATCAAATTTAATTATCGAAAGTACTTGTCTCTTTATGAAAACTTCAAATCCTCTATGATATATGATATATTAGTTTTGTGTGTAATTTTTAAACTAATGAAAATAAATCAACTATCTATAATAACTAAATTTTAAAGTATGATAGAAAAAGGGTTTGGCATAAAAAAATCATTTTATCTTCTTGTATTGAAGTTTTGGTATGTAATTTCTATTATGATGTCAATCATTTTTATTGGAGACTCATTTCCTAAACAATAAATTTAGCAACAAATTTCCTTTACTACAACATAAAATTAAGAATAAATTATTATAAATGAAGGCTATATTAGAAAAAATAGAAGAGGTTAATGAAGTATTATTGTGTAAAGAAAAATATGAGGATATTCTATAAAGTGATGTACAAATGGGAAAAGATATTATTAAAAAATATATCTTTTTCTATGAAGTGGGTCTTTGAGCCTAGTCATAAGAAGACAATTTATGGTTGATAGTGAGGAGAAAATTACCACCCTATGAAATCAAGAATTGAAATCCTATAATAGCTTTGTAAATCTATAATTTATTTACTAAGGAAGTAGTTAAATTTTAGATAAAATCATAAAACTAAATTTTAGATGAAATCATAAAATTAAATTTTAGATAAAATCATAATACCAATTTCTCTGCAACTCTGGGTCATCATGTGTGCTATCATGAAGGGCCCCCCTCCTCTTGATCTAGAGCATATATACTTGGATCTCCACATAGTCTTGTCTACTGAGTCACTATCCCCAAGTCATGAACTCCCATCTAGACCTAATGGTCAATAAACATCTACTCATTTCCCCTGCCAATCTGATGATTTGGCAATCCTTTTCAACTCCTCTCTCAAGGTGGTTTGGGAGAATGTATGCCTAGAGAACATTGAGATCCTTAAATCTAACTCAAAATGTTCCTTGGTAGGGCCTTCAATGACAAATCATGACAAGGGAATGGACATACCAAGGACTACTTACAACTTGAAAGAATATGTCTAGGATGACACCTTGGTGATAACATTTAAGACTAAAAAGGGCCTCAAGTTGGTTGAGTTTGTGCACAGGGATCCTATAGAGATTCCACTATCTACTAGAATGATAGAATTTTGTGGGGATGGTGTTCTTTCTTCTAATTGGGGTGATTGTGCATCCCCAGTAGTATCTATAATGGTGTCTCTCCCATGTCTTTACGGATTGCACTCTTCATAAGTTCTGTCTATATCACATTTGCCCAATATTTTAGTATCAATTTCTCTTGTAGGAATTAAACCTAGGATGCAAAGTCCCCAAGACAAAAACAAGAGGTATGATGAAGGCCAATCTGTGATTGGAATATAAAACTAGAAGGCTATCAAAGAGAGGGGTTAGGAACAAATCGACAACATGAGAAAATGAGAAAGGTAGGAAAGTCTTCTTGGAAAATACTGATAAACTTGACATAAATGAAGATAATATGATGGAACATGAGGGGATTTAATCATCATAAAAAATAATTTTATTTGAAGAAATTTTTTTTATTTTAAATAAGATAGATATTGTTCTTATTCATGATGTTAAGATGATTAAATAAAATTTTGAGAAATTTTATGAACTATATTTTCCTAGTGGCTATGCTCTCCTATATTGAGGTTGTTGATGCCTTTGGGAAAATTGGTACTATGTGGAATCCTATGAAATTTACTAGTAAAGAAATATTACTCAACCCTCATTTTCAGGTCATGTTATTCTATAATAATGTGTGTAATTATCTCCTATTAAATGTTAATGCTCCTAATACCCATGTTAGGAGCCTTCATGTTTTGGAGGAAGCCTCCCATGTTATTGGAAATAGCATTGGTGGTAAGATCATTTGTGTGGGGGATTTTAATACCCTTTATACCCCTTAAAATAACTTGGAGTTTTAGATGATTTTTCTGAGAGTATGTATGATTTGGCCAAGTTTTTGAGAATAAATATTCCCTTTGATATTGATCTCTAGTGTAATCCCTTCATATTGTCCCATAAATTCTTTGGTTCTAACCGTATTTATGTTAGACAAGATATGGTGCTCATCTTGGTTGGCTAGGATATCTTAATTTTTAGTTGGGTCTTAAATAAGACTTTTTGGTGGAAGATCTTTTGATATGAGATAATTCAGCACTCTCACTCCCCCAATTTATAGATTGTGTTAATCAATGGTGGAAAATTCAGGTTCAGTTAATTTCGACATTTTAAATGGCAAGGAAGTTGGTTAACATTAGAAAGGAATTTTTGGGAGGCGAAATTATCATTTGGAAATGTCCTTAAATGAAAGAAATATATTGAGGCTAGATTGACAGGGCTCCAAAATGATATGGCAAGTGGGAAGTCTTCGGAGGATACCCATAAGGAATAACAAGAATGCGATGCTAAATAGAGGATGATAGTTGGGAGAGAATAAACTTATTAGAAGAAACAATCCTACATTTAGTGCCTAATTGAAGGTGATAGAAATATTGCCTTTTTCCAAAGGCCTTCCTTTAAACATAATATGAGAAATACTACAAATAGAATTATAGATGGCAACAACATGGATTTGATAGAGGAAGATAAAATGTGAGTCTAGAAGACCAAATACTTTTATGATATTTGTAATTCTCAACCTTGGATATCTAACACTATTACTAAAGAGGAATTGGTATGTGTCATCAAATCAGTGATAGATAACCATATGAATCAAGAGTTGATTAGGAAGGTAATCAAAGATGAGTTCAAAATAGATGTCTTTTCTATGGGGGCTTACATAGCATCAGGGCCTAATGGCTTTTTGTCAACCTTATTCCAAGTATTTTTGGAAATTACTAAAATGACCTAGATCGTGTGGGAAAATATTTCATAAGGAATGGAAGAAATCTATAGCACCTCAATGAAACCTATATTGTTCTCATTTATAAGGTTGCAGAACTCACTAGAGTGGGAGAGTTGAATCCCATTAGTCAATGAAATACTATTTATAAGATCCTATCTAAGGTGACGGTGAACCCACTTAAGCCTCTACTAGATAAATTCAGTAGTGCTACTCAGAAAGGATTTTTTCCTCAATGATAGATTTTTGATGTTGTGACTAATTCCCACGAAATGTTGCATTCCATGGAGAAAACTGTAAACCCATGTATGGATTTTTATAATAATTTTTAATTATTGAGAGGGGGGGAGTGTGACTTAGTTATCCTTAGATCTAGATGTACTAATTCCACTTTTAATGACTTCAAACAAATTAAGCAATCTCAAATACCCACTTGGTCTCTATAGCATAATATCAATAATTTAACATTTCATGCAATATCTTAACTCTCTATCTCTATATGTGTCAACTGCCAATAAAGAAATAACTATAAAATAGACCATGAAAAACAATAACATCCTACATGAAAATAATAGTTTGACACTAGGATTTAATGTAGAAACCCAATTTTGGAAATACCACCATGTAACATTCTACCAGTTTTCCACTCTTTTTAAGTGAGCTCGGTTAAGAACCAACCTTGTTAGAGTTCATACAAAACATCGTGAAATGTGACCCTATTAAAGGAATTAATCACACTATTAGGAATGACCTTGTTCAAGGAATTTAAAACATTCCATTAGAATGTCACCTTGATTAGAGGATTTACAAAATAACTATTAGGTCAAACTTGATTGAGAGATTTTGGACTAATACAATGGTTAGAATGTAACAATAGGTTTGATCTATAAACTACATCTCACTTTGCAAAGTAAGATCTCCATTCAGTCATCTTATGTTTCATTAACTGGCCTCCATTGATATCAACATCAATCATATGCTTGACATCTCATCAAACAATCACTCTTCATACTTCACATTTGTTTTCCTCCTCGTCATAGATTCACCTCAAGATCACCAATCAACCATGAAACAACTTTATAAGACATCTCTCATGCCTCCTTAAATAGGTAATTTTGATTATTTTCTACTTAAACATCATTGTTGATCTTAGGGTTAGGTTAAATTCAACAAATACTTCCAACTTTTTGTTCTCCTTCTTCTTCTAAAAAGTTTTGATCAAATCTTCACCTTTGATCACTTTAAAAAAACTCGTGGTACATAAAATGTGCTAGCTCATCAATTTTTATCATCCATGCACTTTTACTAATTCACAATTCTAACTACGTTGGCTTTAGATTAAAATCAATCTCAAATTGTAACTTTTGGTACCACTTAGAAATCATTGTGTTCCTTTTCTCAGTCATTACTATGTAGATTGACACATAGTATACTTTGTCACTTGACATCAACAAGCTCACTCAACTATTGCTACACTCAATCATTACTACACTTCTTCATACATTTTCTCTACAATAGCTAACACTTGGCTTGAATTGTTTCACTCGACTACCATATAAGTTCCTTAATCTTCTACTTTATCTTTCTCATTGACTATGTAATACTAATAATTGGTCAATCTTATCATTTTGACTTGTTCAACTCTTAGGTTTGTCCAACTATCTTCTTCATATTGATTTAACAATACTTTATCTTGGCAAGGGTTAACTTATCAAGTACCTATTTTAATTTTGTGATACCTAACACATCTCAATTAAACCTTTCACTAGGTCATCTCATGATCTCTTCTTTTCAAATCCTCTTCATTAATCAAATAATCTAGAACTCTATACAATTACTAAAATATCTCTATAGTAGGTTTGATACTCTATCTTATCAATAGGTTTGGCATTAATTGCAAGATAACAATTGATCCAATTGTAGTTTTCAATAGAATGTATTTTTTCTTGAGTGACAAATTCTTAATTTTATGATTACCTCCCATGAAATGTTGCATTCCATGGAAAAAAAGTGGAAACTCGGGTATGGCTATGAAACTTAATATATTGAAATCTTATGAACTTAATTTCTAGGTTGTGGTTCTCCCTAACATGTACCTTGGCCTCCCTCTTATAGTTAAGGAGGTCACCCCCTAGTTCAAAAATATTGTTTTTAAAAGTATGAAAATGAAACCTACAAGGTGAAAAGAGAAGTTCTTAGAAAAGGGGGAAATTTATAGGTTCTTTCTATACCCCTCCAGGCTATACTAGTTTATTTTTTGTCCCTATTCAATATATCTAGTAGATATAGCGACATCATAGAAAATATCTAGCATAATTTATTTTGGTTAGTAATTGAGGAGAGGCTTATGATGAGCCTAGTTAGTTGGGATAAGGTTTCTAGGCTGAAATCCTAGGTCATATTAAATTTGAGGAGAATTGGACACCTAAAACAAGCTCTCATGAACGATATTTATTTGAAATTGATTGAAAATATAGCAAGATGGTGCGAGATCATGAGCATTAGGTATAGTACATAGAAAACACTATCTCACAGGATTTATACCAATGACTTACTAGTAGGTTCCGCGGTATGGATCAATATCAAGATAAGAGTCAAAAGGTTATGAAGATGGTAGCGAGATGGGTTGTTGGAGTTACGAATACATTTCTAGGTTCCAGGAGTATAATTGCATGGACATGATCCAATTATCAAAAGCTAATTTAGTACTACTAAGGAAATTTGTATAGACCATTTTTGGCATATTATGTGTAACTATATAGATAATAATGGGAAATGGCTAAGGTTAACTATTATTGGTCAAAATCAGAGTGTCACTAGATTTTAGAAGGAGCTTCAAGAGACAATTTAGGGTATTTATATTAAAGGATTCCCCAAAGACAATGAAACTATTTAAAGTTTTAATTATTTAGGTTATATTAGTGTTAAATTATCTTATTATACCATTATTTGTCAACTGGATAATATATAGTACTACAAGCATGCGTGTAACCCTATATTCTTCCAAAGATTAATTTCATTTGGTGTTCATCTCTGTTAAAATGAATGTTGATGATACTACTTTGGGGGAGTATTATAAGCATTGAAGGGTATGTACATGTTGCATTCATGATTTTGTTTGTCAATGATGTCAACATAGCATGGTTTTTGTAAAGACCAGCTGAGTAGAAGACATAGATCTTAATGGTAGGGGAAATGGTTTGATTTTCTCGTGATGTACAATTATGGACATGTTCTACACTATGTCCTAATGATGTGGTCGAGTGTGTAGAGTCTAAGTCATAGATGTATGGAAGTTGTACCTAATTTAGAGAGAAAAGTTTAGAGATAAAGTATTGGCAAAGTAGTTCCTTATGTTCATTTGCTATCTAACATCTGAGATGCAATGATAAGATGTGTAGTCAAGTAGTGATAGAGGACAATCTGATGATGGCATCAAAAAGTGTGCAAGTCCTAGTAATGCACGCATGAAGTTTTGTATAGACCATGAGCTTATAATACTATTATAATTGTAATTAATTAACTATCTTATTATAATTAATTGGAAAAGCCTCGAGGCTGAGTCAAGGAATTAGTATGAAGATATGGTATACAACAAAGATGTTTTACTTGATTGTAAGGGGTATCCATTGTTGTATGAAGTATGAAGTGCAAAAAAGAGAATTATTCTTACTGAATGGGTCTAAGTGATCCAAGGGATTATTGGATGCAAGGTTTGTGATCTAGTTCCAAGATAAAAAAGAGAAGAGGTCTAGTTGATAGGACAAATAAAGAGGAAGGAACAGTACATAAAAATTCTATTATTATGCAAGGAATAATATAAAGATTATTTGGACAATGGGTTGATTGGTCTTTCCCTTGAAGCTCTTTAGGAAATTGGTCTAGCTATCTTCCACAGCTCCTAATAGGTTTGGCACAACTCCTAACATGGTTGGGATGTCCTAATAGGGATTCAAAGTCTCCTAATAGGAACTCATATGTACATAATGTATTCATAGAATCCTAATAAGGTCCATCCTCTAACAAGGAATATTTATATTAGCACATCATCTTGTATGTACCATCCCTACCGAGTTTTTTCCTTAGAGGATCAAGGGTTTCACTAGTTAACAATATCTAGTGTTATTGTGTATGAGTATCATGTTATGGTTTTAGTATATATTGCTCATATGGTTAAGTTTGTATATGTTTCATAATTGTGATAAAAGTTAAATAACTGATTCATCCCCCTCATCTTAGTCATATCAATGGACTATATATTCTAACAATTGGCATTAGAGAAATGGGTCCTTCAACGATAAGCTTAACAACTTTGGGAGATTGATGGTGAATCTTTTTGGAAAAGAAAGTCCTAGATTTGATGGAGCCAACTATGAAAATTAGAAGGAGAAGATGAAGACTGATATGTTGTGCATGGGTCCAAGATATTAGATCTTGATATAGAGTAAGAAAACAATCATTGAAGAAGAAAAGCTAGAATGATGTAGTGAAGATGAAAGAGATCTATTCATTTGTAACATGAAAGAAAGAGAATCTCTACTATCATCTCTTCTAGAGAATGAATATAGTCAAATAAAGTCACTTGAAACATCTTAAGAAATTTGGAAACCATTAGAATCTACTTTTAAATGTGATAAATGCAAAGAGAATGAGATTACAAAATTGGATATGTGCATTTCATGAAGTTATATTTGTAGAATATCATAAATTATTGCAGGAATTTGGTGTCATGGTGGAACCAAGGAAGAAGATGAAGTAATATGGAAGATCTATAAAATTTTGACACCACCATCAAAACAAGTAGCTTAGATCATTCAGCTAGTAATTCCCTAAACTAAGGATTTCATAATGGAAATGCTAAACTTGGAAGATTAGAATCTGCAAAAGTAGATTTGAGATAGTCTAGAGATCTAGGAAGAGTTGAAATAGATTTCAGTTCCCTGAACATTCAACCTAATTTGACAAGGAGTGTAAGCACACATGGAGATTTTACTAGTAGCAACAAATCTAATGAAGATAAGAAGATTGAGGAAGGAATAGCCCTTCTTGTGAGAAGATAAAACGATGGTAAGAAATTTTTTAAATGTTGGACTTGTGATGAATTTGGTCATTATGCATCTAAATACCCTAAAAGAGAGAAAAATTATAAAGGAAAGTTTAACCCTTGAAGATATGGAGATGAAGAATCTAGTGATCTAAAGGTCAAATTTAATGTGATGATGAATTAGGATTTGTGTCTTTCAAGAAAGATGATCTTGATAGAAAAAATAGACAAGAAAAAGCTCTAATTTTTGAAGTGAAAAAGAAATCTGATTGGATAATTGATAGTGGTTGTTCACATCACATGACCAGTGATATGAATAAGTTTGTTAAGCTCAAGAATCATGATGGAGGTATTCTTAGACTTAGTAATAATGTAGCCTATCATATAAGAGGAATTGGATCCATTACTCTTGATGGTAAAACTAACACTGATGATATGTTTTTGTTGATGGATTGAAGCATAACTTGTTGAGTGTTGGACTATTGCTGGACAAGGGTTATCTATTGCAGTTCACTAAGAAGACCTACATTATTAAAGAATGTATTTTGGTTAAATAGAAGAAAGTGTCATTTCCTAGCAAGAAGTTCACTACCATAGAGAAGTTTGAGATTTTTTTACACAGATTTGAGTGGTTGCTCAATGACAAGAGGATTCTATGGTGAAATGTACTTTATGATTTTTTTTGATGATTTCACTAGAATGATGTTGGTAGCATTTCTTACAGACAAATCTAAATCTTTTTAGAAGTTTAAGATATTTAAGAATATAGTTTAGAATGAATCTGGTATTAAAATAAATTGGTTGAGGTCTAATAAAGGAGGATAACTAACCTCTAGAGAGTTTCAAATATTTTGTAAAGAGAATGGAATCAAAAGACATCTATCTTCACTAAGAACACCTGAGAAAAATGGAAATTCTAAAAGAAGAAATGAGTCTATAGCAGAAGCAACAAGAGTGATGTTGTTTGAGAATGATGTTTCTAAGACATTTTGGAGAGGAGTAGTCAATACAATAGTGTACACTCTTAACAAAGTATAGATAAGAAATCTTATGAACAAGACACCTTATAAACTATGGTTTGGTCATTCACTACTAGTTAATTATTTTAGAATATTTTGGAGAAAATGTTACATTAAGAGAGATGATGATATTGGTAAGATTGATCCAAGAAGTGATATAGGTATGTTTCTTGGTTATTCCTTGAAAAGCAAGGCATACAAATGTTTTAACTATTAGGAATTTGAAGATGAAGTAAAGTAGAGTTTTTAAGGATTTTCTATCTAGATTCTAAATATATATTTTTTGAATTGACTTTGTTGAATTGTTTTTTCTCCCACAAAAATTGGTATGGTATCAAAAACCTTATTTTCAAAGAGTGACATTTCTTTTGACACCCTTTTTTTTTTTTTTTTTTTCTAAAATAGATATCAAAGTCAATCTTTCCAATTTGGTTTCCCAGCATCCGTAGCAAAACCATGATGGTGGTCTGATGTCTTAGTATTTTATATTTTATCATAGTCTAAAGTTAACATACCACTAATTTGGAGATACGTGGATTCTGAGATATTTAACTTATTATATAATTTCCCATGAAAACATTAGAAATCTTCTAACATTTGGAGAAGACTTGTAATTATTTTGATTTGATAGAAACTAAGTTTCTATCAAAACTTTAAACTTTAGTTTCAATCAAAACTTTTGCTAGCCTTCAGGGTATTCTTTTTCTAATTATAAAAATTATCATATAAATAATAAATTTTGGTTTTTAGTTTTAACATTTAAATCAAATAGATAATTCACACTTCAATTGGAAGGGGGGAAATATTTTGCAACTTGTCTATTTTTGAATTTAGAAGAAGAATTTGCAACATGGGAAATAAAGATAAAAGACCAAGTAAATATGCACAAAGAGGAATTGACAAACAAGAAGATGAAACTCATTGAAAAACATTAGCAGGATACAATACGAAGCAAGGTACACATGTGCAATCTTTTTTCGAATGCATATTTTATTTATAGGGTACAATCATATTCTAGAATTTTTGTATATAGTTAGGATTAGGGTTTATCCAATTAGGAATATGGAAAATATTAACTTAATATTAAAGGTTTATTGAATTAAGAATATTTAGGATTAGGTTTTATTAAATTATGATTAAATTTAAATTATGAATATTTAGGATTAGGGTTCATTATGTTATGGTTATTTCAAATTATGAATATTTAGAATTAGGGTTCATTTTAATTATATTCTTTTAAATTATAACTTTATTTAGGATGTAGTCAACAAGGACAACCTACTAAGGTTGGAGAAGGTTCATCTTATGTTCAAATGGGTACATGTGCATCTCTTGCAAGTACTATCTTTCTCTAGATTTCAAGGTCTAGATAAACTTTATATCTTTTATTTTTACTTTTAAAGCCTTGTCCCCTTACAAACTTTCTTAATTTTATTTGTTAAATCATTCATGTGTAGTAGTAGACAATGAAAATGTTGGACATGAGGAAATTAATGATGAAGCAATAGATATTGAAAAAGGATCATCTAAAGGTTAGATAAATTTGTATCTAATATTTCACTTGTTATGTATATACACACGTGTCCCCTAAAAAGAAGTTGTATCTTAAGTCTTTATTTTATGTTTCCTTGTAGCCCGAGATCAAACAAAAAATGAAAATATTAATCTAGCTCAAAGATTGATGAGAAAAAATAATCGTAGAAATATAGATCATTTAATTGAAATGGCTAAGGAAAACTTGAGAGAATATGCTAGTCAACCTACACATACAACTAAGAGAAAATTTAATAAAAAGTCTAAAGAAATAATTGTACAATTTAAGAATCTTGATATAGTGGAGAAAACTCAACTATTATCAATTTCACTTCTTAAAGATGATATAAAAAATTCATTGAAACTATTGGGTATAGATACAAGTATAAAAGAGAGGAAGACTTCTAGAATATGAAAAAATATTGTTGAAAGTGTTAAGGAAGGGTTACATTCCATTGAGAAAAAAACTAGATGTGTAGATCAATTCGTTGCAAGAAGAGTGATACTCTCATGTGTTTTAAGTAAGAGATTATGGGAAAAAAAATACAGATCTTTTCACTATCATCACATATTGGGTATACTTGAAAGATGGTATTACATTATCTAAAGAAGAAAAAAAGAAACAATTTGGATAATAGTACATTAGAAGGAAATTGGGTGCTAATGTGTAGAGCTCCTCAATCTGATATGATTGTGGAAAAAATTAAGAAAAATAGTTATTCAATTTTGGATTGAAAATACTCATCCTTTCCTGAATAGAAGAGATATTTTCAAGAAGAGGATTCGACCTAAGGAGTATCTTCAACATGAAAAGCATGAGTTGGATGTCATGCAACATGAATTGTATCTCTCAATTTGTAATTTAAATCCTAACACAAAGATTGGACAAACAATGTTTGAAAGATTAAAACCCTATTTTGTGAAGATAAATAAATATTTTGAAACATGTTATTTTTGATATCATGTTGAATTTGATTTTTACTATCAAGGGTTCCAAAATATGATAGAATAAAGTGATGGATCTTAAAATTCTTTTCATAAATGACTGAGCCAATTCATAACATCAATCTTATGTAACAAATACAATGATCATATAATAGGTGAAATAGATTTCATAAGAGGAACTTGTGAAACATGTGGTAACCTAACTAAATGAAGATACTAATATGATGAGGATGGTAAAATCAAAGAGATATAAGTACATAAAGTTGAAAACAAAAGTTTGAAAATAATCAACAAGGTTGGAATATGTAGAGGATGAGATACCTGCTAGAGAAATTATGTCAATTTTTTGTAAATCGATTAACCATATATATATCATTCTTTTTTTGCTAAGTGGCAAGCAGAAAAATTTCAAACACTAAGAGAAACTTTTCCATTCAGAACAATTTTATCTATTATTGACTTTGCAGAGAATTACTATTTCATTTCTCAAAAAAAAACTTCAAGAGGAATACTAATTTATAGAGAAGGTTACTATTATGGTTCAAGTGTCTTATCGACATGCATAAATTGATTTGGATGGTGTGGAAAGTACATATCAAGTGTAAGTCATTAAAAAAGAGTATCACTTTTAGATTAGTGATGACAAAGAATAGGACACACATTTTGTGGAACATTATTTTAAGAAATTTTTTGAATATTTGAAAAATAAAGGGATAAAAATGGAGAAACATTTTGTATGGTTAGATGGATGTGTAACAAAATTTAAATAAGCTAGACCATTTTATGCATTATGTAGATAGCATCGATACCTTAATATACCACACATTTTGAGTTTTTTCAAGAGACGACATAGAAATGGTGAGCATGATGTTGTGGGATCTTGTATCAAATGTGCTTTAAGAAATATCAAATGGACTATAAAGGATATCACATTAGTAATTCTCACGATGTGTTTGAGTGTTACAAAACACATTTTACAATGCTAGCAAATACAGATTACATGTCATCACAAGAGGATTGAGTCATACCAATCAGAGTGTTTTGTGAGGTATCAGGTATAAATTCATTTGAATACTTAAATTGAATAAATTTTCTATATAATTTTTTAGGTGATAACTAAATTATGACTATGATCATGCTGATATTTCATTGATTTCTATTTATTATGACCATATTTAAGGATTGATCATAGTTGGTACATATGTATATATAAGTGTATTTATTTCATAATTTTGGTTCATTTATATAATGTATATACTCACATACATGACACATTAAATTTATACATATAGTTTGTGTAGGAAATACTTTTGTAGTCATGGCAGAAACTGAAAATGTAGAAAGTGTTCGGTATTATTTGTTGTGTTGCACCATACAAAGAGAGAAGCTAAAAAGGATTGAAATAAGTGATGGAATTATGTTTCCCACATGTTAGTATATGGTTGAATCATGTATGTAGATCTATGTATTTTATGAATTCAAATTTATTGACTTATTTAATTGATGATGTTTATATATGGATACGTGTACATATATTTAGTAAATAATTAATCTATATGATATTTTTTAAATGTGTATGAGGTTTTGTTGTTATACGTGACACATATTTGAGGAAAAGAAGCATACTTAAGAATGGGATTCATTTGACTGATTATCAACCTAACAATAAGGTATATCAATATATAGTAACCATGTTATTGCCACTAGTCTAACATTTCATCCAGTCAAAGGACATGGAATACGTATGTGGAGACTTGATATTGATTATCATAGGAAAATATTAAATGTTATCAAACAAAAAGCTAACCCACTTGATACAAGATAGAAACAACTTGTAATTTGAAACAACATGAACATTTTGAAATTTGGTTTAGCTATTTAAAATTTAAAATTTGGTTCACCAATTTGAAATTTGGTTGAACTAATTATATATTACTTTTACTATTTCATTTAATTTGTCAAGTTTGAATTGTGATTAGTAATTAATTATAGAACTTAGGAACTGATATGAAACTAATTAGGACATGTTCCTTCAGGGGAAGAAATTCAAACACCTATCTTAAGGGGAGGAAATTAGGAAATGTGACTAGTTATATTAATTTTTTTCTATTTCATTTAACTTATCGAGTTTAAATTGTGATTCGTAACTAATTATGGAACTTAGGAAGTTATATGCAACTAATTAGGACATGTTCCTTCAGGGGAAGAAATTCAAACACTTGTCATAAGTGGAGTAAATTAGGAATTGTGACTAATTATATTGAACTTTTACTATTTCATTTAACTTGTCCAGTTTAAATTGCGATTTGTAACTAATTATAGAATTTGTAACTAATTATAGAAATTAGGAACTTATGTGCAACTAATTAGAACACATGCCTTGAGAGGATGAAATTTGAACACTTGACCTAAGTGGATGAAATTAGGACTAGTAACTAATTATATTGAACTTTAACTCTTTCATTTAATTTGTCAAGTTTAAATTTTGATTTGTAACAATTTATAGAAATTAGGAACTTAGATGCAACTAATTAGGATGTGTTCCTTGAGGGGAAAATATTTGAACACTTGTCTTAAGGGGATTAAACTAAGACTTGTAACTAATTACATTGAACTTTTTCATGTCCCCTTTTCAAACAATTAAAAATAATAATCTTTGCTAAGGTAGGCAGGCCCAAAAAGGTGAAGTTTCGGCAAAGGAGGATAATATTTGGAAGCGAATGGACTAATAAATGAAAATTATTATTAAAATATGTTTCATTAACCCCTCTTGGACATGATTTAGGGTTATGCCCTATTTTAAGGGGTTTGGAGGCATTTTGGGTCATTCCAAAACTTGATTTTTGCTCATTCTTTGTTATTCTTTAGAGGCTGCCAAACCTGTGGAGAAGGAGACCCAAGAACGGGAGTTTGCAGGTTTCCAGGGAGACCCAAAAATGGGAGTTTGCAAATTTCCATGGAGGCTAAGGATGGGAGTTTGAAGCCATTCCATGTGCATGCTCATACAGAGTTTGCCTTTGTGCTGAATAGTGCAGATTTGTTGGTTTTCGGGTGTGTTTTTTGTATGAGTTTGGCATTTTCAGTTGAGTATTTCATATCAGTTTGGGCTGCTACTATATTTTAGACTTTAAGATGTTAAAATAGAGCTGAATATATGTATTAGGATGTGATTAAACTTCTGAGATAGATTATTAGTATTTTTGTGGTGTTTCCAGGCATTTTTGTGTTAATTTCGGGAGCCCGATGAGCATAGTTTTTGTCCTACATTTGTGAATTTTTGTGTAAAGGCTATACAGATCTAGAAATATC
Organism: Cupressus sempervirens; assembly: GCA_028749045.1. Classification (NCBI taxonomy): domain Eukaryota; kingdom Viridiplantae; phylum Streptophyta; class Pinopsida; order Cupressales; family Cupressaceae; genus Cupressus; species Cupressus sempervirens. The sequence continues at coordinate 271,112,688 of CM053793.1, read as the reverse complement.
ATTTTGTAGGCTGTTATGCTGCTGAAATTTATGTAAAAATGTCCATTTTCAGATTTATTAATAATAGGTGAAGTTGTGAAGCTTTTGGCACTATTTCGATCATACCCGATTTGGGTTTTATTGAGAAATTGGTGGATCTTTGTAATATTAGTTGTTTGATTTTAAAGATTTGATTAGAGGCATGAAATATCACATATAAAATCAGTAAAGGGACATTTCAGTGGTATCAGAGCCATGATCTTGCCAGCCTGAGGGTTTGTAGAAGTTTGCATGTTAGTTTTGACAACTACCCAGATCTTGCATGCCAATTTTGACAACTACCCAGATCTTGCATGTTAGTTTTGACACTACCCAGATCTTGCATGTCAGTTTTGACAACTACCCAAATCTTGCATGTCAGTTTTGACAACTACCCAGATCTTGCATGTCAGTTTTGATAACTACCCAGATCTTTCATGTCATAATTTATGATTGCACATTGCTTCTAATCAGCTGCATGTCAAAATTTATAGTTGCATGCTACTTCTAATCATTTGCATGTTAGTTCTTGGTGAATTTGGTGGTTGCATGTTGCTTCTAATCAGCTGCATGTCAAAATTTATGGTTGCATGCAACTAAGTGAAAGAGAAAAGAGATATTTGCAGAAAGAAAAGAATAAAGAAATTTTGATCAAACCTCCAGTTGAAAGTAAAAGTACAAAATCCAAAGAATGGAAAAGTATGGCTGATCCAAATGAGATGGCAAAGAAATTCTTCCAAGACATCCAAAATACTCAGAAGCAAACAGTGGATAGTTTGGCAGAAACTAGAGAGGCTTTGCGAATATTGACAGAAAAACTACAAGGAGTTGCATCTATTAATGAGAAAGGGAGCACTTCAGAGGGTCCATGAAACCTGAAATCCACACCATCTAAATCAACCAAAACTATTTTCTTGCCTGCAAATGAGCCACCCATACCAAATCTAGCCATTAATCCTCTAGAAGAGGTTACAGGTAACTTGATTACATTAAGAGCTACTTATAATGGCTTAGATGATGATTTTCGTAGTTCGGTTCCTTTTAGAGAATATGTGGATATGAAGAACACTTTGATGCCCAAGAAAGAGTATAGAAGGGTGCATGACATAAGTGGAGGAGAGCTCAAAAAATAAAATAAGAAAGTTTATAGCACCTACTTTTGATGGAACAAATAAAATTTCAGCTAGAGAATGGCTACAAAAATTACAGACCTTCTTCACACTTAACCCCATGAAGGAGAGTGATGCTGTTCAAATTGCAAGTCTACACTTGGAAGATGTAGCCTATGATTGGTGGTATCATGGAATGACTACTCAAGGTCATGATTAGGTAACTACATTTGATGATTTTAGTTAAAGAGTGATAGATAGATTTGACTTCAAGGATGATGATTATGAGGATGTTGTTGTGCATGATGGTGAGATACCTGGTGGAGATGAGTAGACATTGAGCATTCATGACTTTTCCGAGAGAGAGTACCAAGCACAGTTAGATGTTTCGTTACATGAGGTTGAGGCTAGTAGTACTTCACATTATTTATCCCGCCAACTAAAGGTGAGTGAAGACAGTATTGTGACTACATTATCTCATCATGACAGGTATGTGGAGTTGGTATTGGTCATATTACTCAAGTGAGGATTTTGCTTGAGTTACCAGCTGATTCTAGTTTACAGATATGGACTCGAGATTGTTATATTGGCATTTGGGATTCAGTTGACTGTAAATCTTTAACACTTTTTGGTAGCAGTGATTGTTTAGGTGCTATCATGGATTTGATTAGCAGATTGCACGGTGTTGTCTTTTCTTGTGCCAGGAGCTTATCCGATGTTGGTATTAGTTTTTATACACCGGTGTTGGGCTTTGTTCATATATCCAGTCGACCATACTTGCTAGAATGTGTTGATGATATTTCATATTTGGCAGTGTGTGCAGATGAGTCCTAGGATCATATTGGCATTGATGACATTTAGGAGGATGTAGTGGGCAGTTTTGAAGACTTAGTTTCCTTGGGTACAGAGGATTTGGACAGCAGTGCTAATTTTTTTGATACTCTATATGTTGATATGAGCTTTAGATTTGATTCACAGGATATGGATGGTAATACTCTAGAGACTAGTAACTTTGAGGATACTCCTTTAGACAGTGCATCAGAGGAGGTTTGTAGGAGTTAGTCAAGCCAGTGCCATCATGTGTTTAATCAGTTGAGAGTTAGTGACCAAGACATTGCTATCACTTGCCAGCATTTTGATGTTGCTCGTCAGTTTTTAGCAGTTTATGGATGGGGTTCTCCTACTAGTGATGAGCAGGAAGACAGTTATCTTTCCTTGACAGAGATCCACTCTTTATGGGAGGCTATTCGGATTTTGAGATAGAATTATATGCAGTTGGTAGCCAACAAAGATTATCTTATGGAGTGGGGCAGTATAGCATATGATGCATTCTTGGCCAAGGAAGATGAGCTGAGTGAGCTTACTGAGCAGCTTGAGGTGACTTCTGAGATTCTTGAGAGTACACAGTTGGCTTTCAAGGAGTCACAGTTTCATTTGACTAAGGTGACCATGGAGTTAGAGTGACTACAGTCTTTACCTGATTCTATACAGTCACAAGTTATGATGTTTGGTAATCCGAGGATGTCCATGGCCGAGATTGTCAGAGACAGTGGAGACGGGGATGCATCCATCCTTGATACTAACATTGGCATATCAGGCTCATTCCCACTAGAGTCAAGTTTAGTTGAGTTGAGTGTTGTAGAAAATTGTTCTATGCCTGACATGGTGGTGGCCTCTAGTACTGATGGCACGAAGACTAGAGATGTATCAAAGATCATGTGTGATTTTGGTGAGTCAGCAGTTGGCATGGTTCCTACTAGTAATACTACTCCCTTGGTGATATCTTCGGAGGTAGTAGTTAGTTCCAACATGGTTTATAATTAATTGTAGTTAGTTTCATCTGGATTATAGTCTGAGCCACTGACTGAGATTGGCGCATTCTATCGGCATTACACTATGAGGTACGCTCATCAATTTACCTTTGATGAACATGTTGATGAGATGATGATACAAAGATGTACTTTGGTTCCTAGTGCTTGTCATTAGTTATGGGACAGTTTGATGCCTTGAGATGAGAGTTGTGATGGGCATGACATGGTGATAGGTTCTGCAGTTGACAGCTTGATAATACATGACTTAGAGCAGGAGTTTGGTAGTGATGCTTCAACAGTTGTTGTTATTGATTCTACTCCTTTGGCTATGACATCTCCTAGCTTAGCTGGTAGTTAGTCACAGTGGGCTATATCACTTTTTCATGGTAAATTTGGTTTGGGGTCCATTTCTTACTCTTTATCTTGTAATGTCTTTTCACCATCAGGAGTGCATGGGAGTTATGGTTATGCGATAGTGGCCAGTGATTTGTAGAGTTGTGTTGACTAAAGGAGTTGTACAGTGTGTGGATTCTCCATACTTGGTACAGTTTCATTCGAGAGCATTCACCATTGTTGCAGAGTTGGATTGTACATTTTGTATAGGCCAGTGGGATGCGTTGGTGGTATTTACTGTGTTGGTAGTTTGATTTATCCACTTTACTTAGGTTTTGATGTTCTAAGAGTTTGTGTCTCATGGGTTTCTAACTGTGGTAGTGGTGATTTTGGAGTTTGGTTGAGCTGTAATTGTCAGTTTGATTATGGATTCCTCTTGGTCATATTGTAGAGGATATTGCAGGAGCCTGTGTTAATTGGCAGTAGTATAGTTCATGACTACATTTGGGATCCGAGTAGATTGATTGGTTTATTGTTTAGCCATTGCTTGAGGACAAGAAATATTTGGGAGGGGAGGACTTGTCATGTCCCCTTTTCAAATAATTAAAAATAATAATCTTTGCTAAGGCAGGCAGGTCCAAAAAGATGAAGTTTCGGCAAAGGGGGATAATATTTGGAAGTGAATGGACTAATAAATGAAAATTATTATTAAAATATGTTTCATTAACCCCTCTTGGACGTGAGTCAGGGTTATGCCCTCTTTTAAGGGGTTTGGAGGCATTTTGGGCTCATTCCAAAACTTGATTTTTGCTCATTCTTTGTTATTCTTCAGAGGCTGCCAAACCTATGGAGAAGGAGACCCAAGAACGGGAGTTTGCAGGTTTCTAGGGAGACCCAAGAATAGGAGTTTGTAGGTTTCTAGGAAGGCTAAGGATGAGAGTTTGAAGCTATTCCATGTGCATGCTCATACAAAGTTTTCCTTTGTGCTGAGCAGTGCTGATTTGTGGGTTTTCGGGTGTGTTTTTTGTATGAGTTTGGCGTTTTCAGTTGAGTATTTCATATCAGTTTGGGTTGCTTCTGTATTTCAGACTTTAATATGTTAAAATAGAGCTTAATATATGTATTGAGATGTGATTAAACTTCTGAGATAGATTATTAGTATTTTTGTGGTGTTTCCAGGCATTTTTGTGTTAATTTCGGGAGCCCGATGAGCATAGTTTTTGTCCTACATTTGTGAACTATTGTGTAAAGGATATATAGATCTGGAAATATCATTTTTTAGGCTGTTATCCTGCTGAAATTTCTGTAAAAATTTCCATTTTCAGATTTATTAATAATAGGTGAAGTTGTGAAGCTTTTGGCACTATTTTGATCATACCCGATTTGGGTTTTATTGAGACATTGGTGGATCTTTGTAATATTAGTTGTTTGATTTGGAATATCTGATTAGAGGCATGAAATATCACATATAAAATCAGTAAAGGGACATTTCAAACTTTTACTCTTTCATTCAACTTGTCAAGTGTAAATTGTGATTTGTAACTAATTATAGAAATTAGGAACTATGTAGCTAATATGAAATTTAATCATATCTAAATATCACTTGCATAAAACTTGTGAAACTTGTGTAATTTGGTTGAACTATTTGAAATTTGGTCGAACTTGATCATTTTCAATTTTAAATCTAGTTGAACTAATAATATATTACTTTTACTCTTTCATTTAGCTTGTCAATCTAAATTGTGATTGTTAACTAATTATAGAATTTAGGAACTTATATGCAAATAATTATGGCATGTGCCTTGAGGGGAAGAAATTTGAACACTTATCTTTAGGAGATAAAATTGGGACTTGTGACTAATTGTATTGAACATTAACTCTTTCATTTAACTTTTCAAGTTTAAATTTTGATTTGTAACTTATTATAGAAATGAGGAACTTATATGAAACTAATTAGAACATGTTCCTTGAGGGGGATAAATTCAAACACTTGTCTTAAGGGGATGAAATTAGGACTTGTAACTAATTATATTCAACTTTTACTCTTTCCTTTAACTTGTCAAGTTTAAATTGTGATTTGTAACTAATTGGGAATTTAATAATATCTAGATATCAACTTTTACTCTTTCCTTTAACTTGTCAAGTTTAAATTGTGATTTGTAACTAATTAGGAATTTAATAATATCTAGATATCACTTCCATAGAACAAAATTAACCACATAATCTAATAGTAAAAGAAATGTTTAGAGAATGTATATATGTATGCCAATCACTAAACATGTATATGAACCTAAACATAAACACATGTGTCAAACATCACTCTTGAGTCTACAATATATGTATCAATCATCAAACAAATCACAAAAACATGTATAACCTAGATCTCAAAACACAATATCTAATATAAATAGCATGCATGTATACATCCATGTATATATAGAATCTATGAATCTCTCTAGATGAAAGTCTAGATCAAATAATCTATAATATAAAAAAACTATAGATCATCAGTCGTAGGGCTATCATCATGGCATCTCCTCGCAACAGGTCATTCTGACCCCTATATATATATCTATGTATCTATATATATTCAAGAGAAAGTGATATCAATGTACATAATCGTATTAAATTAAATCTATTAAATTTACAAATTGCACAAAATTTATATATACATATGTATGCATGTGTACATGTGTCTAATTAAAAATATTTAAAACTCACTTGTTGACTATTGACATCATTGCATGAATCTTGATGATATACATGATCTGGCATCAAAGATGGAATAAAAAAGTGCATGCCCCCTACAATACATACATATATGTGCAAAAAATACATTTTTAAAATGTATAATTACAAAGGCATGATATTTATACATACATAAATTATAAGTTTCAAGCAATTAAAATTTAATCATGAACAAAAAAATAATGATAGATTTACATGTGTAGATGCTGGCATCTGATAATACTTAGACTGTCTAGAATCGATTGTGTCCACCAATATATCCAAATTTTGTTGGGGCTCATCAAGCTCCATCTATAATGAGCCAAGTGGACGAACTAGGTGAGATGGCATAGAATTAGAATCATCATGTGTTAACAAGTTTAGCCATCCTATGGTTGACAAGTTGAAGTCAACATCATCAAGGCCCACATCTGAACTTTAACCATTCCCTACATTGGATGAAGGATCTATACTAGTATATATATGTCCCTCTATAGCAAAAGAGTGGTCATTAGGTAGATCATGATGTGTACTACCACCATGACCACTACCTAAATAATGAGAGGAATGTTGCTTATGATGTGTCCCAATACTACCATGGACATGATGTCAAGCATCTGATATGGGTATGCCAAGATGATCTGATATGAATCTATATGAATATAATAGAACCTCGGCAAGACTAATCATAGTATCTAATGCCAACACTCCAATGAGACCCTTTAAGCTAGTCAGTGAGGGGATGACTACTGCACTATACAAGTCTCTTATAGATGAAGCACCAAATGATGATATACAAAACTAGTGAGACATCAAATACTGGCCAATCTCATCACCCAAAACAGATCTAAGAGGATGCAACAATCTCTCCAACTCCCTAAATCACCCCCACAATTGGGTTCTACACATGACCTCATCAGCTGGAATACCTAATACAGGGGAAATAATAGGTGCCCTCTCTCTGATAATTACCTATGTTTCTGTGGTGGACAATTTGACATCCTTTAAGCTAATCTAGCACAACCTTGTCCTAAATATGATGGTAAATTAGTGTAGTTCACCACCCTGCCTAAGAGAACCTTTGCATAAAGCTATCACGAAAAATAAAGTGGAATTTGGTCATTATTTGGATAATGACCATGAGCAACAAAGAATCATGGGTATATTAGTGCAAGCATCTGTGGATCTATACACTTAAGGGGAGAATACCCCTTCACAAACTTTTCTAGAACATAATGTGGGAAACATTCCTTCTTTAGGACATCTTTGGGTAGTAAGCCATGTACCTACTATAGTGAAAGCATGAAGAGACCTCTTGTCTCTTATTATCAAGGAAAGCTTGTATAGTATGTGCAAAATATATAGCAACACCATGAATCACATCCATAATATATGTAAGGATACATAAGATGCTCTAGCATGTACTACTATATACAGTAGAGCATGTGCTATTAGTCACTAATATAACTAAGAGGAGGGGGTGAATCGTTTATACAACTATTATCACAATTATTCAATTTAAACAATGGTAACCATATGAGTAATGTAAAATGAAACCACACCAAGATATTCATTTACAATTAACACCAGATATGTTAACTAGGGAAACCATTGATCAAGGGGAAAACCCCTATGGGAATGGTACCCACAAGATGATGTGCTAATATAAATATTCCTTGTTAGAGGATAGGCCCTGTTAGGATTTTTTTACAACATTTAGTACATATGAGTCCCTATTAGGAGAGTTTGAATTGGTGTTAGGAGATTCTAACCCTATTAGGAGTTGTGCCAACCCTGTTAGGAGCTGCAGAAGATAGCTAGACCCACTGTCCAAACAACTTCAAGGTTAACATCAAAGAACCCACTATCCAAATGATCTATGTATTATTCCTCTAAGAATAATAGAATTGAAATGCATTTCCATCCTCTATCTCTATCCTATCAACCAAACATTAGCTCCTTCAGATCTTGTAACTAGATCTTGTACTACACATCCAATGATACATTGGATATTCACTTACACCAATTTAGTAAGCATTCTACCCCTTCTCACTCTATGCACTAATACTTTTCATTCCACTTTATCTTCTTCTTCAAGATATATTACAACTAAGGAAAAAAACTTTTCTTTACATCATATATTTATAATAATTCCTTGAGTCGGCCTTGAGTATTTCTCAATTAATTAAAATAAGATAATTAATTAATTCACAATTACAATAGCATTGTCGGCTCATAGTCTATACAAAACTTCAAACATGCAATACCACATCTTGCACAAATATTGACGTCACTAAACAAATGTCCTCTATCACTATGTGACTATACATCTATCTATTATATCTTAGATGAAAGCTAGTGATAGATCATCAAGACAATATTTTCAAGTACTCTATTTTTGCATTACTTCTAGTAAATCAAGTGTAACATCCATACACCATTGAATCAGACTTATTCCTCTTAACCATGTCATCAAGACAACCTTAGGAAGATGTCCTTTACTGCACATCATCTAAACCTTCCTCAGTCTCTGCACATCATAAGATCTCTGACTGCTATTCTTCCAGTCTTTACAGAATTACTGCTATGTTGACATCAATGACAAATGCAATAATTAATGCAACATATCGATACTCTCCAATGCTTCGGATTCTCCCACAATGTAGTATATCAGAATTCATACTAATAATATCCCCCTTTGGCATTGATGGCAACATAGATGAAAAATTCTAAGTTCCAAGAATACCAAACTGTACTTTGTTGTTGTTGTCGACGTCTTCTCAAATCCTCTTCATTAACTTGAAGTGTGCGAGAACTGGCATCAGTTGTTCATAGTGAAAAACTTACAACACTTTTCTTTCTGCATATCTTTCCCATAGAGATATTCTTCTATGCACTTACATCTCCTTTTGTGCAGTTACATTTTCTATTGTGCACATAAATGAATCTTTCCAAATCTCCCTAATGAGACAACACTTCCCTATTGACATATCAACAGGTGCCTCTTTCATATTTTCTCTCTCAATTTACTTATTAGATGTTTTTCATGTACATATTCTCTCCCTCGTTGACATCAATATCAAAGGTGTCAATACACTTCTTCCAACTCTTCAATTAGATCAAGTCTTCAATCACACAATTTAATACAAAATACAAAAATACCAGTAGTCCTTAATGATTCGGTACATACCAGATACTCCCACATATAGGAAGCATCAACATTCAGTCTATTCTAACCATAGTGCTATGTACCACTGGACTAATGCACTCTCTGCATCATCTCATCTGAAATAGGTAAGGGCACAACCCCTAGCATAACTCTTAGGTAGTCAAAAGTATCCTTAGGCAAAGCTTCATAAAGATATCTACAATCTAATCATTATTACTTACATACTCCAAACTTATTTCCTTTTTAGCTACCTTCTCTCTCAAAACATGATACTTAATAGATATTTGGTTTGTCTTAGAATGCAATACTGGATTCTTAGACATACTTCCTATACTTTTGTTATTACAGTAAATGATAATAGGTTTTGTAAACTCAATCCCAATATCTTTCCACATTTGTTTCATCCACATAACTTGATTATAGTTATTTGTTGTTGCAACATACTTAGCCTTAGCTGTAATCTGAGATATAAAGTCATGTTTCTTGCTCAACCAAGAAACCAATCTTCCTCCAACAAAGAATGCTCCACCACTGGTTCTCTTTTTTCCATCCATACTATCTATCCAATCTACATCAATATATGCACACAAAGTAAAATCAATTGATCTGTCATACCAAATTCCATAATAAGATGTACGCTTCAAATATCTGATTATTATCTATATTGCTACATAATGATTCTCTTTAGGATTAGGTTGAAATCTTCCTACAATCTCGACTACATTTTCTATATTTGGTATGGTGTGAGTTTGATATTTCAATCCTCCAATCATAGATCTATACTTCTTCTGCTCAACTATAGGTGTTTTATCTTTACTAGATAACTTGTGATCAATTATCATGGGTGTACCAATAGGTTTACAACTTTCTAAACCAAATCTTTTGAACAAGTCTTTTAGGTACTTGGCTTGTGAAATAAATATCCTATCTGTGCTTTGTGCAATCTGCAATCCTAGGAAAAACTTCATTTCTCCTATCATGCTCATTTCAAATTTTTTTTTCATCTCTTTAGAAAACTTATCTCTTTGTTTATCAATTCCTCCAAATATTATGTCATCCATAAATATTACAATGATGAAATAAACTGTCATCAATTTTCCATAAGTACAGATTACTATCTATTGTGCCTTTAATAAATCCAAGTAAAGATAAATATTTGTCCAACCTTGCATACTAGGTTCTAGGTGCTTGCTTTAAAACATACAACGCTTTCTTAAACGTACATATAAAATTGTTTTCTTCTGTTAGAGGGAATCCACCAGGTTGCTCAATGTATACTTCTTCTTCAACTTCTCCATTAAGAAAAGTTAACTTGACATCCATCTGATAAACCTTGAAATTTTTGCTTGTAGCATAAGCCAAGAACATCCTTACTACTTTCATTCTTGCAACAAGTGCATATGTTTCCTCATAATCTATGCCATCTTACTGTGAGTTACCTTTGCAAATATGTCTAACCTTGTTTCTCACAACTTCTCCTTACTCATTCATCTTATTTTTGAATACCCAATTGGTTCATATAACATTCTTGTCTTAGGTCTAGGAACTAATTCCCATGTCTCATTCTTCACAATCTGATGTAATTCTTCTTTCATTTCTTACATCCGATGATCATCCTTATATGCCTCATCTGTGCTCTTAGGTTACACTTGAGAGATCAGACATAATTCCTCATTCACTTTGTTCCTTTTCATCACACCTTTATCCTTTCTCGCAATTATCTAATCTAGAGGGTGATTCTTTGTCATGTTTCTATTGGAGGTTGGAGTTGAAAACTCTTATCTCTTCTCTAGGTTTAGATCTATGTTCTTATCTAAGATCAATAGATACATCATTCTATAAGTTATTGTTAGTCTCAAAAAGAACTTTAGCATTCCATTTAACAATTCCTAAATTATCCTCTTGTTCATCAGAATTATAATCTACCATCTTCTCTTTACTACCAAACTTTTCATCAATATTTACATTTGCACACTCAACTATTATCTTAGTCCTATAGTTGAAACATCTATATGCTTTACTTTTCATTGACTAACAAAGAAACATACCTTCATTACCTCTAGGATCAAACTTACCAATATCATCATCTAATTTTATGTAACACTTTCTTCCAAATATTCTGAAATACTTTACTGATGCTGAGTGACCAAACCATAACTCACAGGGTGTCTTGCTCATACCTTTTCTAATATGTACTCTATTCAAAGCATATAGTATAGTTCTAATTTCTTCTCTCCAAAATGTCTTTGAAACATCATTCTCAAAAAACATCACTCCTTCTACTTCTACTACTAACTTATTCCTTCTTTTAGCAATCTCATTTTTTTAGGTGTTCTTGGTGAAGATAACTATCTTTTGATTCCATTCTCTTGACACAACATATTGAAATCTCTAGAGGTGAACTCTTCTCCTCTATCTGATCTCAAACTTTTAATCTTGACACCAGATTCATTTTCATCTCTATTCTTAAATTTCTTAAATTTCTCAAAAGCTTTAGACTTCTCTTTAAGAAAGGCTACCCAAATCATTCTAGTGAAATCATCAACAAAAATCCTAAAGTAAGGTCTTTCACTATAGATTCTTTTGGTTCTTGCAGGACCACTTGGATTTGTGTGAACAATTTCCAATTCCTCTATAGTAGAGAACTTCTTGCTAGGGAAATACACTTTCCTCTTCTCAGCCAAAATAGATTCCTAGCAGACAACATTAGTACACTTAGTAATCTTAGGTAAATCTCTCAGTGCATATGTACTGGTAACCTTCACAATATTATCAAAGTTTATATGACAAAACCTCCTATGCAACAACCAAATATTATCAACTTTTGAAACCAAACATGTTATTTTATTAGGATTCAATTGAAGTACATTACCTCTAGATCTAGTTCTAGTATTAATAAACTTACCATCTTTTCCTTTGAGAATGCAGGTCTTCTCTATGAACTCCAATAGATATCCTTTGTCTACCAACTATCCAACACTTACCAGATTATGTTTCAAACCATCAACAAGATAACCGTCATTAGTTTTAGTTTTACCATCAAGAGTAATAGATCCAATCCCTATAATATGATAGGTTGCATTGTTGCCAACTCTAACAATACCTCCATCATGATTTCTAAAATTAATAAATTTTTTCATATCACCAATCATGTGATGTGAAAATTCACTATCAATTATCCAAACTGATTTCTTCTCAACTTGGGTAACTAGAGCTCACTCTTCTCTAATTTTTCTATCAAGACCATCTTTTGTGATAGCCACAAATCCTAATTCATCATCACTTTCACTCTGATCTCTTTCATCATATTCTTCATGTCCTCATTCACATCTAAATAATTTCTATCTTTATCTCTTCTAGGCTTAAATTTTCCTCTAAGCGTTTTCTCTCTTTTAGGACATTTAGATGCATAATGATCATATTCACCACAAGTCGAACACTTTAAATTTTCCTTACCATCTTTCTCCCTTTGTACTAGTGTAATGCCCCAAAATTGGCTCATTGCCATGATACCAATTTTGGTTTATTTCATATCAATCCTAAAGTCCTATTTCACTAGGCAAATTCTTATTCTGCTACTCGCTACTTGAATTAATTGTCAAATGCAGAAAACCCTAATCTGCATTCATCATGCTTATTATTTAATTCCTATAGTATTTACTCATATTAGTCACATTAAACCTATTGATTAATATTTAATTTAATTATTAAGTACTTATACTTTAATTAAATTAAATTATATCCTAAGGCTAATGTACTATGGAATTAAATTTATTTAATTTAATAAATATGCCTATTTTAATTAATTAAACAAAATTATTTAATTAAATGGAGAACTTACTTCTAATTAATTAAAACAAAGTTATTTAATTAAATGGGAAGTTATTCCTAATTAATTAAATGAAGTTATTTAATTAAATAAGAAAAGTGTCTCTAATTAATTAAATAGAATTATTTAATTAAATGAAAAAGGTAATTATGAGAGCATATCTCATTTTATTAAATTAAATATCTCTCCAAAATCTCTATTCAGTTCAAAAAGGAAATTCCTAGTTCACTGCTGATCAAATTAGAAGTGACCCAGATCACTTGCTTTTACACTAAAGTCTATCTAAGTTGTCTGACTCTTACACTCAGATCTGAGCTAGTTAACTCCCTTTGATTTGGGAATCTTCCTTTATGATTGAACTTCATTTTCAATCCCAACCATTAATTGAAATCGATCTCAACCGTTGATGGATTCTAGGAAAGTCTACTTAAGAGACCCTCATTTCCTCATTATAGAGGTTGGAATTTGAATAGTATTGAATTACTGTCAAATTGAGTACTCAACTTTCTAGCTTTCATATTGTTATTGCATTTAAATTTTCATTTAAAATAACAATGCATACATTTAGATTAATGCCTTCTATTTCCTAGATTAATTGCTTGCACTTCATCTAGATTACTTGCATATCATATAGATTAGTCACATTTTCTTTTAAATCCTTCATTCTTAGAGGGTTTGGTTGCTTAACACCTCAAATCTGAGGATATCTTACAAGCAATTCGCTTTAGATAGAAGGCAACAAGTTGCTTTGCTAGCTGATTTTTAGATGAACAATCCAATGTTCATTCCAGGATAAATTTGCAAATAAGAACCATGTTGAAGTTTGTGTGTTAGCATAGCCTACATTTTCACATATACATTTCTGTCACCCACAAGGGGGCCCGAGAAAATCAATTTCCCAAGGCTTCTCTGCATTTTTTAAAATAAAATTTTAAGTTCTTTGTCCATCTAATTCCGTACAGAATCAAGAATCTTCATGCGAGACTATTTATTTTTGCACAAAGATTCTCTACATGTCTCACGATAAAGTTCCTAAGAGCGCAAAACTTCACGCAACACCTATTTTCTTCACGTGGGCCATAACAGAATTTTGTGCGAGCCTAAACCAATTTTGCATGACTCTGTCAGAGATCTTGTGCGAAATCTTGTACTAGCAGCTTTATTTTTTAGCATTTTTGATCTTCAGCTTATCTAATTTTACTAATGTACTTGTTTTGATCTATTTCTCTGGATTTCTTGTAGCTTAACCATTTTTTACAGGATGTATTTCCAAAGATTCCTTTTAAAACCCACTCGAAAATAAACTGATGGTTTGCTTGCACGATGCTATCAAAGATACACTTGTCAAAGATCAATATTTTTGAACCCACAAAACAATGTGTATCTTTCTTTCTTGCTTTTAAAATTAGATTAATTAGGGCTTGTGAAATTCTTAGGATGCAAGACAGAAGAATAGAGGAATATGCTCTTCACTTCTTAGAGGTCATGACTGAGAGTGAATCAGAAACCTAGATGCTTTCAAAAGATGACATTTCGAATGAGGCAAGCAGCTTGGTGGTTCTCCAACGCTTATTCTCTTCTATGATAAGATAATGATTTTCTTTTAGGGAATAAAAATCTTTAAGGAAGAATGAATTTGGATTGACTAAGCCAAGTCAGTAATTAACTTGTCTTGCATGTTTGGGCAAGGAAATAAGGTAGAGGATTATGCTCTTTCCCCTTGAGGGAAATCAAAAACTCAGACCCTTAGATCTAAACCACAAGTCCATGTTAATCCTTTAGAGGGCTTTCTGGAGTGATCCAACCTCCAAGAATGACCCAAGTGAGCACACTCCTTTCACTAGAGATTCCAACTCACTATAATCAAGATGCTTTGTAGAGTGAAAGACTCCAAAGCCGGATTAATTTCTTCCCCTTGATTCTTGATATCGCATATCAAGGGGAGGCTCTATCTGTACACTAGTCGGTGCCGACCCCTGGCTTGTTAAGAAAGTAGTGTGCACTTTCAGGTGCTGGTGTGGGCTGCTAGTCTCAACTCCACTTACAGAGCCATCGGAAATTAATACAAACGAAAGCCAAGTAAAAACCTCTTAGTTAGAAGCTACCCAGTTCACCTATGAAAGGAGGCATAATATTTGTTCAAGGAGGGGGAAGAATCTCTCCTATAGAACTCACCATAGGCATGCTACTAGACATTTGAAGGTGGTATATGCACTTGTCTCTTGCCACAAGGGCACTCATTCAGTGTATACTATTGAGTCCTTTGAATATACCAAAAACACGGGCGCCCTCTAGGGGGTGACACGGCATGCACATAAGATGTGGGACAAAGGGTTTTCCTTCTCTACCAATTTTTCTTTATAGGGATAAAGCGTGTTTTTTATCGAGTTATCAACAAAGTCCAAATCCTTTTACAACAAACAAAAGTCAGGACTCCCCTATCGTATCGAGTTGCCCTGTCCTCAACAGGATTGTTTTTGACTACTGCTTGCTTCCCACTATCTTCTTTGAACACTTTGCCTAAAATTACAAACTCAAAACATTGTCCAAACATCTTACTAGGTCAACCTTACTTTCTGTCCAATCAAATCTGCCAGATAAATCTGCCCAATTTGTCTGAAAAGTCCAAAAACCTTGTCAAATTCAGTTGATGTTGTAAAACTGGTCTACTTTCTCACACAAAAACTTTTTCAGTCTCCCACGAAATCATCTGGTCCTTGCATGAAATCATTTTGTCCTCACACAAAATTAAATTTCGATCATGAATCTTCGTGCAACCTTTTGAACTTTCTCACGCGAAATCATTACACTATCACTGACCTTCGCACGATGCAGAAAAATTCTTTGCACAGCTTATAAAACTTCTTTACATGGCTTGTAAAGGTTTTTCGTGTGAGAATTTGTGTCAACATTACCAGTTTGGGTCTATTTTAGCTATTTGTGGCTTGCACGCTATCTTTTTTTTTGTTCATTTATCGCTGTCTATCTACAAACAATCCTAAAACAGTGACACTCTACTTAGCTGAAGACTTATGTCTTGTACTTTGACTGGTCTCATCTCTTAAGTTACCTTTCGTCTTCATTTCTTAATGCTTTTCATACCTTGTGTCACGTTGGTCATAATCTCTGGCTATTCTAGCCTTTAAATCAGACCATTTTTGCCTTGGCGGAGAGCATTCTTGCTATTATCTTGTCCTTTTTGAGACTCAATCTTAGTGTAGTCCTTGTCCAAGTTCTAGCTTTTTGTCCTTGTCTATGATTGTCCCAACCAGAAGTGACAACGTGTTTTATCCTCTTAGACTTAGACGTGGTTGTGTCAGGGGTCATAATCGTGATAGAGGTTGCTTACCTTTTGTTACACAATCTGTATCTAGTTCGGCTAGTGAGGCATCTTCATGATCCCCCTCACCTGCCAGGTCACCTCGAACTCAGCAAATATTTTCCATAAACTTGCAACAAGTTAGGAATCCTTTGTACCAAGAGGATACTAAGATAGGAAGAGGTCCTACATTACCAAACACTATTTTTAATCCTTTTTTCAAAGGACCTTTTGAAACACGACATACTAAAGCTAAACACATTCCTATAATGACTAATCATGAACCTAAAAGTAGTCATAGTCGACATCAAGAACCACCTAGGAATGGCAAAGAGAAAGAGAAAGACTATGGCACCGATGAGGAACAGGAAGAGGTGGAAATACTCCCTGAACACATAAAAAAATGTCGAAGAGACAAAAACTTCCAAAAGGTCATGGGAATCGTACTCAACGAAGAGAAAGAAAAGTACTTTCTCAAACTTGCCCAAGAGGGAGCTAAACTACCCTCTCATTTTAATGTGGAAACCATTATCATGCCTAAAGAAGAAACTGAGACTTCTAAACTCCAAAAACAACTGAAATTTATGCAAGACCAATTGGATCAGATGATGCATGAGAAAGAGAAACCCACAAAGACATACACATTGGACGCTCTTTGTCCATTTCCATTTGAAAAAAGTTTAAACATGTTACCTTTCCCATGAGGCATAGAATTACCCAAATATGACAAGTACTTTGGTAGTACTGATCCCCAAGATCACTTGTAGGAATTTGGTGCTTTTTGTATGGAGTTTATACACGATCAAACCTACCTAATGTGTTTATTCCCTAAAAGCCTAGGTGGTTAGGCTTTAGGGTGGTTCTCACATTTACCTCCTGGTATCAAGATGTTTGATGAAATTGCCAATCTCTTTGTTCAGCAATATTCTCATAACATTCAACATCTTGTCAGTATTTGAGATCTATGCAACCTTAAATAGAAAGTTGGTGAGCCTTTTCTCACATTCCTCCAATGGTGGAGACAACTATATACTAAGTATTCTTGGAAAATTCCAGAAATGGAGAAGCTTGACATTTTCACTGATAACCTCCTACTTGATTTCAGATACAAAGTCTAACTTCAAGGTCCACATACCTTTGAAGACAAGATTACACAGGCTATCTGTACGAGGAATTTATGGTCAAGAATCGTGAACTCACTCTTTAGAGAGACATAAAACAAGGTTCCACTTCCAACAGGGATAAAACCAAACATGTCAACAAGAACAGAGAAATTGTACATGATGGAGTTGTTGACAATGTCACACCCAAACTTGCTAAAGCAGCATTTAATCTCATAGTCTGCCTCGAAGCAGCCAAAAATTCTAAGAAACCTCCCCCTAACAATAAGACACCTAGGAACAAACCAAGAAACTCATGGGTAACACAACCCAAGTGAGAATATATGCCCTTGGGAGAACCTTTGGATGTGGTTTACAAAACATTGCTATAACATAAGCTTATTTCACCAATGGATAACCCTCATCCCTATGATCCACAACCACATCCACCATGCTGGAATGAGACCTCATTTTGTGAGTATTATCAAAACAAGGGACACAAAACTAGCTACTGTATAAACTTGCACCATAAAGTCCAGGACATGATTGATGCTGGTGATCTTGTGGTAGATGGACATAACAAAAATTCGGATCACAAGGCATTCAAAGAACCTTTCACAACTTATGAAAAAGGAGAGACTTCAAAACCACAACCCTACAACAAGGTCAACTATACATATTCCAATGATGACAATGTCATTCACATGGTTGAACCTATGGATTATGAATATTGCAATGTTATTACCATTAAGGGCAACCAAGATAATGACAAAGCCAAGACACCATTTGTCTTGAGGGGCCCTACTTCCGATAAAATGGATATTATGCCTTTACAACATTGTGCTAATGCTATTACTTGCTCTCACGCCAAGTTGGTGCTCAAAGGCCCTACGCCTCCTACTTCAAATCTTGAACAACACAAAGACAAAGCCCTTGCTGGTCCATTTGGTAAAGGTGCAAAACCCACAACGAACTTGATCGCAACCAGTTATAGTGTTCTTGATCAGCTAAAATGAACTAATGGTCAGATTTCCATCTTTGAGCTGCTTAAAATCTTGTCTGCTCACAAGAAGATTCTAAATGAAGCCCTCACTGAGGCAAATGTTCCTCAAGATCTTGATCCTGAGCTATTCAAATCCATGGTAGGTCACCTAACCTCACCTTATATTATGACCTTCTCCAAGGAGGATGACAACTCGCTGAATCACCCACACAATCAACCTCTACACATTGAGGTTATGATTCACCAAATTCATTTTTGTCAGGTACTCAATTACAATGGTGCTGGCCTAAATATTGTCTTTGCTACTCTTCTTAGACAATTGAATTATTCTGAGGACTCTATCGATCCTCAACAAAAGATCACTATCAAAGCATATGACGAAGTGGAATGAAAGTCTCTAGGCCTTGTGGTTTTACCCATTCATGTTGGTCTTGTAGAGAGGGATGTCACTTGTCAGGTGCTTGACATTCCCTTGGCTTACAACATTGTGTTAGGACAGCCATGGATACATGAGATGCACATTGTGCCATCCACTTACCACCAATGCATCAAGTTCCCATTTCATGGCTCCGAAGTTACTATTCCTGCCACTGCTAGCTACACCTACAATATGTTCAAAGATGCTAAAAATTTCATCCCTACTAACCGTGAGTCTACTAATTATCACGACAATAAACTAAAACAAATTGAGCAGTCATTCAAACTAAAAGAAACTGGCATGGGAGAGTACCATATTGAACCAGTGTTGTCATTGACATCTCTCGTAGAGTCTCCTCGACATTATTGGAGACCCTCAGAAGTAAAGAAGTCATTCGTGCTGACACCTCAAACCAAGTATAATGGCACTTTTGTCAAGGCTACAGTTTCCTTAGAAGATGAAAGTGAAAATAGAGACATTGCTGCATGGCTTTACAAAGAAGAGGCTCTAGTGGACCTAACAGAACAAGCTCAAGATATCACTCCTGAGAAATATGGACCTAGTCTTAGGCATATGAAGCATTCTGGTTACAAGGGAACTAGCCCTAGTAGGTGCAATAACAATGGCCTAATTGATCCTATCAAAGCAAGACCTCAAACCAATTGTGATACAACCAGCCTAGGGTTTAAGAAGATCCCTTTCCATTTGGGATCAAATAAATTCATCCCCAAACCTGAGAGTTCATCTAAAAATGAGCCACAAGCTAAGCCAAATACTCAAGAGGAAGAATATGATGATGAGGATTCCTATCCTCATCCTATCCCTTATGATCTCGCTAAATTCTTTGCTAAGCCAGATGACTTTGTACCACATGTTAGCACTATGGATGATACTAGTGATTCTTCTGAGGACAATACTAAGCAACTCAAATATCATTCAGAAAAGGGAGAATCTAATCAATCATGCCATGTTGAGTATTTGTGTAAGAACACAGAGGATGAAGGTGACTATGTACCTATCACTATTGGGGAGTTCTATAATCTCTCACCATGTAGCACTGATTCAAAGGAATATGAGTTTGACTCTCTTTCAGAAGCGACTACTGATAAAGACATTGACCAAGTGTATGTCTATGAAAACCAAATCAAAGTGGGTGAAATGTCTAGGGTTAGGTCACATGGGTCTGATCCAACTAGTGTCCTAGAGTCATCACTTACTGACATTCATATTCTGAGGCATTTGAACACACTTGTGGACGAAGTCATCGTAGGTCTCAAACTGCTGGTCCACGCACTTAAGGACTATACTATGACTGCAATTGAACCAGCCACTACTCTCTCACTCACACATCCCAAGCTTATAGACTAGAACCCCAATGCATCTAATGAAGTCCCCACATTCTAGAATGACTATGCTCTCACCTTTTACCTAAACGCTATCGAACCTGTAACATCTTCCACCAATGAGAAGAGTATCAACATGATTGAGGTCAACATCAAATATCTCAGTCATACAATTAAAAAGAAAAAATGCAAGAGGTCTGATGTTGAAAACCACATTGTGGCAGTGTTGGATCCCAAAAAAGTAAAAACAAAAGATGTATCAAAGGGTGAAAACCTCACTGAGGCACCTGCAAATGAGATATTTGATGTCCGCCCCAGTCACTTTCAAGAAAGATCATCAGTGTTAATAGAGCTGATGCAACCAATTAACCTGGGCATAGAAGAACATCCTCATATGATACATCTGGCACAGTCACTATCACCTAAAGAGGAGGAACAATTAATTTCCTTTTTCAAAGAAAAGAAAATAAATTTTTCTTGGACATACTCTAACATGCCAGGATTGGATCTTGATCTTAGCATGCATCATTTGTCCATAGCACCAAGCATCAAACCGGTTAAACAAAAGCTTTAGAAAATGCACCCTCAAGTTGCATTTCTCATCAAAGAAGAATTGGAGAAACTTCTAAAGGCTAGTTTCATCTGTGCAATTGATTATGCTAAATGGATATCCAATATTGTTCCTATTTCCAAGCACGATAAATCTATCAGGGTTTGTACAGACTTCCATGATCTTAACTTGGCATGTCCTAAAGATGACTTTCCACTCCCTAATATTGATATGATCATGGACATGATGGCTGGCTATGAGATGTACTCACCTATGGATGGTTTTTCTGGATACAATCAGATAAAATTTGTGCCAAAAGATCAAGAGAAAATGACTTTCACATGTGCATGGGGAACCTTTTTTTGGAATGTGATGCCATTTGGTTTGAAGAATGCTGGTGCTACATATCAGTGGGCTGTTACTACAATTTTCTATGACATGATGCATAGAACCATGGAGGACTACGTTGATGATACCTTGGTCAAAAGCGCTAAACATGGTACTCATCTACAAGATTTGGGACCCATCCTAGATCGTATGGAAAAATTTAGTCTTTGGCTCAATCCTAAGAAATGCGCATTTGGTGTCACATCAGGGAAATTGTTAGGATACATTGTTTCTGCAAAAGGAATTGAAATAGATCTGGAGAAAGTACAAGTGATAATGGACATGCCACCACCTTGAAACATCAATCAGATGAGAGGACTATAGGGAAGGCTTCAATCTATTCGCAGGTTTATTTCACAATTGGTAGATAGATCACAACCCTTCACAAAGAACTTACATAAGGGTGTGAAATTCAATTAGAGCCAGGATTGTGAGAAAAGATTCCAATAGATCAAACAATATCTTTTCAATCCTCTAATTCTTATGCCTCCTATTCATGGGAAGCCTTTGCTTTTATACATTTCATCCACTGAAACACCTTTGGGAATCCCGTTGGCTCAAGATGATAAAGACAACAAAGAAAGAGCTATTTACTACTTGAGCCGAACACTAGTTTCTTATGAGAAGAACTATAGCATTATTGAGAAAGCTTGCTTGGCAGTTGTCTTTGCTTCCCAAAAGTTGAGACACTACATGCTTGCCCACACTACACAGCTTGTGGCTAAAATAGATCCACTAAAGTACTTGCTCAGTAAGGTAGCTCTCATAAGAAGATTGGCTAAATGGGTCATGATACTCAGTGAGTTTGACATCCAATATGTTGAATGCAAGGCTATAAAGGGACAGGAAATTATAGACTAGCTGGCTAAGGCACCCATACAGAGTCTTCTACCAATGAACACTGATTTCCCAGATGAGTCAATTCTGACACTCATGCACCATACATGGGTTATGTTCTTCGATGGGTTCTTCATGCAACAGGGATCAGGTGTTGGATTACTCTTTATTACACCACAAAGATACTCATTGCCCAAAGCATACAAGATTATGTTTCCTTGTACAAATAACATTGTTGAATATGAGGCTTTGATCAATGGCATGAAAATTGCAGCTGAATGGAGAGTGGATCAGTTAGACGTGTTTGGTGACTCTCAGCTTGTTGTCAACCAAGTAAATGATGTGTATCAAACAAAGGATAAGAAACTAATTCCTTACAAGCACATAGTTGATGACTTGAAGAATTATTTTGCACACATCACCTTCTAGCAAGTTCCACAAGCAGATAATAAATCGACTGATGCCATGGCCACTCTAGCCTCCTTGCTACAAATGCTAGAAAATGATCTCCAACATGAGTTCTTGGTGGAAGCATTACACTACCCAGCCTATGACACCCTTGATTCCAGGATGATCTATTCTATTATAGGAAAAGAATCATCCCGCTACCATCACATCTATTCTTACCTTCGCAATCAAACCATTCTGGAAGGTCTGACCTGGAATGAGAAACATTACCTAATCTTTAATGCTTCACATTATGTCATTATTGCTGACGATCTATATAGGAGAGGTCTCGATAGAACATTCCTTAGGTGTTTAGAACTTGATGAGTCCAAATGTGCACTAATTGAAATTCATGAGGGCATTTGCAAATCTCATTCCAATGGCCTAACACTAGCCCGCAAACTCCTTTGTGCTAGTTACTACTAGCCTAAAATGGAGCAAAGAGCTATCAAGTATGCTAGGTCCTGCAAGCAGTGTTAGCTACATGGGAATCTCATTCATGCTCTAGCCAGAGAGTTGATTCCCTCTACTAGAACATGGCCATTTCAAAAATGGGCCTTCAACTTGGTGGGATAGATCCACACGACCTCCTCTAATGGACATAAGTTCATTATCATGGCTATAGATTATTTCATGAAGTGGGTAGAGGCAGTACCTCTCATAGTTGTTGATGGCAAAACTGTAGCACTTTTCATCACAAACTACATCATCTGTAGATATGGTGTACCATCCTCAATCATTATTGACAATGGAGGACAATTCAAGAATAAAGACCTCAAGGAACTGTGCAAAAATTCAAAATCACACAGCATTGGTCTTCTATTTATTACCTCTAGGGTAATGGCCAAGCTAAGGCATCCAATAAGACGATCCTCAAAATTCTTCATCGTACAGTCAGTAAGTTAGGGAGAGACTGGCATCTCCAGATCAATCTAGCCCTATGGGCTCATAGGACAAGCATGAGAACTCCAATGGGCATGACTCCCTTTGTGTTGGTTTACGGGGCAGATGTTGTGCTTCCAATAGAGATCGAGATTCCTACTTTGAGAATCTCTATGAAAGGTCTTATCACTGATGATGACTATAGGATAGCTCAGCTTCAAGAGCTTTTATTATTGGATGAACGATGACAACTGGCATGTGATCATCTACAAGCATATCAACAAAGAATGGCCAAAAGCTACAATTGGAGGGTCAGGCCACATGACTTCCAGCTAGGTGATCTCATCCTGAGAGAGAACCCCAAGAATCAACAACAACGAGTACAAAAAGGAAGTTTGAACCAAACTGGCTTGGTCCATGCATCATTACTGCAGTATATGGATCTGGTACCTATCACTTTTCCACAACCAAAGGAGAAGTGATTAAAGAGCCTGTCAACACTCTCCACCTGAAGTGGTTTTATAGTTGATTTAATCTCAGCAAGCTCTTTGTACATATCTATATGTCCTCAAAAAAAAACCTGAAAATAAGAAAAAGTCCTGAAAAAATTGTTACCTTGGTGAAAACCTAGCAATAGGCACCTTGGTAACACCAAAAGAATTGAAAAAATAAAAAATTTAAAAAAAAAAGAGAAAAGAGAAAAATACAAAAAAAATTGAAAAACAAAAAAAATGTCATTGGTGAAAACCTAGAAATAGGCATGATGGTAGCAAAAAGAGAATCTTGCTGAGAAGGTGAAAACTTGGTAAACAGGCGCCTCTTGTTCCCAGTGCCCCATCTTGCAGCACATCTTCTGGCTATTTTGTATAGTCACTTTCATGCTTTCGCTTTCCTACTTTTTTTGCTTTCTGCTTGTGTATCCATGGATTGTGTCTTGTCACAACTCGGGGGCATTCCCCCTTAGTGTCACTATTTTTGAGATTCTCCTCATAGAATCTCCTTTGTGATAGTCACCAGTGGTCCTCACTACATCTACCTACTATTGCTAGTGTCACTCTTTTCAAGATTCTCCTCATAGAATCTCCTTTGCAATAGTCACCAGTGGTCCTCACTACGTCTGCCTACTATCAGTAGTGTCCCTATTTTTTATTTTCCTCATAGAATCTCCTTCACAACAGTCACCAGTGGTCCTCACTGCATCTACCTACTATCACTAGTGTCACTCTTTTCAAGATTCTCCTCATAGAATCTCTTTCACAATAGTCACCAATCATTTGAGCTGTGTCTGCCTACTATTGCTAAGGTCATGTCTCCAGATTCCTCTATGGAAAATCTCTCTTGCGTCGATCACCAGTCATCTTGGCTGTGCCTGTCTACTATCACTCAGTCCTTCTTAGGTTCTTCATCATGAAGATTCCTCTTTGACCTCAGTCACCAGTCATTCTGACTGCGTCTGCCTACTATCATCACCCTACTGAAGAGATTTATTTCAAACATGTTCTGGACACTGATACTTGACATCAATCCCAAAACATTAAACTCAAAAATGATATAATTGTTTGGATATGCTGAGCATTTTCTTTTTTTACTTTGTTTTTCTTTATCATATCTCCTCAAGCAACTCGATGATGTCATTTTTGACTAGAGAAGCAATGACTGAGGGCATAATCTTTTTCTTTGCTTTCTGTTTGTGGTTTAGTTACAATGAGTTGATCTATTGCTATAAAAGGGGTGTCCACTATAAGAGCCTCCATCTCATATTAGATGGCCGTGTGTACCTTGACTCCTTTTATATGAATACGCCAATGACATTGGTTCTTCTCCTTGTTTGTTGGAGTGAACTCTTCATGCTACAGTAAATACTAATACTCATCCTCTTAAGTGAACGTATGGGTCACTGCAAGTATAGCTAGCACATTTCTGTCTTAGGTTATGAATACAAGGTTCATTGTGGATAGAAGATGGATCTCTTGTGTATTTGGTGTGCCTGTCATTCAAGAAACATTTTGATCATCCTAGTTTTTATGCTTTGATGCTTATATTAACTTGCTACATTAAAAGGGACAAATGTTCTGGTCATTCTGGCTTCTTGTGCTTCGAATGCTTACATTTAATCTTGACAAACTAATAACATATGTTATATTCATATTTCTGTGATTGCAATGTCAATGGGAATTGTATGACCTATGAGCTTTGTTCTATATTCGGTGATGATTAAATATCAAGGCTTGGTAACCAGACCTAGGGTTGCATTTAACATAGTCTTGCATTACATACTTCACTTACATAACATAAGCACACGATTCAATTAAAAATCTACTTTCATCCTTCATGATGAGGAATTGTTGGCTTTTTCAAACGTCATGTTCTTCATGACTGTAAAAATGACTGATTAATCACCTTTTTGGCTACTTTGGTTGCTTTGAAACCATTTTTCAAGATCAAAATCGAAATCTAACACACTTTAATAGCTTGGTTGTGCAGTCCAAAATTTTTTGATACCTTGGGATTCCTGAAATCCTTTCAACTCAAAATCCTTCATGTTTTCAAATTTTATTTTTGAAAAAATCAACTCAAGTCAACTAGGGCCAAATTTGGTCAACCTTGGTCTTCGGACCTCACAATCATTTCAAATCAACTCAAAATTTTCTTTCGATCATTCTGATCTCTTCTATATTTTGTTGAATCTTCAATTTCTCTTATATCTCTCAACATATTGCTTTACATCATACTTTTGGTGTGTCATATTTCAATTTTGCTCCCGAGGGGGCAGGATGATTACATCATTGAACTTGCATTTCAAATCGATCTGAATCTTCATCACTTGGGACATCTTGTTCCTATCTTATGTCCTCGTCACTTGGGGCATCTCATCACTAGGGGCATCTTGTTTCCCTCTTTCTAGAATCTTTTTCATCTTGTCATCATTTGATTACAAGTATTAGGACAATCTAAACCTCGACTCTTGAGGATCAAGCCTCATTCTAGGGATGATTCTATGTCTCATAATTTGATTTTGTTATCTTCTATTTCTCTCAGGTATCTAGGTGTTCTATCTAGATCCTTGAATGTTAAGCTTCACTTTGGAGATAATCTTCTAAATGCTTTCAATCTTGGGTATCTAGGTGTTCTATCTAGATCCTTGAAGGTTAAGCTCCATTCTGGAGATAATCTTCCAAATGCTATTACTCTCAGGTATCTAGGTGTTCTATCTGGATCCTTAAAGGTTAAGCTCCATTCTGGAGATGATCTTTTAAATGCTTTCAATCTCAGGTATCTAGGTGTTCTATCTAGATCCTTAAAGGTTAAGCTCCATTCTAGAGATGATCTTTTAAATGCTTTCAATCTTAGGTATCTAGGTGTTCTATCTGGATCCTTAAAGGTTAAGCTCCATTCTCAAGATAATATTTTAAATGCTTTCATTCTTGGGTATCTAGGTGTTCTATCTAGATCCTTAAAGATCAAACTTCAGTCTAAAGAAACCTTTTAAATGCTTATCAATTTTGGGTATCTAGGTATTCTGCTTGGATTCCTTGGGATTAAGCTCTATTCTAGAGATTGTCCTTAAAAGTTTATCAATCGGTCTCTGTATCATCAACTTTGGAACCAATCTCATCTTCGCATCATGCTTTTTGATTTTTCTTTGAATTGAACATGTTGCTCACACATTCATTCAAAGAGGGGCAAAATGTAATACCCAAAAATTGGCTCATTGCCATGATACTAATTCTGGTCTATTTCTGATCAATCCTAAAGTCCTATTTCACTAGGAAAATTCTTATTCTACTACTCACTACTTGACTTAATTGTCAGATGCAAAAAACCCTAATCTGCATTCATCATGCTTATTATTTAATTCCTATAGTATTTAATCATATTAGTCACATTAAACCTATTGATTAATAATTAATTTAATTATTAAGTAGTTATACATTAATTAAATTAAATTATATCCTAAGGCTAATGTACTATGGAATTAAATTTATTTAATTTAATAAATATGCCTATTTTAATTAATTAAATGAAATTATTTAATTAAATGGAGAAATTACTTCTAATTAATTAAAACAAAGTTATTTAATTAAATGGGAAGTTATTCCTAATTAATTAAATGAAGTTATTTAATTAAATGAGAAAAGTGCCTCTAATTAATTAAATACAATTATT
Source organism: Cupressus sempervirens (assembly GCA_028749045.1). NCBI lineage: Eukaryota > Viridiplantae > Streptophyta > Pinopsida > Cupressales > Cupressaceae > Cupressus > Cupressus sempervirens. The sequence continues at coordinate 271,085,239 of CM053793.1, read as the reverse complement.
TAATTAAATGAAAAAGGTAATTATGAGAGCATATCTCATTTTAATAAATTAAATATCTCTTCAAAATCTCTCTTCAGTTCAAAAAGGAAATTCCTAGTTCACTGTTGATCAAATTAGAAGTGACCCAGATCACTTGCTTTTACACTAAAGTCTATCTAAGTTGATTGACTCTTACACTTAGATCTGAGCCAGTTAACTCTGTTTGATTTGGGAATCTTCCTTTATGACTGAACTTCATTTTCAATCCTGACCATTGATTGAAATCGATCTCAACCAGTGATGGATTCTAGGAAAGTCTATTTAAGAGACCCTCATTTCCTCATTACAGAGGTTGGAATTTGAATAGTATTGAATTTCTGTCGAATTGAGTACTCAACTTTCTAGCTTTTATATTATTATTGCATTTAAATTCTCATTTAAAATAACAATGCATACATTTAGATTAATGCCTTCTATTTCCTAGATTAATTGCTTGCACTTCATCTAGATTACTTGCATATCATATAGATTAGTCACATTTTCTTTTAAATCCTTCGTTCTTAGAGGCTCTGGTTGCTTAACACCTCAAATTTGAGGATATCTAACAAGAAATTCCCTTTAGATAGAAGGCAACAGGCCACTTTGCCGGCTGATTTTTGGATGAACAATCCAATGTTCATTCTGGGATGAATCCGCAAATAAGGACCATGTTGAAGTATGTGTGTTAGCACAACCCACATTTTCACATATACAACTAGAAGGGTTGTTTCTTCTTCGACCTTTTTATCTTTTTCAAATTGGACACTAGTAGCAAAGTCTCCTCTTGCACTTGAACTTCTTGATAGATTAGGTTAAATATTTAGAGCACTGAAAGTTGTCTCAACCCTAGCTAGTTCTTTAGATTGTCTCAATTCTACTTTTATAGAATCGAACCTTCCAAGCAATATTTCCTTTGCAAAATCTTTGGTGCAAAGCATTACGAGCTGAATCATATGAGCTGTATGCTTGAACCGTGGTGTCAAACTTTTCAAAATATTCCATATAACCTCATCATCTTGTTTAGTTCAACCAAGAGACCAAATACCTATAATAAGTTCTGAAATTCTACCAACATAACTTATTATAGATTCATCTTCCATCATATTAGCATCTTGAAATGTAAAAATCCAATTTTGTTATCACATTCTTCTTGCATGATTTTTGCCTTCAAAAGTAACTTCTAATTCTTTTCATATTTCATGAAAAGTTTGAAATGTCTTTTCATAATTGTATTCATTCTCTGGAAGAGTTGATAGTAGGGCCTCTCTAGCTCTCATGTTACACATGAATAGATACCCTTCTCCCTCACTACATTCCTCTAGGTTTAATTCTTTAACAATTACATTCTTAGCTTTCCTCAAAAGACAATATCATGGATCCATGTAGAGTAGATGAGTCTTCATCTTTTCCTTCCAACTATCATAGTTGAGCCCATTGAATCTTGGACTATCTTTCTAGAAGATGTTCACCATTGATCTCCCAATGATGTTAAGCCTTATCTTCAAGTACTTGATGCTCTCATACCAATTGCTGGAATATATATAGTCCACTGATATAATTGAGTTTGGGGAGGGGGGGTGTGAATTAGTTATCCAGCTATTATCTCAATCATTCACTTTAAAAAATCTTAACCATATGAGTAATGTGAAATGTTAAAAAAATAAGATACTCATACACAAATAATACCAAATATGTTAACTAGGGAAACCCTTGATTAGAGGGAGAACCCTAGTGGGAATGTCACCCACAAGATGATGTACTAATATAAATATTTCTTGTTAGACAATAGACCCTATTAGGAGTCTGCTACAACATTCAATACATATGAGTCCCTATTAGGAGACTTTGAATACTTAGTAAGAGATTCCAATCCTATTAGGAGTTGTGGAAGATAGCTAGACCTACTGCCCAAACATCTTCAAGGTTAAGATCAAAAAACCCACTATCCAAATGATCTTTGTATTATTCCTTGTAGAATAATAGAATTTCAATGTACTTCCTTCCTCTATCTCTATCCTATAAACTAGACTTTTCTCCTTCAAATCTTGTAACCAAATCTCATACTGCACATCCAATAATCCCTTGGATCTCTTAAATGTATCTAGTAAGCATTATGCTCCTTCTTGCACTATGCACTAATACTTTACATTACACTTAATCTTCTTCATCAAGATATATTAAAAATAAGGTAAAAAAATTTCCTTTATACCATATCTTCATAATAATTCCTTGAGTAATCCTTGAGGCTTTCCATATTAATTAAAATAAGATAATTAATTAATTCACAATAGCAATAGCACTGCTAGCTCACAGTATATACAAAATTACAAAAGTGAAATACCACATCTTGCGCACATGCTGATGTCACAACATGACTATCCTCTATCATTGTGTGACTATGCATCTATCCATTATATCTTAGATGAAAGATAGAGATAGATCATCAAGACATTATTTTCTAGTACTCTATTTCTGCATTGCTTCTAGTAAATCAAGTGTAACTTTCGTACACCATTGACTTAGATTTAGTCCTCTTAACCACTTCATCAAGACAACCATAGGAACATGTTCTTTACTACTCATCATCTAAACCTTCCTCAGTTTTTGTGCATCATAAGATCTCTGACTACTATTCTTCTAGTCTTTATAGAATTACTGCTATGTTGACATCAATGACAAATGCAGTCATGAATGCAACATATCAATACTCTCCAATACTTAGGATACTCCCCAAATTTAGTATCATCAACATTCATGCTAACAGGATCTATACACTTAAGTGGAGAATATCCCTTCACAAAAAATTTTGGTACATAATGTGGGAAATATTCCCTCTTCAAGCCATCTTTGGGTAGTAAGCCATGTACCTACTATAGTGAAAGACATGAAGAGACCTCTTGTCTCTTAATGTAAAGGAAAACTTGTATAGTATGTGTGAACCATGGGGCAACACCATGAATCACATCTCTAATTAATGCATGGCTAAATAAGATGCTCTGGCATGTACTACTATATACACTAGAGCATCTGCTACTAGCTAGGGATTCATGAAGTTTTTGAATCTCTCGGTTAGTGCAATCATAGAGCTCATTAGGTGGGATAAGCTACTGATATGGGAGAATAAATCAATGTTGAGGGAGGATATGATGCTTCTTGGGGGGACAGGCTACTATTACTTGTGAGGGACAAGATGTTGCTCGAGGGGGACATGTTGCTGCTCAGGAGGGACATGTTTCTTTGAGGGCGGATAGGAGGTTGCAGATTCTCTATGTGGAGGTTAATGGATGCAATGTGCATGCATAATGCATAAACCTGAAATAAAAATAAAAATACAAAATTCAATAAACTTGAAATTTATTACAATTCCATTTAAGAAACTAGAATTTCATTAACATGAAATTAAACATATAATATGTGCAGATCAATCAAAATTATTTTTAAATGTTGAAATGAATCCAAATGTAAATGTATCAAATTTACTATTAATATACATAAATCCTAAAATAGAAATGAACATGTAGACATGTTTAAAATTTGTTGTTGAACATTCAAAATGAGCATACATGTATAAACCCCAAACATGAAATGACCATAACATACATATATTTGTATTTTATTTCGTAAACTTAAAATTTGAATGTTGTATGTGTGCATATATGAACCCTAATAGAAGCCAAATATTTATCCAATAAAACCCTAATATGAATCTTAATAAAAGCCTAATCTGAACTCCAAGGAATTTTAATCAAAATCCTACCCTTAGAAACTTAATTGTAGTCCAAATGTGATTCTAATCCTAACCTAAACAACTCACTCTAGAACCCTAACCATTATTTTAATCCTAGCTCTAAACATAAGTAGTTGTTAACCATGATGTAAACTCTAACGCTAGAATAATAAACCTAAGCTTGACCCAAAATCCTTATCTTAATTCTAAACCTATTCTCTATGATTTGCATGCATGACAACTTCATAATTGAACCAATTCTTAATCAATTTATATCATGTGTGTGTGAAAAAATTTCATAATTGTTGATTAAGTCTAGAGAGACTAGATCACATGGGTGGACTACCTAACACATAACTAGCTTAAATATAAAACTAAATTGAATTATAAATTAAGGAGTCCAAATATAAAATGTCTTAAGTTTGGGTCGATGTTTTGTTCTTAAAATGATGGCTCAAGGGTCCATCATATCAAAATTTCTACATACATATATCACATGAATTTCTAAATTAAAAACTTGTTATGGTCTCTAGTTTTAAAATATATGCATACATTTAAAAGGATCATAGCCTAGACCTAGGTTCACATTGTTCATTAATATGTATTACTAATAAAAAAAATCTATAAGGTGTTTGAAGTTAAGTGCAAGTTATTTATATGAATTAGGGAACTATATATATTTAATTTTGAGTGTTTACTTTACATTAATTTAGAGTTATCATTAAAAATTTTTAGCTTAAGTTAAGTATAATTTAGCTGAAGTATTAAAAACATATATTTAATGCATTTATGTTTCCATAAACATACTAAATGTACATACATATTTCTACTATGTATTTATATTATATATGTTCAAATTAAAAACTAATACATGTTAATTTGAACACACACACACACTCACACACACACACACACACACACACACACACACACATATATGTATGTATGTATGCATATACATATACATGTGTATATACATATATGCATATACACATGGTATGTATATATATGCATATATACACATATACATGATATATATACATATATTTATGATATATTACATACATACAAAATATGTATATAAACTAAAAATATATAAGATTAAACTAAAATTATGTAAAATTAAACTAAAAACATTAGAGTGTAAAAAATTTGAAAAATTCATACCTTTTTTGAAGTTTGATGAGTCGTCCATGCCTGACTTCCAATTGGAACTATAGAATCAACTGTAGAAAATGACATGTGGAGTCGAATATGACCTATTTGAAGCTTCAAAAATTGAAACTAGCTAGCTAGTTTTGATTGAAACTAGCTAGGTAGTTTCTATCGAAATTATGTGGAACCCATAGTTTTCTATCAAAACTAGACACATAATTTGTTTTGATAGAATCAAAACTTTTATAAAACTTTCTATTGAAAGTATGAAAACAAAATTGGTTGCTGGGTGATGTTGGAGTGATTTCTTCCTTAAAAAAAGTGTAACCCATTATTGGGTTCACCCTTGTATATGTCTATTTTGCATGGTGTATCATATGCTAGAAAAGGGTGGTTGAGTTTTATCAAATAAAAATTTTAAGAATTCAATTGGAAAGCCCTTTATCCTTTGTGATAACATTAAAGAAGTCTAGCAAATAATTTTTTTATTGCTATTCATGGAATGAACTCTAAAATGTTCCCAATTTTCTTTTGAAATTAACAATTATTCAAGTATCTCTTTATTTCAAATTGAATGAAAAATGAATCTATTGTACTCTATAAAGGAAGACATAACTGATCAACACACACACACACACACACAAATAGCATTTATCTACTAGATTTTAAATATTTAGTTATTTAATCAAATAAGATCTAATTATTAATTTATTTTAAACAAAATTTCTTTCTATACTTTATAATTTAAGAAAATTCCTTATATAGTACAATTCAAATCATTTTAAAAACTTCCGAGCTTTGAACTTTAAAAAAACTATTCTTAAATATTGTTAGCTAATAAGTTGTCCCTATCATCTCATATGTTATGAAGGTTCAAATTTTCATCTAATATATAAGTTAACTACATAAATAATTTAGTTAAAATAATACTATTTTAGATCAATTGAATTTTTCATACAAAACCTACAAATTTAATGACATTTTATCAAATGATCTATTAGAGGAGCTTCTATTAACATTTTAATTAAGCAAGGTTTATACCAGCATAAATAGATGTTTACACCTTCAGATCCATTTCCAACCTTGGATGATTTCTTCTCATAATATAAAAAATATTTTGTATTGTGAGGTGTCATTATGTATGTTAACAATAGAGCTACTCAAGCTTTAGGAAAAGTCTAAATATTTAGACATAAGGTGACTACAATATTCCTTTTGTAGACAAGCACGAATAGAAATGTTGAGTCTAATTATCCTGTTTAGAATGAAGAATCACATCTATTGAGTGCTCTATTGCATCAACTTCCTTTTTAATTTGGGACAATCAATTCTTCCCCATATAATGAATGGTGTTGGTCATTTTGTATGGTAGCAGTGCTTTTGGTAAAAAAAATTTATACATACATACATACATACATACATACATACATACATACATACATATATATATATATACATATATATATATATATATATATACATATATATATATATATACATATATATATATATATACATATATATATATATATATATACATATATACATATATACATATATATATACATACATATATATACATATATACATATATATATATATACATATATATATATATATACATATATATATATATATGTATATATGTATATGTATATATATATATATGTATATATATACATATATATATATATATACATATATATATATATATACATATATATTTATATATACATATATATATATATATATATATATATATATATTCTTTCTGATTGTGAGGTGTCATTATGTATGTTAACAATAGAGCTACTCAAGCTTTAGGAAAAGTCTAAATATTTAGACATAAGGTGACTACTATATTCCTTTTGTAGACAAGCACGAATAGAAATGTTGAGTCTAATTATCCTGTTTAGAATGAAGAATCACATCTATTGAGTGCTCTATTGCATCAACTTCCTTTTTAATTTGGGACAATCAATTCTTCCCCATATAATGAATGGTGTTGGTCATTTTGTATGGTAGCAGTGCTTTTGGTAAAAAAAAATTATACATACATACATACATACATACATACATACATACATACATATATATATACATATATATATATATACATACATATATATATACATATATATATATATATATATATGTATATATATATATATATGTATATATATATATATGTATATATATATGTGTATATATATATGTATATATATATGTGTATATATATATGTATATATATATGTATGTATATATATATATATATATATATATGTATGTATATATATATATATATATATATACATATATATATACATACATATATATATATATATATATATATATATATATATATAATATTCTTTCTGATAGCTAGATTTTGTGAATTTATGTTACATAGATTTAAAATGGGAACTTTAGCATCTACTCAGTTGGACAAGAAGGTTAGGTTATTATGCCTCGGGTTAATTTTCCTTGTTTGTTTCCTTGCACAAAGGTTATGCATCTAGCCCTCGTACAAGTCTATAAATTTGGTGGATGGCTTAAACATTATAGACTAAGGTTTGATTTCAAGACTAAAAGTGTTAAATAGTTAAAATTGACTTATTTTTCCAAGCTTAAATTCTTCCTTATGTACTATGTTTAAGGGTTTCCCAAACTTGAGAAAGTGGCTTGTGTTGAAAGATGGATTAACCCTTTCTCCTTTAGACTACATTCCAAATGGTGATCGCAAAGCAAAATAATTAGAACCAAGTGAGAGTCAAATGATTTCCATGCCTATGTGGGACTTTTCCTAAAATCTTGGAGGTGAACAAGTGAAACAAATTCAGAACAAATTGAGATCCTTCAGCATCCTAAGCTCCTTGGGTTCATCAAATAACACATATCAACTAGAAAGTTACCAAAAATCTCGCTAAGGCCACATCCATATTTTTAAAAAGCCTAGGGGTCTTACAAATATAAACTGGAAAGATTTGTTAACTATCCATATTTTGATATAGGTTTTCATGTATTACTATTGATTGAAGAGAATTAGAATTTGTAGAAAACACAATATACCATGACAATGATGTAATTACTATTTAAATTTAATTTTTGATGAATAGTCCTTTTCTATTAATAAATAATATACAAAGTTACAATTCACAAAAAAAGGTCAGGGGATACAAGATCATCTAGTGAAATTTCACATGGCCTTAGCTAGAATCAATAGCTATTCATCAATAAAAACTTATAAGAAACATCCTCGGGCTACCAAAGTAGTGCCAGTCAAGGGTGGTGGTTCATCTCAATCATGAAATCCCTAGTCATCCTAAGATTGGTAGGTAGGTTGGGAACAGTCTAGCGATTAACAACATTGTCAGGGGCCTGAGCTTCATCCTTGTTATCAACCTGCAGGGGCAAGATGGCTAGATCTAGGCAAGTGAGCCATTTACTAGGTACAATATGTTGAGCACTAGCCAGGGGAGCCACCAGGCCCAAAGACCACCCTGTGCCACCCCAGGGTAGAGAAATCGAGTAGCGACCCAAGGGTAAAAGCATAGATCTATGTCACCATTTGTGATATCAAAACCTATTTTGGTCAAATTTCATTTCTCTATCAAAACTCAATTTTATTCAAAAACTAAAAATACCCTTTTATAGATCTTAGATTCAATATCATCATTATATAAATTTTTGAGTCTTTTGATTAGTTATAATATGATAGAATTTCAAAATATAATAAGTCGATATTTCAACATTTCAGAAGATGCTCACTTAAAAAAGGGAAAAAAATAGTAAATCATACCAAAAAAACAAAAAAATTATATTTATCTCTAGAGGAGAGAGTCCTCTTCATGAATATGTAATTTTTTCTCAAGAAGGTGTAGATTTGATTGGGAAGTTTTGACGGGAGTAGAAAACTGTTGGCTTTTGAGAAGGTCGAGCTTGAGTACTTATAACAAAGAAAATATAGATCAAAAATAATTATTTCTTTTTTTGTGCACTAGATATACATGTCATCTATAAGATATTTTCAAATCAAAACAAAAAAAGATGATTTGCATTTTTTTTTTGACGGGAACTACACCCTATATTTTTAATAGTTAAAAAAGGGACTTCAAAATAAAAGAAATGAATAAATTATTACTCAAAAATATTTAAAAAAATGATAGGCATAAATTTCATCCACTTCTACACATTTTATCAGTTTACATCATTTTGAAATTATAAACACAAATACCATTTTTTTTGTCATTAATGTTGAACTGTCACATTCTAATATCACGTTTCTTCATAAAAAGTGACACAAGTTTGTGCTTTTACCCCCCAACCACCATCACCACCACTAGGAGAGTAGTGTGGGGAAGCCTGTGAGTGAGGTGTGTGTGAGCAATGGCCTAAAATGTTGCACTCCCGACAGTGGCCCCTGGTGGAGTAACGTCAGCAGAGACATCAGGCGGAACTCTAGCAATCGTACAGTGAGCATTACCCTAGTGGTTAAGTAGCTCTTGGAGGTGGGCCACCTCCAGAGCCACCTTGTTGGCTTGTACTTGAATCTGCATCATTACATTATTACAAATGCATCCTTTAGTGTACATAGCGTTATTTATGTCAAGAAAATTGTGAGTGAAAATAAAAACATTGCTATCTTTCCATAAAGTAAACAAAATCTCCATCATGAAGGTATGCCAGATATGGGTAAACTTCTTGGGAAACATGGGGGAATCACCCAAAATAACCATGTGCCAAGAAAAGGTTTCTAGTCGAAAGTGCTAAAAAAAATCATGAATCTAGTCCCAATACTATTAAGCATGTCTATATAACTAAAAGAGATGCAAAAGCATCTTTGGTTGCTTGCAGAAAGGGCACCAAAGATCTAGAACCCCAATATGTTTGAGCCCAGGCCTAAGAGGAAGACCTTGAAAAGCCAGACACCAAGAAAAGTGGGCAATCTTTGGCTCCATAATAGAATTTCAAATAGTATCAAAACACTTTCTCCACTGAGAGAGAGAAGACTCCAAATGCCAGTGCTGGTTGAGATTATCCACCATCAGTAGATGGGGAGAAAGCCAGTTATATCCCAAGCTAGGCTTAATTCTGGTGAAGGGAGTAGCAGGATACCATTTTCAGTCAGTCCACCAAGGACGAATAAACTAAATACCCACCTTATGAAGTAAATGATCTCGAATTACAGCAACAACTAGATCAAAAGTTTGTCAATCTAAATGAGCAAGACAAAACTAAAATATCATATCTTCCCATGATCTAAGGCTCATAGTGACCCTAGAAAAGAGGTCCTTAGTGGTCTTGATGCCAATTTTAAAGAATTAGATAAAAAGAACCTTGAGTCTTGGCCAAAGGGATACCTTGGGTAGAAAATATAGGAGACCACAAGATGTTATGTTGATTCAAAGAGAGTCCATCTTGGAACCCATCAGCAGACTAACAAAGCCAAGGCTTGATAGCTTCCCAAGCTTTGCAAATCCTCTTGATAACAAAAGAACCCTATATGTGTATAGGTTCCCGCATGATAATAAGGGTTTGAAAGCCAATCCTCTTCCATGCAAGTCTATTGGTATGAAAGCCAAAAGAAATGCAATATCAAACCAAAAATTTATAGGCTTCATCTCTAATAATGGCACGAATGATCCATTTGGTACAAAGAGCAAGCCTTTTCTTTTGAGTGGAAAGAAGTTCAAGGCCTCCAGACTCTTTAAAGAGGCAACAATAATCCCAAGCCACTCTATGGAAGCCATGATGGTGAAAGCTAGAAGCCCAAAGAAAGTCACAAAGAAATCTCTCTAATTTTAGATAAGAGGCTTTTAAGGGGGTCTAATAGGAGGAATAATTTACATGCGTAGCTACCAAAACCTTTGAGCAAATCTGGAATTTCCCCGCAAGAGAAAGGGGTTTAGTAAGACAATAGTCAAGCTTCTTTTCAATCTTAATAAGCATAACATTCCACAAATCAACTGGCAAGGCTTGAAAGGAAAAAGGAATTCCCATAAATCTAAAGATATCCCCATAAATGACCCATTTCCATTTGAATTGGTCAAGTCATGGCAGTGTTGGAAGAAAATATTATTGATAACAGAGCATTTTGCGCCACTGAATAGCTAAGCTAGAAGCTTGACAAAAGCTATCTAGACATTACAAGGCATTAGTGATGTTTTCCTCATCCTCCAAAAGTATGAGAAAGGAATCATTAAAAAAGTGATCATTGACAAATCAGGAGGAGGAATCTAGTAAGGAAATGCCATGCAAAAAGAAAAAGAAATAGAGTGGGCTAAGAAGTATCCAAAACCTTCAGCAACAAGAATATATATTGCCAGAGCTAGAGGGAAACCCTATCGAATGGAAGGAAAGAGCCCAAAGGCTTTAGATTCAATGCTATTGATTGTAATACAAGCATTGTTATCTCCAAAATGCATTTCCATATATTGAAGAAAATTGGGGCTGAAACTAAGAGCTTGAAGCATAGCCAAAATGAAAGGCCATTCGATCTGATCATAATCTTTAGCAAAGTCAATTTTCAAAAATACAAATGGTTGATTGGGATTGTGAGACCACTCCATGCCCTCCTAGACACCAATGATGTTGTCAAGAATATACCTAGACTTAATAAAACCACTTTGCTCTGGCCACACAATTAAGGCTAGGAGATTGTGGATTTTAAGAGAAATTGCCATACCAATAGTCTTATAAGACACATTAAGCAAGGTAATGGGGTGCTAATTATAGATATCTTTAGGATCTCTAGCTTTAGGTATTAATTTGATGTTTCCTTTGTTAATAGTAGCTCCTAGACTCTTGGAATGATAGGCTTCAAGATAAACATTGTTCACGTCTAGACCAATAGCCTTCCAAAGACGTTTGTGAAATTCATAGGGGAACCGATCATATATAGGGGATCTATCATCACTTGTAAAAAAAACTACCTCCTTGAGGTCTTGGATGGTGAGAAGCTACTCATAGAAGGCTCGTTGCTCAACCACTAGGTGGTTTGGAGTAATAGTAACACACTTTCTTAGTACTTCCTCCTAAGAAACTAGATTTCCCTATGAAGAAAACACATTTTCATAGAAGTGCACAAAAGCTTGTAGGATGTCAGGGAGACTGGAAAGAACATAATTTCCTTTTTAACCTTTCAATTCTACAAGGAGCATAATTATCTGCAACCTTCTTGTCATGACGAAACTTGGCCAACTAAATTTTCAGATCAACATCAAAAGGGTTGAGGGTGAGAGCTTTAGAAGCTTTTTTGAGAGCTATGGTAGTGGATTCATAAGACCGACATCTGAATACTACCAACTGCCACCCATAAATGTGCAAAACTTTGGCTATTCTGGTGATGGTATCATTCCACCACTGAATCGAACTAGTCTAGGAATGCGAACATGGCTCCAAGTTCTAGACACATAGGATGTGAGAAATAGTGGAAGCATTTGTTAGCACTGACATATTGAGAAAAAATTGAGTCTTGACAACATGCTAGATAGCTATATGCCAAGAGATGGAAAAATAAATGGGATAATGGGCCAATAACATCACATCTGGCAAGGGAAGGATAGGTAGTTCTCATTCCTTAGAAAAGGACAAAAAAGATTGTGGAATAATAATAGCACGATTAAGATGTTTTAGAATGTAGTCAAAGCTAGCTTGAAAGTTGGACCAAGTATGCTAGACCCCACTATGTTGGTGGCAGTTAGAATTAGGATCATAAAGTCCCAATTTATTATGCATGTAGTACCAGGTTTCCTTTTCACCAATTGTGCAACAAAAAGGAAAAATACCATCTTTTTTAGAGGCCACCTCAACCAAATTGAAGTCACCACACATAACGCAAGTAGCTGGAGGCAAGTTGTCTGCCATCCAGCCCCATAATTGAGATCTTTCCACAACATCATTGGAAGCATAATCATCAACTACTCCAAAGGAATGATTGTTGATAAAAAGCACAAGCCAAGTTATTCTATGCATGGGGTCAGAACCATGGGAAATAATAGTAGAATGAAGATGAGGTGACAACATAGTAACTACACCACCTCTAACAATTTGATGCTAAGAAGAAAACATAATTTCATCCAACCAAATGACGCGACATATAGAAGAAAGCATGAAACTAAAAATTTTAACCTCTTGCATGTAGAGAAAATCTATATTACCAAGTCTATGACAGCTATCCCTATCATCGTACTTTCTAGAGAGGTTTATAAGACCTCTTAAATTCCATGATAAAAAAAATCATGAAATCTCTTCCATATCTTCCTTTTCCTCAAGAGAGGAATAACTATTTTGTAGGAAACTGGAAGCTTGGTTGAATCTAGTAGGAAAATCCTCTGGACTGATGACCCATCTTTTCTTTGGTGTCTCAACACATTTGGTAGGATTGTGAGAATGCCACACATTTTAGGCCATAATGGAAGAGGTCACAAGAGGTGTGTGAATCACCATAGAAGAGTTAGCCCTTGCAGCCTCATTGATCCCCTATGAACTTCCATG